>OU426984.1:55592699-56192699 GCA_911387785.2 Aelia acuminata
ACATATACATACGTCAAATACGCAGTTTTATCATTATCGTCCAAGCCGTTTCTGAGTAAATAATGGATACACCTAAAACTGAAAAAAAATTTACAAATGTTAAGTTCCCCCTGCATGGTTCCGATCTTTATGAAATTACAGCTGTGTATTCGAAGACATATACATACGTCAAATACGCAGTTTTATCATTATCGTCCAAGCCGTTTCTGAGTAAATAATGGATACACCTAAAACTGAAAAAAAAATTTACAACAGTTAAGTTCCCCCTGCATGATTCCGATCTTTATGAAATTACAGCTGTGTTTTTGCAGACATATACATACGTAAAATACGCAGTTTTATCATTATCGTCCAAGCCGTTTCTGAGTAAATAATGGATACACCTAAAACTGAAAAAAAATTTACAAATGTTAAGTTCCCCCTGCAAGGTTCCGATCTTTATGAAATTACAGCTGTGTATTCGAAGACATATACATACGTCAAATACGCAGTTTTATCATTATCGTCCAAGCCGTTTCTGAGTAAATAATAGATACACCTAAAACTGAAAAAAAATTTACAAAAGTTAAGTTCCCATTCCATGGTTCCGATCTTTATGAAATTACAGCTGTGAATTCCCAGACATATACATACGTCAAATACGCAGTTTTATCATTATCGTCGAAGCCGTTTCTGAGTAAATAATGGATACACCTAAAACTGAAAAAAAATTTACAAAAGTTACGACCCCCCTCCATATTTCCGATCTTTATGACATTACAGCTGTGAATTCGCAGGCATATACATACGTCAAATAAGCAGTTTTATCATTATCGTCCAAGCCGTTTCTGAGTAATAATGGATACACCTAAAACTGAAAAAAAATTTACTAAGTTAAGTTCCCCCTCCATGGTTCGGATCTTTATAACATTACAGCTGTGGATTCGCGGACATATACATACGTCAAATACGCAGTTTTATCATTATCGTCCAAGCCGTTTCAGAGTAAATAATGGATACACCTAAAACTGAAAAAAAATTTACAAATGTTAAGTTCCCCCTGCATGGTTCCGATCTTTATGAAATTACAGCTGTGTATTCGAAGACATATACATACGTCAAATACGCAGTTTTATCATTATCGTCCAAGCCGTTTCTGAGTAAATAATGGATACACCTAAAACTGAAAAAAAAATTTACTAAGTTAAGTTCCCCCTCCATGGTTCGGATCTTTATGACATTACAGCTGTGGATTCGCGGACATATACATACGTCAAATACGCAGTTTTATCATTATCGTCCAAGCCGTTTCTGAGTAAATAATGGATACACCTAAAACTAAAAAAAAATTTACAAATGTTAAGTTCCCCCTGCAAGGTTCCGATCTTTATGAAATTACAGCTGTGTATTCGAAGACATATACATACGTCAAATACGCAGTTTTATCATTATCGTCCAAGCTGTTTCTGAGTAAATAATAGATACACCTAAAACTGAAAAAAAATTTACAAAAGTTAAGTTCCCATTCCATGGTTCCGATCTTTATGAAATTACAGCTGTGAATTCCCAGACATATACATACGTCAAATACGCAGTTTTATCATTATCGTCGAAGCCGTTTCTGAGTAAATAATGGATACACCTAAAACTGAAAAAAAATTTACAAAAGTTACGACCCCCCTCCATAATTCCGATCTTTATGACATTACAGCTGTGAATTCGCAGGCATATACATACGTCAAATAAGCAGTTTTATCATTATCGTCCAAGCCGTTTCTGAGTAATAATGGATACACCTAAAACTGAAAAAAAATTTACTAAGTTAAGTTCCCCCTCCATGGTTCGGATCTTTATAACATTACAGCTGTGGATTCGCGGACATATACATACGTCAAATACGCAGTTTTATCATTATCGTCCAAGCCGTTTCTGAGTAAATAATGGATACACCTAAAACTGAAAAAAAATTTACAAATGTTAAGTTCCCCCTGCATGGTTCCGATCTTTATGAAATTACAGCTGTGTATTCGAAGACATATACATACGTCAAATACGCAGTTTTATCATTATCGTCCAAGCCGTTTCTGAGTAAATAATGGATACACCTAAAACTGAAAAAAAAATTTACAACAGTTAAGTTCCCCCTGCATGATTCCGATCTTTATGAAATTACAGCTGTGTTTTTGCAGACATATACATACGTAAAATACGCAGTTTTATCATTATCGTCCAAGCCGTTTCTGAGTAAATAATGGATACACCTAAAACTGAAAAAAAATTTACAAATGTTAAGTTCCCCCTGCAAGGTTCCGATCTTTATGAAATTACAGCTGTGTATTCGAAGACATATACATACGTCAAATACGCAGTTTTATCATTATCGTCCAAGCTGTTTCTGAGTAAATAATAGATACACCTAAAACTGAAAAAAAATTTACAAAAGTTAAGTTCCCATTCCATGGTTCCGATCTTTATGAAATTACAGCTGTGAATTCTCAGACATATACATACGTCAAATACGCAGTTTTATCATTATCGTCGAAGCCGTTTCTGAGTAAATAATGGATACACCTAAAACTGAAAAAAAAATTTACAAAAGTTACGACCCCCCTCCATATTTCCGATCTTTATGACATTACAGCTGTGAATTCGCGGACATATACATACGTCAAATACGCAGTTTTATCATTATCGTCCAAGCCGTTTCAGAGTAAATAATGGATACACCTAAAACTGAAAAAAAATTTACAAATGTTAAGTTCCCCCTGCATGGTTCCGATCTTTATGAAATTACAGCTGTGTATTCGAAGACATATACATACGTCAAATACGCAGTTTTATCATTATCGTCCAAGCCGTTTCTGAGTAAATAATGGATACACCTAAAACTGAAAAAAAAATTTACAACAGTTAAGTTCCCCCTGCATGATTCCGATCTTTATGAAATTACAGCTGTGTTTTTGCAGACATATACATACGTAAAATACGCAGTTTTATCATTATCGTCCAAGCTGTTTCTGAGTAAATAATGGATAAACCTAAAACTGAAAAAAAATTTACAAAAGTTAAGATCCCCCTGCATGGTTCCCATCTTTATGAAATTACAGCTGTGTATTCGAAGACATATACATACGTCAAATACGCAGTTTTATTATTATCATCCAAGCCGTTTCTGATTAAATAATGGATACACCTAAAACTGAAAAAAAATTTACAAAAGTTACGACCCCCCTCCATGGTTCCGATCTTTATGACATTACAGCTGTGAATTCGCAGGCATATACATACGTCAAATACGCAGTTTTATCATTATCGTCCAAGCCGTTTCTGAGTAAATAATGGATACACCTAAAACTAAAAAAAAATTTACAAATGTTAAGTTCCCCCTGCAAGGTTCCGATCTTTATGAAATTACAGCTGTGTATTCGAAGACATATACATACGTCAAATACGCAGTTTTATCATTATCGTCCAAGCTGTTTCTGAGTAAATAATAGATACACCTAAAACTGAAAAAAAATTTACAAAAGTTAAGTTCCCATTCCATGGTTCCGATCTTTATGAAATTACAGCTGTGAATTCCCAGACATATACATACGTCAAATACGCAGTTTTATCATTATCGTCGAAGCCGTTTCTGAGTAAATAATGGATACACCTAAAACTGAAAAAAAATTTACAAAAGTTACGACCCCCCTCCATAATTCCGATCTTTATGACATTACAGCTGTGAATTCGCAGGCATATACATACGTCAAATACGCAGTTTTATTATTATCATCCAAGCCGTTTCTGATTAAATAATGGATACACCTAAAACTGAAAAAAAATTTACAAAAGTTACGACCCCCCTCCATGGTTCCGATCTTTATGACATTACAGCTGTGAATTCGCAGGCATATACATACGTAAAATACGCAGTTTTATCATTATCGTCCAAGCCGTTTCTGAGTAAATAATGGATACACCTAAAACTAAAAAAAAATTTACAAATGTTAAGTTCCCCCTGCAAGGTTCCGATCTTTATGAAATTACAGCTGTGTATTCGAAGACATATACATACGTCAAATACGCAGTTTTATCATTATCGTCCAAGCTGTTTCTGAGTAAATAATAGATACACCTAAAACTGAAAAAAAATTTACAAAAGTTAAGTTCCCATTCCATGGTTCCGATCTTTATGAAATTACAGCTGTGAATTCCCAGACATATACATACGTCAAATACGCAGTTTTATCATTATCGTCGAAGCCGTTTCTGAGTAAATAATGGATACACCTAAAACTGAAAAAAAATTTACAAAAGTTACGACCCCCCTCCATAATTCCGATCTTTATGACATTACAGCTGTGAATTCGCAGGCATATACATACGTCAAATAAGCAGTTTTATCATTATCGTCCAAGCCGTTTCTGAGTAATAATGGATACACCTAAAACTGAAAAAAAATTTACTAAGTTAAGTTCCCCCTCCATGGTTCGGATCTTTATAACATTACAGCTGTGGATTCGCGGACATATACATACGTCAAATACGCAGTTTTATCATTATCGTCCAAGCCGTTTCTGAGTAAATAATGGATACACCTAAAACTGAAAAAAAATTTACAAATGTTAAGTTCCCCCTGCATGGTTCCGATCTTTATGAAATTACAGCTGTGTATTCGAAGACATATACATACGTCAAATACGCAGTTTTATCATTATCGTCCAAGCCGTTTCTGAGTAAATAATGGATACACCTAAAACTGAAAAAAAAATTTACAACAGTTAAGTTCCCCCTGCATGATTCCGATCTTTATGAAATTACAGCTGTGTTTTTGCAGACATATACATACGTAAAATAAGCAGTTTTATCATTATCGTCCAAGCCGTTTCTGAGTAAATAATGGATACACCTAAAACTGAAAAAAAATTTACAAATGTTAAGTTCCCCCTGCAAGGTTCCGATCTTTATGAAATTACAGCTGTGTATTCGAAGACATATACATACGTCAAATACGCAGTTTTATCATTATCGTCCAAGCTGTTTCTGAGTAAATAATAGATACACCTAAAACTGAAAAAAAATTTACAAAAGTTAAGTTCCCATTCCATGGTTCCGATCTTTATGAAATTACAGCTGTGAATTCCCAGACATATACATACGTCAAATACGCAGTTTTATCATTATCGTCGAAGCCGTTTCTGAGTAAATAATGGATACACCTAAAACTGAAAAAAAATTTACAAAAGTTACGACCCCCCTCCATATTTCCGATCTTTATGACATTACAGCTGTGAATTCGCAGGCATATACATACGTCAAATAAGCAGTTTTATCATTATCGTCCAAGCCGTTTCTGAGTAATAATGGATACACCTAAAACTGAAAAAAAATTTACTAAGTTAAGTTCCCCCTCCATGGTTCGGATCTTTATAACATTACAGCTGTGGATTCGCGGACATATACATACGTCAAATACGCAGTTTTATCATTATCGTCCAAGCCGTTTCAGAGTAAATAATGGATACACCTAAAACTGAAAGAAAATTTACAAATGTTAAGTTCCCCCTGCATGGTTCCGATCTTTATGAAATTACAGCTGTGTATTCGAAGACATATACAAACGTCAAATACGCAGTTTTATCATTATCGTCCAAGCCGTTTCTGAGTAAATAATGGATACACCTAAAACTGAAAAAAAAATTTACTAAGTTAAGTTCCCCCTCCATGGTTCGGATCTTTATGACATTACAGCTGTGGATTCGCGGACATATACATACGTCAAATACGCAGTTTTATCATTATCGTCCAAGCCGTTTCTGAGTAAATAATGGATACACCTAAAACTAAAAAAAAATTTACAAATGTTAAGTTCCCCCTGCAAGGTTCCGATCTTTATGAAATTACAGCTGTGTATTCGAAGACATATACATACGTCAAATACGCAGTTTTATCATTATCGTCCAAGCTGTTTCTGAGTAAATAATAGATACACCTAAAACTGAAAAAAAATTTACAAAAGTTAAGTTCCCATTCCATGGTTCCGATCTTTATGAAATTACAGCTGTGAATTCCCAGACATATACATACGTCAAATACGCAGTTTTATCATTATCGTCGAAGCCGTTTCTGAGTAAATAATGGATACACCTAAAACTGAAAAAAAATTTACAAAAGTTACGCCCCCCCTCCATAATTCCGATCTTTATGACATTACAGCTGTGAATTCGCAGGCATATACATACGTCAAATAAGCAGTTTTATCATTATCGTCCAAGCCGTTTCTGAGTAATAATGGATACACCTAAAACTGAAAAAAAATTTACTAAGTTAAGTTCCCCCTCCATGGTTCGGATCTTTATAACATTACAGCTGTGGATTCGCGGACATATACATACGTCAAATACGCAGTTTTATCATTATCGTCCAAGCCGTTTCTGAGTAAATAATGGATACACCTAAAACTGAAAAAAAATTTACAAATGTTAAGTCCCCCCTGCATGGTTCCGATCTTTATGAAATTACAGCTGTGTATTCGAAGACATATACATACGTCAAATACGCAGTTTTATCATTATCGTCCAAGCCGTTTCTGAGTAAATAATGGATACACCTAAAACTGAAAAAAAAATTTACAACTGTTAAGTTCCCCCTGCATGATTCCGATCTTTATGAAATTACAGCTGTGTTTTTGCAGACATATACATACGTAAAATACGCAGTTTTATCATTATCGTCCAAGCCGTTTCTGAGTAAATAATGGATACACCTAAAACTGAAAAAAAATTTACAAATGTTAAGTTCCCCCTGCAAGGTTCCGATCTTTATGAAATTACAGCTGTGTATTCGAAGACATATACATACGTCAAATACGCAGTTTTATCATTATCGTCCAAGCTGTTTCTGAGTAAATAATAGATACACCTAAAACTGAAAAAAAATTTACAAAAGTTAAGTTCCCATTCCATGGTTCCGATCTTTATGAAATTACAGCTGTGAATTCTCAGACATATACATACGTCAAATACGCAGTTTTATCATTATCGTCGAAGCCGTTTCTGAGTAAATAATGGATACACCTAAAACTGAAAAAAAAATTTACAAAAGTTACGACCCCCCTCCATATTTCCGATCTTTATGACATTACAGCTGTGAATTCGCAGGCATATACATACGTCAAATAAGCAGTTTTATCATTATCGTCCAAGCCGTTTCTGAGTAATAATGGATACACCTAAAACTGAAAAAAAATTTACTAAGTTAAGTTCCCCCTCCATGGTTCGGATCTTTATAACATTACAGCTGTGGATTCGCGGACATATACATACGTCAAATACGCAGTTTTATCATTATCGTCCAAGCCGTTTCAGAGTAAATAATGGATACACCTAAAACTGAAAAAAAATTTACAAATGTTAAGTTCCCCCTGCATGGTTCCGATCTTTATGAAATTACAGCTGTGTATTCGAAGACATATACATACGTCAAATACGCAGTTTTATCATTATCGTCCAAGCCGTTTCTGAGTAAATAATGGATACACCTAAAACTGAAAAAAAAATTTACAACAGTTAAGTTCCCCCTGCATGATTCCGATCTTTATGAAATTACAGCTGTGTTTTTGCAGACATATACATACGTAAAATACGCAGTTTTATCATTATCGTCCAAGCTGTTTCTGAGTAAATAATGGATAAACCTAAAACTGAAAAAAAATTTACAAAAGTTAAGATCCCCCTGCATGGTTCCCATCTTTATGAAATTACAGCTGTGTATTCGAAGACATATACATACGTCAAATACGCAGTTTTATTATTATCATCCAAGCCGTTTCTGATTAAATAATGGATACACCTAAAACTGAAAAAAAATTTACAAAAGTTACGACCCCCCTCCATGGTTCCGATCTTTATGACATTACAGCTGTGAATTCGCAGGCATATACATACGTCAAATACGCAGTTTTATCATTATCGTCCAAGCCGTTTCTGAGTAAATAATGGATACACCTAAAACTGAAAAAAAATTTACAAATGTTAAGTCCCCCCTGCATGGTTCCGATTTTTATGAAATTACAGCTGTGGATTCGCGGACATATACATACGTCAAATACGCAGTTTTATCATTATCGTGCAAGCCGTTTCTGAGTAAATAATGGATACACCTAAAACTGAAAAAAAATTTACAAATGTTAAGTCCCCCCTGCATGGTTCCGATTTTTATGAAATTACAGCTGTGTATTCGAAGACATATACATACGTCAAATACGCAGTTTTATCATTATCGTCCAAGCTGTTTCTGAGTAAATAATAGATACACCTAAAACTGAAAAAAAATTTACAAAAGTTAAGTTCCCATTCCATGGTTCCGATCTTTATGAAATTACAGCTGTGAATTCCCAGACATATACATACGTCAAATACGCAGTTTTATCATTATCGTCGAAGCCGTTTCTGAGTAAATAATGGATACACCTAAAACTGAAAAAAAAATTTACAACAGTTAAGTTCCCCTGCGTGGTTCCGATCTTTATGAAATTACAGCTGTGTTTTTGCAGACATATACATACGTAAAATGCGCAGTTTTATCATTATCGTCCAAGCTGTTTCTGAGTAAATAATAGATACAACTAAAACTGAAAAAAAATTTACCAAAGTTAAGTTCCCCCTTTATGGTTCCGATATTCATGAAATTACAGCTGTGAATTCCCAGACATATACATACGTCAAATGCGCAGTTTTATCATTATCGTCCAAGCCGTTTCTGAGTAAATAATGGATACACCTAAAACTGAAAAAAAATTTACAAATGTTAAGTTCCCCCTGCAAGGTTCCGATCTTTATGAAATTACAGCTGTGTATTCGAAGACATATACATACGTCAAATACGCAGTTTTATCATTATCGTCCAAGCTGTTTCTGAGTAAATAATAGATACACCTAAAACTGAAAAAAAATTTACAAAAGTTAAGTTCCCATTCCATGGTTCCGATCTTTATGAAATTACAGCTGTGAATTCCCAGACATATACATACGTCAAATACGCAGTTTTATCATTATCGTCCAAGCCGTTTCTGAGTAAATAATGGATACACCTAAAACTGAAAAAAAATTTACAAAAGTTACGACCCCCCTCCATAATTCCGATCTTTATGACATTACAGCTGTGAATTCGCAGGCATATACATACGTCAAATAAGCAGTTTTATCATTATCGTCCAAGCCGTTTCTGAGTAAATAATGGATACACCTAAAACTGAAAAAAAATTTACAAATGTTAAGTTCCCCCTGCATGGTTCCGATCTTTATGAAATTACAGCTGTGTATTCGAAGACATATACATACGTCAAATACGCAGTTTTATCATTATCGTCCAAGCCGTTTCTGAGTAAATAATGGATACACCTAAAACTGAAAAAAAAATTTACAACAGTTAAGTTCCCCCTGCATGATTCCGATCTTTATGAAATTACAGCTGTGTTTTTGCAGACATATACATACGTAAAATACGCAGTTTTATCATTATCGTCCAAGCTGTTTCTGAGTAAATAATGGATAAACCTAAAACTGAAAAAAAATTTACAAAAGTTAAGATCCCCCTGCATGGTTCCCATCTTTATGAAATTACAGCTGTGTATTCGAAGACATATACATACGTCAAATACGCAGTTTTATCATTATCATCCAAGCCGTTTCTGATTAAATAATGGATACACCTAAAACTGAAAAAAAATTTACAAAAGTTACGACCCCCCTCCATGGTTCCGATCTTTATGACATTACAGCTGTGAATTCGCAGGCATATACATACGTCAAATACGCAGTTTTATCATTATCGTCCAAGCCGTTTCTGAGTAATAATGGATACACCTAAAACTGAAAAAAAATTTACTAAGTTAAGTTCCCCCTCCATGGTTCGGATCTTTATGACATTACAGCTGACGATTCGCGGACATATACATACGTCAAATACGCAGTTTTATCATTATCGTCCAAACCGTTTCTGAGTAAATAATGGATACACCTAAAACTGAAAACAAATTTACAAATGTTAAGTCCCCCCTGCATGGTTCCGATTTTTATGAAATTACAGCTGTGTATTCGAAGACATATACATACGTCAAATACTCAGTTTTATCATTATCGTCCAAGCTGTTTCTGAGTAAATAATAGATACACCTTAAACTGAAAAAAAATTTACAAAAGTTAAGTTCCCATTCCATGGTTCCGATCTTACTGAAATTACAGCTGTGAATTCCCAGACATGTACATACGTCAAATACGCAGTTTTATCATTATCATCCAAGCCGTTTGTGATTAAATAATGGATACACCTAAAACTGAAAAAAAATTTAAAATAGTTATGACCCCCCTCCATGGTTTCGATCTTTATGACATTACAGCTGTGAATTCGCATGCATATACATACGTCAAATACGCAGTTTTATCATTATCGTCCAAGCCGTTTCTGAGTAATAATGGATACACCTAAAACTGAAAAAAAATTTACTAAGTTAAGTTCCCCCTCCATGGTTCGGATCTTTATAACATTACAGCTGTGGATTCGCGGACATATACATACGTCAAATACGCAGTTTTATCATTATCGTCCAAGCCGTTTCTGAGTAAATAATGGATACACCTAAAACTGAAAAAAAATTTACAAATGTTAAGTTCCCCCTGCATGGTTCCGATCTTTATGAAATTACAGCTGTGTATTCGAAGACATATACATACGTCAAATACGCAGTTTTATCATTATCGTCCAAGCCGTTTCTGAGTAAATAATGGATACACCTAAAACTGAAAAAAAAATTTACAACAGTTAAGTTCCCCCTGCATGATTCCGATCTTTATGAAATTACAGCTGTGTTTTTGCAGACATATACATACGTAAAATACGCAGTTTTATCATTATCGTCCAAGCCGTTTCTGAGTAAATAATGGATACACCTAAAACTGAAAAAAAATTTACAAATGTTAAGTTCCCCCTGCAAGGTTCCGATCTTTATGAAATTACAGCTGTGTATTCGAAGACATATACATACGTCAAATACGCAGTTTTATCATTATCGTCCAAGCTGTTTCTGAGTAAATAATAGATACACCTAAAACTGAAAAAAAATTTACAAAAGTTAAGTTCCCATTCCATGGTTCCGATCTTTATGAAATTACAGCTGTGAATTCTCAGACATATACATACGTCAAATACGCAGTTTTATCATTATCGTCGAAGCCGTTTCTGAGTAAATAATGGATACACCTAAAACTGAAAAAAAATTTACAAAAGTTACGACCCCCCTCCATATTTCCGATCTTTATGACATTACAGCTGTGAATTCGCAGGCATATACATACGTCAAATAAGCAGTTTTATCATTATCGTCCAAGCCGTTTCTGAGTAATAATGGATACACCTAAAACTGAAAAAAAAATTTACTAAGTTAAGTTCCCCCTCCATGGTTCGGATCTTTATAACATTACAGCTGTGGATTCGCGGACATATACATACGTCAAATACGCAGTTTTATCATTATCGTCCAAGCCGTTTCAGAGTAAATAATGGATACACCTAAAACTGAAAAAAAATTTACAAATGTTAAGTTCCCCCTGCATGGTTCCGATCTTTATGAAATTACAGCTGTGTATTCGAAGACATATACATACGTCAAATACGCAGTTTTATCATTATCGTCCAAGCCGTTTCTGAGTAAATAATGGATACACCTAAAACTGAAAAAAAAATTTACAACAGTTAAGTTCCCCCTGCATGATTCCGATCTTTATGAAATTACAGCTGTGTTTTTGCAGACATATACATACGTAAAATACGCAGTTTTATCATTATCGTCCAAGCTGTTTCTGAGTAAATAATGGATAAACCTAAAACTGAAAAAAAATTTACAAAAGTTAAGATCCCCCTGCATGGTTCCCATCTTTATGAAATTACAGCTGTGTATTCGAAGACATATACATACGTCAAATACGCAGTTTTATTATTATCATCCAAGCCGTTTCTGATTAAATAATGGATACACCTAAAACTGAAAAAAAATTTACAAAAGTTACGACCCCCCTCCATGGTTCCGATCTTTATGACATTACAGCTGTGAATTCGCAGGCATATACATACGTCAAATACGCAGTTTTATCATTATCGTCCAAGCCGTTTCTGAGTAAATAATGGATACACCTAAAATTGAAAAAAAATTTACAAATGTTAAGTCCCCCCTGCATGGTTCCGATTTTTATGAAATTACAGCTGTGGATTCGCGGACATATACATACGTCAAATACGCAGTTTTATCATTATCGTGCAAGCCGTTTCTGAGTAAATAATGGATACACCTAAAACTGAAAAAAAATTTACAAATGTTAAGTCCCCCCTGCATGGTTCCGATTTTTATGAAATTACAGCTGTGTATTCGAAGACATATACATACGTCAAATACGCAGTTTTATCATTATCGTCCAAGCTGTTTCTGAGTAAATAATAGATACACCTAAAACTGAAAAAAAATTTACAAAAGTTAAGTTCCCATTCCATGGTTCCGATCTTTATGAAATTACAGCTGTGAATTCCCAGACATATACATACGTCAAATACGCAGTTTTATCATTATCGTCGAAGCCGTTTCTGAGTAAATAATGGATACACCTAAAACTGAAAAAAAAATTTACAACAGTTAAGTTCCCCTGCGTGGTTCCGATCTTTATGAAATTACAGCTGTGTTTTTGCAGACATATACATACGTAAAATGCGCAGTTTTATCATTATCGTCCAAGCTGTTTCTGAGTAAATAATAGATACAACTAAAACTGAAAAAAAATTTACCAAAGTTAAGTTCCCCCTTTATGGTTCCGATATTCATGAAATTACAGCTGTGAATTCCCAGACATATACATACGTCAAATGCGCAGTTTTATCATTATCGTCCAAGCCGTTTCTGAGTAAATAATGGATACACCTAAAACTGAAAAAAAATTTACAAATGTTAAGTTCCCCCTGCATGGTTCCGATCTTTATGAAATTACAGCTGTGTATTCGAAGACATATACATACGTCAAATACGCAGTTTTATCATTATCGTCCAAGCTGTTTCTGAGTAAATAATAGATACACCTAAAACTGAAAAAAAATTTACAAAAGTTAAGTTCCCATTCCATGGTTCCGATCTTTATGAAATTACAGCTGTGAATTCCCAGACATATACATACGTCAAATACGCAGTTTTATCATTATCGTCGAAGCCGTTTCTGAGTAAATAATGGATACACCTAAAACTGAAAAAAAATTTACAAAAGTTACGACCCCCCTCCATAATTCCGATCTTTATGACATTACAGCTGTGAATTCGCAGGCATATACATACGTCAAATAAGCAGTTTTATCATTATCGTCCAAGCCGTTTCTGAGTAATAATGGATACACCTAAAACTGAAAAAAAATTTACAAATGTTAAGTTCCCCCTGCATGGTTCCGATCTTTATGAAATTACAGCTGTGTATTCGAAGACATATACATACGTCAAATACGCAGTTTTATCATTATCGTCCAAGCCGTTTCTGAGTAAATAATGGATACACCTAAAACTGAAAAAAAAATTTACAACAGTTAAGTTCCCCCTGCATGATTCCGATCTTTATGAAATTACAGCTGTGTTTTTGCAGACATATACATACGTAAAATACGCAGTTTTATCATTATCGTCCAAGCTGTTTCTGAGTAAATAATGGATAAACCTAAAACTGAAAAAAAATTTACAAAAGTTAAGATCCCCCTGCATGGTTCCCATCTTTATGAAATTACAGCTGTGTATTCGAAGACATATACATACGTCAAATACGCAGTTTTATTATTATCATCCAAGCCGTTTCTGATTAAATAATGGATACACCTAAAACTGAAAAAAAATTTACAAAAGTTACGACCCCCCTCCATGGTTCCGATCTTTATGACATTACAGCTGTGAATTCGCAGGCATATACATACGTCAAATACGCAGTTTTATCATTATCGTCCAAGCCGTTTCTGAGTAAATAATGGATACACCTAAAACTGAAAAAAAATTTACAAATGTTAAGTCCCCCCTGCATGGTTCCGATTTTTATGAAATTACAGCTGTGGATTCGCGGACATATACATACGTCAAATACGCAGTTTTATCATTATCGTGCAAGCCGTTTCTGAGTAAATAATGGATACACCTAAAACTGAAAAAAAATTTACAAATGTTAAGTCCCCCCTGCATGGTTCCGATTTTTATGAAATTACAGCTGTGTATTCGAAGACATATACATACGTCAAATACGCAGTTTTATCATTATCGTCCAAGCTGTTTCTGAGTAAATAATAGATACACCTAAAACTGAAAAAAAATTTACAAAAGTTAAGTTCCCATTCCATGGTTCCGATCTTTATGAAATTACAGCTGTGAATTCCCAGACATATACATACGTCAAATACGCAGTTTTATCATTATCGTCGAAGCCGTTTCTGAGTAAATAATGGATACACCTAAAACTGAAAAAAAAATTTACAACAGTTAAGTTCCCCTGCGTGGTTCCGATCTTTATGAAATTACAGCTGTGTTTTTGCAGACATATACATACGTAAAATGCGCAGTTTTATCATTATCGTCCAAGCTGTTTCTGAGTAAATAATAGATACAACTAAAACTGAAAAAAAATTTACCAAAGTTAAGTTCCCCCTTTATGGTTCCGATATTCATGAAATTACAGCTGTGAATTCCCAGACATATACATACGTCAAATGCGCAGTTTTATCATTATCGTCCAAGCCGTTTCTGAGTAAATAATGGATACACCTAAAACTGAAAAAAAATTTACAAATGTTAAGTTCCCCCTGCAAGGTTCCGATCTTTATGAAATTACAGCTGTGTATTCGAAGACATATACATACGTCAAATACGCAGTTTTATCATTATCGTCCAAGCTGTTTCTGAGTAAATAATAGATACACCTAAAACTGAAAAAAAATTTACAAAAGTTAAGTTCCCATTCCATGGTTCCGATCTTTATGAAATTACAGCTGTGAATTCCCAGACATATACATACGTCAAATACGCAGTTTTATCATTATCGTCGAAGCCGTTTCTGAGTAAATAATGGATACACCTAAAACTGAAAAAAAATTTACAAAAGTTACGACCCCCCTCCATAATTCCGATCTTTATGACATTACAGCTGTGAATTCGCAGGCATATACATACGTCAAATAAGCAGTTTTATCATTATCGTCCAAGCTGTTTCTGAGTAAATAATAGATACACCTAAAACTGAAAAAAAATTTACAAAAGTTAAGTTCCCCCTGCATGGTTCCGATCTTTATGAAATTACAGCTGTGTATTCGAAGACATATACATACGTCAAATACGCAGTTTTATCATTATCGTCCAAGCCGTTTCTGAGTAAATAATGGATACACCTAAAACTGAAAAAAAAATTTACAACAGTTAAGTTCCCCCTGCATGATTCCGATCTTTATGAAATTACAGCTGTGTTTTTGCAGACATATACATACGTAAAATACGCAGTTTTATCATTATCGTCCAAGCTGTTTCTGAGTAAATAATGGATAAACCTAAAACTGAAAAAAAATTTACAAAAGTTAAGATCCCCCTGCATGGTTCCCATCTTTATGAAATTACAGCTGTGTATTCGAAGACATATACATACGTCAAATACGCAGTTTTATCATTATCATCCAAGCCGTTTCTGATTAAATAATGGATACACCTAAAACTGAAAAAAAATTTACAAAAGTTACGACCCCCCTCCATGGTTCCGATCTTTATGACATTACAGCTGTGAATTCGCAGGCATATACATACGTCAAATACGCAGTTTTATCATTATCGTCCAAGCCGTTTCTGAGTAATAATGGATACACCTAAAACTGAAAAAAAATTTACTAAGTTAAGTTCCCCCTCCATGGTTCGGATCTTTATGACATTACAGCTGACGATTCGCGGACATATACATACGTCAAATACGCAGTTTTATCATTATCGTCCAAACCGTTTCTGAGTAAATAATGGATACACCTAAAACTGAAAAAAAATTTACAAATGTTAAGTCCCCCCTGCATGGTTCCGATTTTTATGAAATTACAGCTGTGTATTCGAAGACATATACATACGTCAAATACTCAGTTTTATCATTATCGTCCAAGCTGTTTCTGAGTAAATAATAGATACACCTTAAACTGAAAAAAAATTTACAAAAGTTAAGTTCCCATTCCATGGTTCCGATCTTACTGAAATTACAGCTGTGAATTCCCAGACATGTACATACGTCAAATACGCAGTTTTATCATTATCATCCAAGCCGTTTGTGATTAAATAATGGATACACCTAATACTGAAAAAAAATTTAAAATAGTTATGACCCCCCTCCATGGTTTCGATCTTTATGACATTACAGCTGTGAATTCGCATGCATATACATACGTCAAATACGCAGTTTTATCATTATCGTCCAAGCCGTTTCTGAGTAATAATGGATACACCTAAAACTGAAAAAAAATTTACTAAGTTAAGTTCCCCCTCCATAATTCGGATCTTTATGACATTACAGCTGTGGATTCGCGGACATATACATACGTCAAATACGCAGTTTTATCATTATCGTCCAAGCTGTTTCTGAGTAAATAATAGATACACATAAAACTGAAAAAAAATTTACAAAAGTTAAGTTCCCATTCCATGGTTCCGATCTTTATGAAATTACAGCTGTGAATTCCCAGACATATACATACGTCTAATACGCAGTTTTATCATTATCGTCGAAGCCGTTTCTGAGTAAATAATGGATACACCTAAAACTGAAAAAAAAAATTTACAACAGTTAAGTTCCCCTGCGTGGTTCCGATCTTTATGAAATTACAGCTGTGTTTTTGCAGACATATACATACGTAAAATACGCAGTTTTATCATTATCGTCCAAGCTGTTTCTGAGTAAATAATAGATACAACTAAAACTGAAAAAAAATTTACCAAAGTTAAGTTCCCCCTTTATGGTTCCGATATTCATGAAATTACAGCTGTGAATTCCCAGACATATACATACGTCAAATGCGCAGTTTTATCATTATCGTCCAAGCCGTTTCTGAGTAAATAATGGATACACCTAAAACTAAAAAAAAATTTACAAATGTTAAGTTCCCCCTGCAAGGTTCCGATCTTTATGAAATTACAGCTGTGTATTCGAAGACATATACATACGTCAAATACGCAGTTTTATCATTATCGTCCAAGCTGTTTCTGAGTAAATAATAGATGCACCTAAAACTGAAAAAAAATTTACAAAAGTTAAGTTCCCATTCCATGGTTCCGATCTTTATGAAATTACAGCTGTGAATTCCCAGACATATACATACGTCAAATACGCAGTTTTATCATTATCGTCGAAGCCGTTTCTGAGTAAATAATGGATACACCTAAAACTGAAAAAAAATTTACAAAAGTTACGACCCCCCTCCATAATTCCGATCTTTATGACATTACAGCTGTGAATTCGCAGGCATATACATACGTCAAATAAGCAGTTTTATCATTATCGTCCAAGCCGTTTCTGAGTAATAATGGATACACCTAAAACTGAAAAAAAATTTACTAAGTTAAGTTCCCCCTCCATGGTTCGGATCTTTATAACATTACAGCTGTGGATTCGCGGACATATACATACGTCAAATACGCAGTTTTATCATTATCGTCCAAGCCGTTTCTGAGTAAATAATGGATACACCTAAAACTGAAAAAAAATTTACAAATGTTAAGTTCCCCCTGCATGGTTCCGATCTTTATGAAATTACAGCTGTGTATTCGAAGACATATACATACGTCAAATACGCAGTTTTATCATTATCGTCCAAGCCGTTTCTGAGTAAATAATGGATACACCTAAAACTGAAAAAAAAATTTACAACAGTTAAGTTCCCCCTGCATGATTCCGATCTTTATGAAATTACAGCTGTGTTTTTGCAGACATATACATACGTAAAATACGCAGTTTTATCATTATCGTCCAAGCTGTTTCTGAGTAAATAATGGATAAACCTAAAACTGAAAAAAAATTTACAAAAGTTAAGATCCCCCTGCATGGTTCCCATCTTTATGAAATTACAGCTGTGTATTCGAAGACATATACATACGTCAAATACGCAGTTTTATCATTATCATCCAAGCCGTTTCTGATTAAATAATGGATACACCTAAAACTGAAAAAAAATTTACAAAAGTTACGACCCCCCTCCATGGTTCCGATCTTTATGACATTACAGCTGTGAATTCGCATGCATATACATACGTCAAATACGCAGTTTTATCATTATCGTCCAAGCCGTTTCTGAGTAATAATGGATACACCTAAAACTGAAAAAAAATTTACTAAGTTAAGTTTTCCCTCCATGGTTCGGATTTTTATGACATTACAGCTGACGATTCGCGGACATATACATACGTCAAATACGCAGTTTTATCATTATCGTCCAAGCCGTTTCTGAGTAAATAATGGATACACCTAAAACTGAAAAAAAATTTACAAATGTTAAGTCCCCCCTGCATGGTTCCGATTTTTATGAAATTACAGCTGTGTATTCGAAGACATATACATACGTCAAATACTCAGTTTTATCATTATCGTCCAAGCTGTTTCTGAGTAAATAATAGATACACCTAAAACTGAAAAAAAATTTACAAAAGTTAAGTTCCCATTCCATGGTTCCGATCTTACTGAAATTACAGCTGTGAATTCCCAGACATATACATACGTCAAATACGCAGTTTTATCATTATCATCCAAGCCGTTTGTGATTAAATAATGGATACACCTAAAACTGAAAAAAAATTTAAAAAAGTTACGACCCCCCTCCATGGTTTCGATCTTTATGACATTACAGCTGTGAATTCGCATGCATATACATACGTCAAATACGCAGTTTTATCATTATCGTCCAAGCCGTTTCTGAGTAATAATGGATACACCTAAAACTGAAAAAAAATTTACTAAGTTAAGTTCCCCCTCCATAATTCGGATCTTTATGACATTACAGCTGTGGATTCGCGGACATATACATACGTCAAATACGCAGTTTTATAATTATCGTCCAAGCCGTTTCTGAGTAAATAATGGATACACCAAAAACTGAAAAAAAATTTAAAAAAGTTACGACCCCCCTCCATGGTTTCGATCTTTATGACATTACAGCTGTGAATTCGCAGGCATATACATACGTCAAATACGCAGTTTTATCATTATCGTCCAAGCCGTTTCTGAGTAATAATGGATACACCTAAAACTGAAAAAAAATTTACTAAGTTAAGTTCCCCCTCCATGGTTCCGATCTTTATGAAATTACAGCTGTGGATTCGCGGACATATACATACGTCAAATGCGCAGTTTTATCATTATCGTCCAAGCCGTTTCTGAGTAAATAATGGATACACCTAAAACTGAAAAAAAATTTACAAATGTTAAGTTCCCCCTGCAAGGTTCCGATCTTTATGAAATTACAGCTGTGTATTCGAAGACATATACATACGTCAAATACGCAGTTTTATCATTATCGTCTAAGCTGTTTCTGAGTAAATAATAGATACACCTAAAACTGAAAAAAAATTTACAAAAGTTAAGTTCCCATTCCATGGTTCCGATCTTTATGAAAATACAGCTGTGAATTCCCAGACATATACATACGTCAAATACGCAGTTTTATCATTATCGTCGAAGCCGTTTCTGAGTAAATAATGGATACACCTAAAACTGAAAAAAAATTTACAAAAGTTACGACCCCCCTCCATAATTCCGATCTTTATGACATTACTGCTGTGAATTCGCAGGCATATACATATGTCAAATAAGCAGTTTTATCATTATCGTCCAAGCCGTTTCTGAGTAATAATGGATACACCTAAAACTGAAAAAAAATTTACTAAGTTAAGTTCCCCCTCCATGGTTCGGATCTTTATAACATTACAGCTGTGGATTCGCGGACATATACATACGTCAAATACGCAGTTTTATCATTATCGTCCAAGCCGTTTCTGAGTAAATAATGGATACACCTAAAACTGAAAAAAAATTTACAAATGTTAAGTTCCCCCTGCATGGTTCCGATCTTTATGAAATTACAGCTGTGTATTCGAAGACATATACATACGTCAAATACGCAGTTTTATCATTATCGTCCAAGCCGTTTCTGAGTAAATAATGGATACACCTAAAACTGAAAAAAAATTTACTAAGTTAAGTTCCCCCTCCATGGTTCCGATCTTTATGAAATTACAGCTGTGGATTCGCGGACATATACATACGTCAAATACGCAGTTTTATCATTATCGTCCAAGCCGTTTCTGAGGAAATAATGGATACACCTAAAACTTATAAAAAAATTTCAAGAGTTGAGTTTCCCCTGCATGGTTCCGATCTTTATGAAATTACAGCTGTGTATTCGAAGACATATACATACGTCAAATACGCAGTTTTATCATTATCGTCCAAGCCGTTTCTGAGTAAATAATGGATACACCTAAAACTGAAAAAAAAATTTACAACAGTTAAGTTCCCCCTGCATGATTCAGATCTTTATGAAATTACAGCTGTGTTTTTGCAGACATATACATACGTAAAATACGCAGTTTTATCATTATCGTCCAAGCTGTTTCTGAGTAAATAATGGATAAACCTAAAACTGAAAAAAAATTTACAAAAGTTAAGATCCCCCTGCATGGTTCCCATCTTTATGAAATTACAGCTGTGAATTCGCAGACATATACATACGTAAATTACGCCGTTTTATCAGTATCGTCCAAGCTGTTTCTGAGTAAATAATGGATAAACCTAAAACATAAAAAAAGTTTACAAAAGTTAAGTTCCCCCCCAATGGTTCTGATCTTTATGAAATTACAGCTGTAAATTCGCGGACATATACATACGTCAAATACGCAGTTTTATCATTATCATCCAAGCCGTTTCTGAGTAAATAATGGATACACCTAAAACTGAAAATAAATTTACAAAAGTTAAGTTCCCCCTGCAAGGTTCCGATCTTTATGAAATTACAGCTGTGTTTTTGCAGACATATACATACGTAAAATACGCAGTTTTATCATTATCGTCCAAGCTGTTTCTGAGTAAATAATAGATACACCTAAAACTGAAAAAAAATTTACAAAAGTTAAGTTCCCATTCCATGGTTCCGATCTTTATGAAATTACAGCTGTGAATTCCCAGACATATACATACGTCAAATAAGCAGTTTTATCATTATCATCCAAGCCGTTTGTGATTAAATAATGGATACACCTAAAACTGAAAAAAAATTTAAAAAAGTTACGACCCCCCTCCATGGTTCCGATCTTTATGACATTACAGCTGTGAATTCGCAGGCATATACATACGTCAAATACGCAGTTTTATCATTATCGTCCAAGCCGTTTCTGAGTAATAATGGATACACCTAAAACTGAAAAAAAATTTACTAAGTTAAGTTCCCCCTCCATGGTTCGGATCTTTATGACATTACAGCTGTGGATTCGCGGACATATACATACGTCAAATACGCAGTTTTATCATTATCGTCCAAGCCGTTTCTGAGTAAATAATGGATACACCTAAAACTGAAAAAAAATTTACAAATGTTAAGTCCCCCCTGCATGGTTCCGATCTTTATGAAATTACAGCTGTGTATTCGAAGACATATACATACGTCAAATACGCAGTTTTATCATTATCGTCCAAGCCGTTTCTGAGTAAATAATGGATACACCTAAAACTGAAAAAAAAATTTACAACAGTTAAGTTCCCCCTGCATGATTCCGATCTTTATGAAATTACAGCTGTGTTTTTGCAGACATATACATACGTAAAATACGCAGTTTTATCATTATCGTCCAAGCTGTTTCTGAGTAAATAATGGATAAACCTAGAACTGAAAAAAAATTTACAAAAGTTAAGATCCCCCTGCATGGTTCCCATCTTTATGAAATTACAGCTGTGAATTCGCAGACATATACATACGTAAATTACGCCGTTTTATCAGTATCGTCCAAGCTGTTTCTGAGTAAATAATGGATAAACCTAAAACTTAAAAAAAGTTTACAAAAGTTAAGTTCCCCCTCCATGGTTCCGATATTTATAAAATTACAGCTGTGAATTCGCAGACATATACATACGTCAAATACGCAGTTTTATCATTATCGTCCAAGCCGTTTCTGAGTAAATAATGGATAAACCTAAAACATAAAAAAAATTTACAAAAGTTAAGTTCCCCCTCCATGGTACCGATCTTTATGAAATTACAGCTGTAAATTCGCGGACATATACATACGTCAAATACGCAGTTTTATCATTATCATCCAAGCCGTTTCTGAGTAAATAATGGATACACCTAAAACTGAAAAAAAATTTACAAAAGTTAAGTTCCCCCTGCAAGGTTCCGATCTTTATGAAATTACAGCTGTGTATTCGAAGACATATACATACGTCAAATACGCAGTTTTATCATTATCGTCCAAGCTGTTTCTGAGTAAATAATAGATACACCTAAAACAGAAAAAAAATTTACAAAAGTTAAGTTCCCATTCCATGGTTCCGATCTTTATGAAATTACAGCTGTGAATTCCCAGACATATACATACGTCAAATACGCAGTTTTATCATTATCGTCGAAGCCGTTTCTGAGTAAATAATGGATACACCTAAAACTGAAAAAAAATTTACAAAAGTTACGACCCCCCTCCATAATTCCGATCTTTATGACATTACAGCTGTGAATTCGCAGGCATATACATACGTCATATACGCAGTTTTATCATTATCGTCCAAGCCGTTTCTGAGTAATAATGGATACACCTAAAACTGAAAAAAAATTTACAAAAGTTAAGTTCCCCCTCCATGGTTCCGATCTTTATGAAATTACAGCTGTAAATTCGCGGACATATACATACGTCAAATACGCAGTTTTATCATTATCGTCCAAGCCGTTTCTGAGTAAATAATGGATACACCAAAAACTGAAAAAAAATTTACAAATGTTAAGTCCCCCCTGCATGGTTCCGATTTTTATGAAATTACAGCTGTGTATTCGAAGACATATACATACGTCAAATACGCAGTTTTATCATTATCATCCAAGCCGTTTCTGATTAAATAATGGATACACCTAAAACTGAAAAAAAATTTACAAAAGTTACGACCCCCCTCCATGGTTCCGATCTTTATGACATTACAGCTGTGAATTCGCAGGCATATACATACGTCAAATACGCAGTTTTATCATTATCGTCCAAGCCGTTTCTGAGTAATAATGGATACACCTAAAACTGAAAAAAAATTTACTAAGTTAAGTTCCCCCTCCATGGTTCGGATCTTTATGACATTACAGCTGTGGATTCGCGGACATATACATACGTCAAATGCGCAGTTTTATCATTATCGTCCAAGCCGTTTCTGAGTAAATAATGGATACACCTAAAACTGAAAAAAAATTTACAAATGTTAAGTTCCCCCTGCAAGGTTCCGATCTTTATGAAATTACAGCTGTGTATTCGAAGACATATACATACGTCAAATACGCAGTTTTATCATTATCGTCTAAGCTGTTTCTGAGTAAATAATAGATACACCTAAAACTGAAAAAAAATTTACAAAAGTTAAGTTCCCATTCCATGGTTCCAATCTTTATGAAATTACAGCTGTGAATTCCCAGACATATACATACGTCAAATACGCAGTTTTATCATTATCGTCGAAGCCGTTTCTGAGTAAATAATGGATACACCTAAAACTGAAAAAAAATTTACAAAAGTTACGACCCCCCTCCATAATTCCGATCTTTATGACATTACAGCTGTGAATTCGCAGGCATATACATACGTCAAATAAGCAGTTTTATCATTATCGTCCAAGCCGTTTCTGAGTAATAATGGATACACCTAAAACTGAAAAAAAATTTACTAAGTTAAGTTCCCCCCTCATGGTTCGGATCTTTATAACATTACAGCTGTGGATTCGCGGACATATACATACGTCAAATACGCAGTTTTATCATTATCGTCTAAGCCGTTTCTGAGGAAATAATGGATACACCTAAAACTTAAAAAAAAATTTCAAGAGTTGAGTTCCCCCTGCATGGTTCCGATCTTTATGAAATTACAGCTGTGTATTCGAAGACATATACATACGTCAAATACGCAGTTTTATCATTATCGTCCAAGCCGTTTCTGAGTAAATAATGGATACACCTAAAACTGAAAAAAAAATTTACAACAGTTAAGTTCCCCCTGCATGATTCCGATCTTTATGAAATTACAGCTGTGTTTTTGCAGACATATACATACGTAAAATACGCAGTTTTATCATAGTCGTCCAAGCTGTTTCTGAGTAAATAATGGATAAACCTAAAACTTAAAAAAAGTTTACAAAAGTTAAGTTCCCCCTCCATGGTTCCGATATTTATAAAATTACAGCTGTGAATTCGCAGACATATACATACGTCAAATACGCAGTTTTATCATTATCGTCTAAGCCCTTTCTGAGGAAATAATGGATACACCTAAAACTTATAAAAAAATTTCAAGAGTTGAGTTCCCCCTGCATGGTTCCGATCTTTATGAAATTACAGCTGTGTATTCGAAGACATATACATACGTCAAATACGCAGTTTTATCATTATCGTCCAAGCCGTTTCTGAGTAAATAATGGATACACCTAAAACTGAAAAAAAAATTTACAACAGTTAAGTTCCCCCTGCATGATTCCGATCTTTATGAAATTACAGCTGTGTTTTTGCAGACATATACATACGTAAAATACGCAGTTTTATCATTATCGTCCAAGCTGTTTCTGAGTAAATAATGGATAAACCTAAAATTGAAAAAAAATTTACAAAAGTTAAGATCCCCCTGCATGGTTCCCATCTTTATGAAATTACAGCTGTGAATTCGCAGACATATACATACGTAAATTACGCCGTTTTATCATTATCGTCCAAGCCGTTTCTGAGTAATAATGGATACACCTAAAACTGAAAAAAAATTTACTAAGTTAAGTTCCCCCTCCATGGTTCGGATCTTTATGACATTACAGCTGTGGATTCGCGGACATATACATACGTCAAATGCGCAGTTTTATCATTATCGTCCAAGCCGTTTCTGAGTAAATAATGGATACACCTAAAACTGAAAAAAAATTTACAAATGTTAAGTTCCCCCTGCAAGGTTCCGATCTTTATGAAATTACAGCTGTGTATTCGAAGACATATACATACGTCAAATACGCAGTTTTATCATTATCGTCTAAGCTGTTTCTGAGTAAATAATAGATACACCTAAAACTGAAAAAAAATTTACAAAAGTTAAGTTCCCATTCCATGGTTCCGATTTTTATGAAATTACAGCTGTGTATTCGAAGACATATACATACGTCAAATACGCAGTTTTATCATTATCGTCCAAGCTGTTTCTGAGTAAATAATAGATACACCTAAAACTGAAAAAAAATTTACAAAAGTTAAGTTCCCATTCCATGGTTCCGATCTTTATGAAATTACAGCTGTGAATTCGCAGGCATATACATACGTCAAATAAGCAGTTTTATCATTATCGTCCAAGCCGTTTCTGAGTAATAATGGATACACCTAAAACTGAAAAAAAATTTACTAAGTTAAGTTCCCCCCTCATGGTTCGGATCTTTATAACATTACAGCTGTGGATTCGCGGACATATACATACGTCAAATACGCAGTTTTATCATTATCGTCTAAGCCGTTTCTGAGGAAATAATGGATACACCTAAAACTTAAAAAAAAATTTCAAGAGTTGAGTTCCCCCTGCATGGTTCCGATCTTTATGAAATTACAGCTGTGTATTCGAAGACATATACATACGTCAAATACGCAGTTTTATCATTATCGTCCAAGCCGTTTCTGAGTAAATAATGGATACACCTAAAACTGAAAAAAAAATTTACAACAGTTAAGTTCCCCCTGCATGATTCCGATCTTTATGAAATTACAGCTGTGTTTTTGCAGACATATACATACGTAAAATACGCAGTTTTATCATTATCGTCCAAGCCGTTTCTGAGTAAATAATAGATACACCTAAAACTGAAAAAAAATTTACAAAAGTTAAGTTCCCATTCCATGGTTCCGATCTTTATGAAATTACAGCTGTGAATTCCCAGACATATACATACGTCAAATACGCAGTTTTATCATTATCATCCAAGCCGTTTGTGATTAAATAATGGATACACCTAAAACTGAAAAAAAATTTAAAAAAGTTACGACCCCCCTCCATGGTTCCGATCTTTATGACATTACAGCTGTGAATTCGCAGGCATATACATACGTCAAATACGCAGTTTTATCATTATCGTCCAAGCCGTTTCTGAGTAATAATGGATACACCTAAAACTGAAAAAAAATTTACTAAGTTAAGTTCCCCCTCCATGGTTCGGATCGTTATGACATTACAGCTGTGGATTCGCGGACATATACATACGTCAAATACGCAGTTTTATCATTATCGTCCAAGCCGTTTCTGAGTAAATAATGGATACACCAAAAACTGAAAAAAAATTTACAAATGTTAAGTCCCCCCTGCATGGTTCCGATTTTTATGAAATTACAGCTGTGTATTCGAAGACATATACATACGTCAAATACGCAGTTTTATCATTATCATCCAAGCCGTTTCTGATTAAATAATGGATACACCTAAAACTGAAAAAAAATTTACAAAAGTTACGACCCCCCTCCATGGTTCCGATCTTTATGACATTACAGCTGTGAATTCGCAGGCATATACATACGTCAAATACGCAGTTTTATCATTATCGTCCAAGCCGTTTCTGAGTAATAATGGATACACCTAAAACTGAAAAAAAATTTACTAAGTTAAGTTCCCCCTCTATGGTTCGGATCTTTATGACATTACAGCTGTGGATTCGCGGACATATACATACGTCAAATACGCAGTTTTATCATTATCGTCCAAGCCGTTTCTGAGTAAATAATGGATACACCTAAAACTGAAAAAAAATTTACAAATGTTAAGTCCCCCCTGCATGGTTCCGATTTTTATGAAATTACAGCTGTGTATTCGAAGACATATACATACGTCAAATACGCAGTTTTATCATTATCGTCCAAGCTGTTTCTGAGTAAATAATAGATACACCTAAAACTGAAAAAAAATTTACAAAAGTTAAGTTCCCATTCCATGGTTCCGATCTTTATGAAATTACAGCTGTAAATTCCCAGACATATACATACGTCAAATACGCAGTTTTATCATTATCGTCCAAGCCGTTTCTGAGTAAATAATAGATACACCTAAAACTGAAAAAAAATTTACAAAAGTTAAGTTCCCATTCCATGGTTCCGATCTTTATGAAATTACAGCTGTGAATTCCCAGACATATACATACGTCAAATACGCAGTTTTATCATTATCGTCGAAGCCGTTTCTGAGTAAATAATGGATACACCTAAAACTGAAAAAAAATTTACAAAAGTTACGACCCCCCTCCATAATTCCGATCTTTATGACATTACAGCTGTGAATTCGCAGGCATATACATACGTCAAATACGCAGTTTTATCATTATCGTCCAAGCCGTTTCTGAGTAATAATGGATACACCTAAAACTGAAAAAAAATTTACTAAGTTAAGTTCCCCCTCCATGGTTCCGATCTTTATGAAATTACAGCTGTGGATTCGCGGACATATACATACGTCAAAAGCGCAGTTTTATCATTATCGTCCAAGCCGTTTCTGAGTAATAATGGATACACCTAAAACTGAAAAAAAATTTACAAAAGTTAAGTTCCCATTCCATGGTTCCGATCTTTATGAAATTACAGCTGTAAATTCCCAGACATATACATACGTCAAATACGCAGTTTTATCATTATCGTCCAAGCCGTTTCTGAGTAAATAATAGATACACCTAAAACTGAAAAAAAATTTACAAAAGTTAAGTTCCCATTCCATGGTTCCGATCTTTATGAAATTACAGCTGTGAATTCCCAGACATATACATACGTCAAATACGCAGTTTTATCATTATCGTCGAAGCCGTTTCTGAGTAAATAATGGATACACCTAAAACTGAAAAAAAATTTACAAAAGTTACGACCCCCCTCCATAATTCCGATCTTTATGACATTACAGCTGTGAATTCGCAGGCATATACATACGTCAAATAAGCAGTTTTATCATTATCGTCCAAGCCGTTTCTGAGTAATAATGGATACACCTAAAACTGAAAAAAAATTTACTAAGTTAAGTTCCCCCTCCATGGTTCGGATCTTTATAACATTACAGCTGTGGATTCGCGGACATATACATACGTCAAATACGCATTTTTATCATTATCGTCCAAGCCGTTTCAGAGTAAATAATGGATACACCTAAAACTGAAAAAGAATTTACAAATGTTAAGTTCCCCCTGCAAGGTTCCGATCTTTATGAAATTACAGCTGTGTATTCGAAGACATATACATACGTCAAATACGCAGTTTTATCATTATCGTCCAAGCTGTTTCTGAGTAAATAATAGATACACCTAAAACTGAAAAAAAATTTACAAAAGTTAAGTTCCCATTCCATGGTTCCGATCTTTATGAAATTACAGCTGTAAATTCCCAGACATATGCATACGTCAAATACGCAGTTTTATCATTATCGTCGAAGCCGTTTCTGAGTAAATAATGGATACACCTAAAACTGAAAAAAAATTTACAAAAGTTACGACCCCCCTCCATAATTCCGATCTTTATGACATTACAGCTGTAAATTCGCAGGCATATACATACGTCAAATAAGCAGTTTTATCATTATCGTCCAAGCCGTTTCTGAGTAATAATGGATACACCTAAAACTGAAAAAAAATTTACAAAAGTTACGACCCCCCTCCATAATTCCGATCTTTATGACATTACAGCTGTAAATTCGCAGGCATATACATACGTCAAATAAGCAGTTTTATCATTATCGTCCAAGCCGTTTCTGAGTAATAATGGATACACCTAAAACTGAAAAAAAATTTACTAAGTTAAGTTCCCCCTCCATGGTTCGGATCTTTATAACATTACAGCTGTGGATTCGCGGACATATACATATGTCAAATACGCAGTTTTATCATTATCGTCCAAGCCGTTTCAGAGTAAATAATGGATACACCTAAAACTGAAAAAAAATTTACAAATGTTAAGTTCCCCCTGCATGGTTCCGATCTTTATGAAATTACAGCTGTGTATTCGAAGACATATACATACGTCAAATACGCAGTTTTATCATTATCGTCCAAGCCGTTTCTGAGTAAATAATGGATACACCTAAAACTGAAAAAAAAATTTACAACAGTTAAGTTCCCCCTGCATGATTCCGATCTTTATGAAATTACAGCTGTGTTTTTGCAGACATATACATACGTCAAATACGCACTTTTATCATTATCATCCAAGCCGTTTCTGATTAAATAATGGATACACCTAAAACTGAAAAAAAATTTACTAAGTTAAGTTCCCCCTCCATGGTTCGGATCGTTATGACATTACAGCTGTGGATTCGCGGACATATACATACGTCAAATACGCAGTTTTATCATTATCGTCCAAGCCGTTTCTGAGTAAATAATGGATACACCTAAAATTGAAAAAAAATTTACAAATGTTAAGTCCCCCCTGCATGGTTCCGATTTTTATGAAATTACAGCTGTGTATTCGAAGACATATACATACGTCAAATACGCAGTTTTATCATTATCGTCCAAGCTGTTTCTGAGTAAATAATAGATACACCTAAAACTGAAAAAAAATTTACAAAAGTTAAGTTCCCATTCCATGGTTCCGATCTTTATGAAATTACAGCTGTGAATTCCCAGACATATACATACGTCTAATACGCAGTTTTATCATTATCGTCGAAGCCGTTTCTGAGTAAATAATGGATACCCCAAAAACTAAAAAAAAAATTTACAACAGTTAAGTTCCCCTGCGTGGTTCCGATCTTTATGAAATTACAGCTGTGTTTTTGCAGACATATACATACGTAAAATACGCAGTTTTATCATTATCGTCCAAGCTGTTTCTGAGTAAATAATAGATACAACTAAAACTGAAAAAAAATTTACCAAAGTTAAGTTCCCCCTTTATGGTTCCGATATTCATGAAATTACAGCTGTGAATTCCCAGACATATACATACGTCAAATGCGCAGTTTTATCATTATCGTCCAAGCCGTTTCTGAGTAAATAATGAATACACCTAAAACTGAAAAAAAATTTACAAATGTTAAGTTCCCCCTGCAAGGTTCCGATCTTTATGAAATTACAGCTGTGTATTCGAAGACATATACATACGTCAAATACGCAGTTTTATCATTATCGTCCAAGCTGTTTCTGAGTAAATAATAGATACACCTAAAACTGAAAAAAAATTTACAAAAGTTAAGTTCCCATTCCATGGTTCCGATCTTTATGAAATTACAGCTGTGAATTCCCAGACATATACATACGTCAAATACGCAGTTTTATCATTATCGTCGAAGCCGTTTCTGAGTAAATAATGGATACACCTAAAACTGAAAAAAAATTTACAAAAGTTACGACCCCCCTCCATAATTCCGATCTTTATGACATTACAGCTGTGAATTCGCAGGCATATACATACGTCAAATAAGCAGTTTTATCATTATCGTCCAAGCCGTTTCTGAGTAATAATGGATACACCTAAAACTGAAAAAAAATTTACTAAGTTAAGTTCCCCCTCCATGTTTCGGATCTTTATAACATTACAGCTGTGGATTCGCGGACATATACATACGTCAAATACGCAGTTTTATCATTATCGTCCAAGCCGTTTCTGAGTAAATAATGGATACACCTAAAACTGAAAAAAAATTTACAAATGTTAAGTTCCCCCTGCATGGTTCCGATCTTTATGAAATTACAGCTGTGTATTCGAAGACATATACATACGTCAAATACGCAGTTTTATCATTATCGTCCAAGCCGTTTCTGAGTAAATAATGGATACACCTAAAACTGAAAAAAAAATTTACAACAGTTAAGTTCCCCCTGCATGATTCCGATCTTTATAAAATTACAGCTGTGTTTTTGCAGACATATACATACGTAAAATACGCAGTTTTATCATTATCGTCCAAGCTGTTTCTGAGTAAATAATGGATAAACCTAAAACTGAAAAAAAATTTACAAAAGTTAAGATCCCCCTGCATGGTTCCCATCTTTATGAAATTACAGCTGTGTATTCGAAGACATATACATACGTCAAATACGCAGTTTTATCATTATCATCCAAGCCGTTTCTGATTAAATAATGGATACACCTAAAACTGAAAAAAAATTTACAAAAGTTACGACCCCTCTCCATGGTTCCGATCTTTATGACATTACAGCTGTGAATTCGCAGGCATATACATACGTCAAATACGCAGTTTTATCATTATCGTCCAAGCCGTTTCTGAGTAATAATGGATACACCTAAAACTGAAAAAAAATTTACTAAGTTAAGTTCCCCCTCCATGGTTCGGATCTTTATGACATTACAGCTGACGATTCGCGGACATATACATACGTCAAATACGCAGTTTTATCATTATCGTCCAAGCCGTTTCTGAGTAAATAATGGATACACCTAAAACTGAAAAAAAATTTACAAATGTTAAGTCCCCCCTGCATGGTTCCGATTTTTATGAAATTACAGCTGTGTATTCGAAGACATATACATACGTCAAATACGCAGTTTTATCATTATCGTCCAAGCTGTTTCTGAGTAAATAATAGATACACCTAAAACTGAAAAAAAATTTACAAAAGTTAAGTTCCCATTCCATGGTTCCGATCTTACTGAAATTACAGCTGTGAATTCCCAGACATATACATACGTCAAATACGCAGTTTTATCATTATCATCCAAGCCGTTTGTGATTAAATAATGGATACACCTAAAACTGAAAAAAAATTTTAAAAAGTTACGACCCCCCTCCATGGTTTCGATCTTTATGACATTACAGCTGTGAATTCGCATGCATATACATACGTCAAATACGCAGTTTTATCATTATCGTCCAAGCCGTTTCTGAGTAAATAATGGATACACCAAAAACTGAAAAAAAATTTACAAATGTTAAGTCCCCCCTGCATGGTTCCGATTTTTATGAAATTACAGCTGTGTATTCGAAGACATATACATACGTCAAATACGCAGTTTTATCATTATCATCCAAGCCGTTTCTGATTAAATAATGGATACACCTAAAACTGAAAAAAAATTTACTAAGTTAAGTTCCCCCTCCATGGTTCGGATCATTATGAAATTACAGCTGTGTATTCGAAGACATATACATACGTCAAATACGCAGTTTTATCATTATCGTCCAAGCTGTTTCTGAGTAAATAATAGATACACCTAAAACTGAAAAAAAATTTACAAAAGTTAAGTTCCCATTCCATGGTTCCGATCTTTATGAAATTACAGCTGTGAATTCCCAGACATATACATACGTCAAATACGCAGTTTTATCATTATCGTCGAAGCCGTTTCTGAATAAATAATGGATACACCTAAAACTGAAAAAAAATTTACAAAAGTTACGACCCCCCTCCATAATTCCGATCTTTATGACATAACAGCTGTGAATTCGCAGGCATATACATACGTCAAATACGCAGTTTTATCATTATCGTCCAAGCCGTTTCTGAGTAATAATGGATACACCTAAAACTGAAAAAAGATTTACTAAGTTAAGTTCCCCCTCCATGGTTCCGATCTTTATGAAATTACAGCTGTGGATTCGCGGACATATACATACGTCAAATGCGCAGTTTTATCATTATCGTCCAAGCCGTTTCTGAGTAAATAATGGATACACCTAAAACTGAAAAAAAATTTACAAATGTTAAGTTCCCCCTGCAAGGTTCCGATCTTTATGAAATTACAGCTGTGTATTCGAAGACATATACATACGTCAAATACGCAGTTTTATCATTATCGTCCAAGCTGTTTCTGAGTAAATAATAGATACACCTAAAACTGAAAAAAAATTTACAAAAGTTAAGTTCCCATTCCATGGTTCCGATCTTTATGAAATTACAGCTGTGGATTCCCAGACATATACATACGTCAAATACGCAGTTTTATCATTATCGTCCAAGCCGTTTCTGAGTAAATAATGGATACACCTAAAACTGAAAAAAAATTTACAAAAGTTACGACCCCCCTCCATAATTCCGATCTTTATGACATTACAGCTGTGTATTCGCAGGCATATACATACGTCAAATAAGCAGTTTTATCATTATCGTCCAAGCCGTTTCTGAGTAATAATGGATACACCTAAAACTGAAAAAAAATTTACTAAGTTAAGTTCCCCCTCCATGATTCGGATCTTTATAACATTACAGCTGTGGATTCGCGGACATATACATTCGTCAAATAAGCAGTTTTATCATTATCGTCCAAGCCGTTTCAGAGTAAATAATGGATACACCTAAAACTGAAAAAAAATTTACAAATGTTAAGTTCCCCCTGCATGGTTCCGATCTTTATGAAATTACAGCTGTGTATTCGAAGACATATACATACGTCAAATACGCAGTTTTATCATTATCGTCCAAGCCGTTTCTGAGTAAATAATGGATACACCTAAAACTGAAAAAAAAATTTACAACAGTTAAGTTCCCCCTGCATGATTCCGATCTTTATGAAATTACAGCTGTGTTTTTGCAGACATATACATACGTAAAATACGCAGTTTTATCATTATCGTCCAAGCTGTTTCTGAGTAAATAATGGATAAACCTAAAACTGAAAAAAAATTTACAAAAGTTAAGATCCCCCTGCATGGTTCCCATCTTTATGAAATTACAGCTGTGTATTCGAAGACATATACATACGTCAAATACGCAGTTTTATCATTATCATCCAAGCCGTTTCTGATTAAATAATGGAGACACCTAAAACTGAAAAAAAATTTACAAAAGTTACGACCCCCCTCCATGGTTCCGATCTTTATGACATTACAGCTGTGAATTCGCAGGCATATACATACGTCAAATACGCAGTTTTATCATTATCGTCCAAGCCGTTTCTGAGTAATAATGGATACACCTAAAACTGAAAAAAAATTTACTAAGTTAAGTTCCCCCTCCATGGTTCGGATCTTTATGACATTACAGCTGTGGATTCGCGGACATATACATACGTCAAATACGCAGTTTTATCATTATCGTCCAAGCCGTTTCTGAGTAAATAATGGATACACCTAAAACTGAAAAAAAATTTACAAATGTTAAGTCCCCCCTGCATGGTTCCGATTTTTATGAAATTACAGCTGTGTATTCGAAGACATATACATACGTCAAATACGCAGTTTTATCATTATCGTCCAAGCTGTTTCTGAGTAAATAATAGATACACCTAAAACTGAAAAAAAATTTACAAAAGTTAAGTTCCCATTCCATGTTTCCGATCTTTATGAAATTACAGCTGTGAATTCCCAGACATATACATACGTCAAATACGCAGTTTTATCATTATCGTCGAAGCCGTTTCTGAATAAATAATGGATACACCTAAAACTGAAAAAAAATTTACAAAAGTTACGACCCCCCTCCATAATTCCGATCTTTATGACATAACAGCTGTGAATTCGCAGGCATATACATACGTCAAATACGCAGTTTTATCATTATCGTCCAAGCCGTTTCTGAGTAATAATGGATACACCTAAAACTGAAAAAAGATTTACTAAGTTAAGTTCCCCCTCCATGGTTCCGATCTTTATGAAATTACAGCTGTGGATTCGCGGACATATACATACGTCAAATGCGCAGTTTTATCATTATCGTCCAAGCCGTTTCTGAGTAAATAATGGATACACCTAAAACTGAAAAAAAATTTACAAATGTTAAGTTCCCCCTGCAAGGTTCCGATCTTTATGAAATTACAGCTGTGTATTCGAAGACATATACATACGTCAAATACGCAGTTTTATCATTATCGTCCAAGCTGTTTCTGAGTAAATAATAGATACACCTAAAACTGAAAAAAAATTTACAAAAGTTAAGTTCCCATTCCATGGTTCCGATCTTTATGAAATTACAGCTGTGAATTCCCAGACATATACATACGTCAAATACGCAGTTTTATCATTATCGTCGAAGCCGTTTCTGAGTAAATAATGGATACACCTAAAACTGAAAAAAAATTTACAAAAGTTACGACCCCCCTCCATAATTCCGATCTTTATGACATTACAGCTGTGTATTCGCAGGCATATACATACGTCAAATAAGCAGTTTTATCATTATCGTCCAAGCCGTTTCTGAGTAATAATGGATACACCTAAAACTGAAAAAAAATTTACTAAGTTAAGTTCCCCCTCCATGATTCGGATCTTTATAACATTACAGCTGTGGATTCGCGGACATATACATTCGTCAAATAAGCAGTTTTATCATTATCGTCCAAGCCGTTTCAGAGTAAATAATGGATACACCTAAAACTGAAAAAAAATTTACAAATGTTAAGTTCCCCCTGCATGGTTCCGATCTTTATGAAATTACAGCTGTGTATTCGAAGACATATACATACGTCAAATACGCAGTTTTATCATTATCGTCCAAGCCGTTTCTGAGTAAATAATGGATACACCTAAAACTGAAAAAAAAATTTACAACAGTTAAGTTCCCCCTGCATGATTCCGATCTTTATGAAATTACAGCTGTGTTTTTGCAGACATATACATACGTAAAATACGCAGTTTTATCATTATCGTCCAAGCTGTTTCTGAGTAAATAATGGATAAACCTAAAACTGAAAAAAAATTTACAAAAGTTAAGATCCCCCTGCATGGTTCCCATCTTTATGAAATTACAGCTGTGTATTCGAAGACATATACATACGTCAAATACGCAGTTTTATCATTATCATCCAAGCCGTTTCTGATTAAATAATGGATACACCTAAAACTGAAAAAAAATTTACAAAAGTTACGACCCCCCTCCATGGTTCCGATCTTTATGACATTACAGCTGTGAATTCGCAGGCATATACATACGTCAAATACGCAGTTTTATCATTATCGTCCAAGCCGTTTCTGAGTAATAATGGATACACCTAAAACTGAAAAAAAATTTACTAAGTTAAGTTCCCCCTCCATGGTTCGGATCTTTATGACATTACAGCTGTGGATTCGCGGACATATACATACGTCAAATACGCAGTTTTATCATTATCGTCCAAGCCGTTTCTGAGTAAATAATGGATACACCTAAAACTGAAAAAAAATTTACAAATGTTAAGTCCCCCCTGCATGGTTCCGATTTTTATGAAATTACAGCTGTGTATTCGAAGACATATACATACGTCAAATACGCAGTTTTATCATTATCGTCCAAGCTGTTTCTGAGTAAATAATAGATACACCTAAAACTGAAAAAAAATTTACAAAAGTTAAGTTCCCATTCCATGTTTCCGATCTTTATGAAATTACAGCTGTGAATTCCCAGACATATACATACGTCTAATACGCAGTTTTATCATTATCGTCGAAGCCGTTTCTGAGTAAATAATGGATACACCTAAAACTGAAAAAAAAATTTACAACAGTTAAGTTCCCCCTGCATGATTCCGATCTTTATGAAATTACAGCTGTGTTTTTGCAGACATATACATACGTAAACTACGCAGTTTTATTATTATCGTCCAAGCCGTTTCTGAGTAAATAATGGATACACCTAAAACTGAAAAAAAATTTACAAATGTTAAGTCCCCCCTGCATGGTTCCGATTTTTATGAAATTACAGCTGTGTATTCGAAGACATATACATACGTCAAATACGCAGTTTTATCATTATCGTCCAAGCTGTTTCTGAGTAAATAAAAGATACACCTAAAACTGAAAAAAAATTTACAAAAGTTAAGTTCCCATTCCATGGTTCCGATCTTTATGAAATTACAGCTGTGAATTCCCAGACATATACATACGTCAAATACGCAGTTTTATCATTATCGTCGAAGCCGTTTCTGAGTAAATAATGGATACACCTAAAACTGAAAAAAAAATTTACAACAGTTAAGTTCCCCTGCGTGGTTCCGATCTTTATGAAATTACAGCTGTGTTTTTGCAGACATATACATACGTAAAATGCGCAGTTTTATCAGTATCGTCCAAGCTGTTTCTGAGTAAATAATGGATAAACCTAAAACTTAAAAAAAGTTTACAAAAGTTAAGTTCCCCCTCCATGGTTCCGATATTTATAAAATTACAGCTGTAAATTCGCAGACATATACATACGTCAAATACGCAGTTTTATCATTATCGTCCAAGCCGTTTCTGAGTAAATAATGGATAAACCTAAAACATAAAAAAAATTTACAAAAGTTAAGTTCCCCCTCCATGGTTCCGATCTTTATGAAATTACAGCTGTAAATTCGCGGACATATACATACGTCAAATACGCAGTTTTATCATTATCATCCAAGCCGTTTCTGAGTAAATAATGGATACACCTAAAACTGAAAAAAAATTTACAAAAGTTAAGTTTCCCCTGCAAGGTTCCGATCTTTATGAAATTACAGCTGTGTTTTTGCAGACATATACATACGTAAAATACGCAGTTTTATCATTATCGTCCAAGCTGTTTCTGAGTAAATAATAGATACACCTAAAACTGAAAAAAAATTTACAAAAGTTAAGTTCCCATTCCATGGTTCCGATCTTTATGAAATTACAGCTGTGAATTCCCAGACATATACATACGTCAAATACGCAGTTTTATCATTATCGTCCAAGCCGTTTCTGAGTAATAATGGATACACCTAAAACTGAAAAAAAATTTACTAAGTTAAGTTTCCCCTCCATGGTTCCGATCTTTATGAAATTACAGCTGTAAATTCGCGGACATATACATACGTCAAATACGCAGTTTTATCATTATCATCCAAGCCGTTTCTGAGTAAATAATGGATACACCTAAAACTGAAAAAAAATTTACAAAAGTTAAGTTTCCCCTGCAAGGTTCCGATCTTTATGAAATTACAGCTGTGTTTTTGCAGACATATACATACGTAAAATACGCAGTTTTATCATTATCGTCCAAGCTGTTTCTGAGTAAATAATAGATACACCTAAAACTGAAAAAAAATTTACAAAAGTTAAGTTCCCATTCCATGGTTCCGATCTTTATGAAATTACAGCTGTGAATTCCCAGACATATACATACGTCAAATACGCAGTTTTATCATTATCATCCAAGCCGTTTGTGATTAAATAATGGATACACCTAAAACTGAAAAAAAATTTAAAAAAGTTACGACCCCCCTCCATGGTTCCGATCTTTATGACATTACAGCTGTGAATTCGCAGGCATATACATACGTCAAATACGCAGTTTTATCATTATCGTCCAAGCCGTTTCTGAGTAATAATGGATACACCTAAAACTGAAAAAAAATTTACAAATGTTAAGTCCCCCCTGCATGGTTCTGATTTTTATGAAATTACAGCTGTGTATTCGAAGACATATACATACGTCAAATACGCAGTTTTATCATTATCGTCCAAGCTGTTTCTGAGTAAATAATAGATACACCTAAAACTGAAAAAAAATTTACAAAAGTTAAGTTCCCATTCCATGGTTCCGATCTTTATGAAATTACAGCTGTGAATTCCCAGACATATACATACGTCAAATACGCAGTTTTATCATTATCGTCGAAGCCGTTTCTGAGTAAATAATGGATACACCTAAAACTGAAAAAAAAATTTACAACAGTTAAGTTCCCCTGCGTGGTTCCGATCTTTATGAAATTACAGCTGTGTTTTTGCAGACATATACATACGTAAAATGCGCAGTTTTATCATTATCGTCCAAGCTGTTTCTGAGTAAATAATAGATACAACTAAAACTGAAAAAAAATTTACCAAAGTTAAGTTCCCCCTTTATGGTTCCGATATTCATGAAATTACAGCTGTGAATTCCCAGACATATACATACGTCAAATGCGCAGTTTTATCATTATCGTCCAAGCCGTTTCTGAGTAAATAATGGATACACCTAAAACTGAAAAAAAATTTACAAATGTTAAGTTCCCCCTGCAAGGTTCCGATCTTTATGAAATTACAGCTGTGTATTCGAAGACATATACATACGTCAAATACGCAGTTTTATCATTATCGTCCAAGCTGTTTCTGAGTAAATAATAGATACACCTAAAACTGAAAAAAAATTTACAAAAGTTAAGTTCCCATTCCATGGTTCCGATCTTTATGAAATTACAGCTGTGAATTCCCAGACATATACATACGTCAAATACGCAGTTTTATCATTATCGTCGAAGCCGTTTCTGAGTAAATAATGGATACACCTAAAACTGAAAAAAAATTTACAAAAGTTACGACCCCCCTCCATAATTCCGATCTTTATGACATTACAGCTGTGAATTCGCAGGCATATACATACGTCAAATAAGCAGTTTTATCATTATCGTCCAAGCCGTTTCTGAGTAATAATGGATACACCTAAAACTGAAAAAAAATTTACTAAGTTAAGTTCCCCCTCCATGGTTCGGATCTTTATAACATTACACCTGTGGATTCGCGGCCATATACATACGTCAAATACGCAGTTTTATCATTATCGTCCAAGCCGTTTCAGAGTAAATAATGGATACACCTAAAACTGAAAAAAAATTTACAAATGTTAAGTTCCCCCTGCATGGTTCCGATCTTTATGAAATTACAGCTGTGTATTCAAAGACATATACATACGTCAAATACGCAGTTTTATCATTATCGTCCAAGCCGTTTCTGAGTAAATAATGGATACACCTAAAACTGAAAAAAAAATTTACAACAGTTAAGTTCCCCCTGCATGATTCCGATCTTTATGAAATTACAGCTGTGTTTTTGCAGACATATACATACGTAAAATACGCAGTTTTATCATTATCGTCCAAGCTGTTTCTGAGTAAATAATGGATAAACCTAAAACTGAAAAAAAATTTACAAAAGTTAAGATCCCCCTGCATGGTTCCCATCTTTATGAAATTACAGCTGTGTATTCGAAGACATATACATACGTCAAATACGCAGTTTTATCATTATCATCCAAGCCGTTTCTGATTAAATAATGGATACACCTAAAACTGAAAAAAAATTTACAAAAGTTACGACCCCCCTCCATGGTTCCGATCTTTATGACATTACAACTGTGAATTCGCAGGCATATACATACGTCAAATACGCTGTTTTATCATTATCGTCCAAGCCGTTTCTGAGTAATAATGGATACACCTAAAACTGAAAAAAAATTTACTAAGTTAAGTTCCCCCTCCATGGTTCGGATCTTTATGACATTACAGCTGTGGATTCCCAGACATATACATACGTCTAATACGCAGTTTTATCATTATCGTCGAAGCCGTTTCTGAGTAAATAATGGATACACCTAAAACTGAAAAAAAAATTTACAACAGTTAAGTTCCCCTGCGTGGTTCCGATCTTTATGAAATTACAGCTGTGTTTTTGCAGACATATACATACGTAAAATACGCAGTTTTATCATTATCGTCCAAGCTGTTTCTGAGTAAATAATAGATACAACTAAAACTGAAAAAAAATTTACCAAAGTTAAGTTCCCCCTTTATGGTTCCGATATTCATGAAATTACAGCTGTGAATTCCCAGACATATACATACGTCAAATGCGCAGTTTTATCATTATCGTCCAAGCCGTTTCTGAGTAAATAATGGATACACCTAAAACTGAAAAAAAATTTACAAATGTTAAGTTCCCCCTGCAAGGTTCCGATCTTTATGAAATTACAGCTGTGTATTCGAAGACATATACATACGTCAAATACGCAGTTTTATCATTATCGTCCAAGCTGTTTCTGAGTAAATAAAAGATACACCTAAAACTGAAAAAAAATTTACAAAAGTTAAGTTCCCATTCCATGGTTCCGATCTTTATGAAATTACAGCTGTGAATTCCCAGACATATACATACGTCAAATACGCAGTTTTATCATTATCGTCGAAGCCGTTTCTGAGTAAATAATGGATACACCTAAAACTGAAAAAAAATTTACAAAAGTTACGACCCCCCTCCATAATTCCGATCTTTATGACATTACAGCTGTGAATTCGCAGGCATATACATACGTCAAATAAGCATTTTTATCATTATCGTCCAAGCCGTTTCTGAGTAATAATGGATACACCTAAAACTGAAAAAAAATTTACTAAGTTAAGTTCCCCCTCCATGGTTCGGATCTTTATAACATTACAGCTGTGGATTCGCGGACATATACATACGTCAAATGCGCAGTTTTATCATTATCGTCCAAGCCGTTTCTGAGTAAATAATGGATACACCTAAAACTGAAAAAAAATTTACAAATGTTAAGTTCCCCCTGCATGGTTCCGATCTTTATGAAATTACAGCTGTGTATTCGAAGACATATACATACGTCAAATACGCAGTTTTATCATTATCGTCCAAGCCGTTTCTGAGTAAATAATGGATACACCTAAAACTGAAAAAAAAATTTACAACAGTTAAGTTCCCCCTGCATGATTCCGATCTTTATGAAATTACAGCTGTGTTTTTGCAGACATATACATACGTAAAATACGCAGTTTTATCATTATCGTCCAAGCTGTTTCTGAGTAAATAATGGATAAACCTAAAACTGAAAAAAAATTTACAAAAGTTAAGATCCCCCTGCATGGTTCCCATCTTTATGAAATTACAGCTGTGTATTCGAAGACATATACATACGTCAAATACGCAGTTTTATCATTATCATCCAAGCCGTTTCTGATTATATAATGGATACACCTAAAACTGAAAAAAAATTTACAAAAAATACGACCCCCCTCCATGGTTCCGATCTTTATGACATTACAGCTGTGTTTTTGCAGACATATACATACGTAAAATACGCAGTTTTATCATTATCGTCCAAGCTGTTTCTGAGTAAATAATGGATAAACCTAAAACTGAAAAAAAATTTACAAAAGTTAAGATCCCCCTGCATGGTTCCCATCTTTATAACATTACAGCTGTGGATTCGCGGACATATACATACGTCAAATACGCAGTTTTATCATTATCGTCCAAGCTGTTTCTGAGTAAATAATGGATAAACCTAAAACTGAAAAAAAATTTACAAATGTTAAGATCCCCCTGCATGGTTCCCATCTTTATGAAATTACAGCTGTGTATTCGAAGACATATACATACGTCAAATACGCAGTTTTATCATTATCATCCAAGCCGTTTCTGATTAAATAATGGATACACCTAAAACTGAAAAAAAATTTACAAAAGTTACGACCCCCCTCCATGGTTCCGATCTTTATGACATTACAGCTGTGAATTCGCAGGCAAATACATACGTCAAATACGCAGTTTTATCATTATCGTCCAAGCCGTTTCTGAGTAATAATGGATACACCTAAAACTGAAAAAAAATTTACTAAGTTAAGTTCCCCCTCCATGGTTCGGATCTTTATGACATTACAGCTGTGGATTCGCGGACATATACATACGTCAAATACGCAGTTTTATCATTATCGTCCAAGCGGTTTCTGAGTAAATAATGGATACACCTAAAACTGAAAAAAAATTTACAAATGTTAAGTCCCCCCTGCATGGTTCCGATTTTTATGAAATTACAGCTGTGTATTCGAAGACATATACATACGTCAAATACGCAGTTTTATCATTATCGTCCAAGCTGTTTCTGAGTAAATACTAGATACACCTAAAACTGAAAAAAAATTTACAAAAGTTAAGTTCCCATTCCATGGTTCCGATCTTTATGAAATTACAGCTGTGAATTCCCAGACATATACATACGTCTAATACGCAGTTTTATCATTATCGTCGAAGCCGTTTCTGAGTAAATAATGGATACACCTAAAACTGAAAAAAAAATTTACAACAGTTAAGTTCCCCTGCGTGGTTCCGATCTTTATGAAATTACAGCTGTGTTTTTGCAGACATATACATACGTAAAATACGCAGTTTTATCATTATCGTCCAAGCTGTTTCTGAGTAAATAATAGATACAACTAAAACTGAAAAAAAATTTACCAAAGTTAAGTTCCCCCTTTATGGTTCCGATATTCAAGAAATTACAGCTGTGAATTCCCAGACATATACATACGTCAAATGCGCAGTTTTATCATTATCGCCAAGCCGTTTCTGAGTAAATAATGGATACACCTAAAACTGAAAAAAAATTTACAAATGTTAAGTTCCCCCGGCAAGGTTCCGATCTTTATGAAATTACAGCTGTGTATTCGAAGACATATACATACGTCAAATACGCAGTTTTATCATTATCGTCCAAGCTGTTTCTGAGTAAATAATAGATACACCTAAAACTGAAAAAAAATTTACAAAAGTTAAGTTCCCATTCCATGGTTCCGATCTTTATGAAATTACAGCTGTGAATTCCCAGACATATACATACGTCAAATACGCAGTTTTATCATTATCGTCGAAGCCGTTTCTGAGTAAATAATGGATACACCTAAAACTGAAAAAAAATTTACAAAAGTTACGACCCCCCTCCATAATTCCGATCTTTATGACATTACAGCTGTGAATTCGCAGGCATATACATACGTCAAATAAGCAGTTTTATCATTATCGTCCAAGCCGTTTCTGAGTAATAATGGATACACCTAAAACTGAAAAAAAATTTACTAAGTTAAGTTCCCCCTCCATGGTTCGGATCTTTATAACATTACAGCTGTGGATTCGCGGACATATACATACGTCAAATACGCAGTTTTATCATTATCGTCCAAGCCGTTTCTGAGTAAATAATGGATACACCTAAAACTGAAAAAAAATTTACAAATGTTAAGTTCCCCCTGCATGGTTCCGATCTTTATGAAATTACAGCTGTGTATTCGAAGACATATACATACGTCAAATACGCAGTTTTATCATTATCGTCCAAGCCGTTTCTGAGTAAATAATGGATACACCTAAAACTGAAAAAAAAATTTACAACAGTTAAGTTCCCCATGCATGATTCCGATCTTTATGAAATTACAGCTGTGTTTTTGCAGACATATACATACGTAAAATACGCAGTTTTATCATTATCGTCCAAGCTGTTTCTGAGTAAATAATGGATAAACCTAAAACTGAAAAACAATTTACAAAAGTTAAGATCCCCCAGCATGGTTCCCATCTTTATGAAATTACAGCTGTGTAATCGAAGACATATACATACGTCAAATACGCAGTTTTATCATTATCATCCAAGCCGTTTCTGATTAAATAATGGATACACCTAAAACTGAAAAAAAATTTACAAAAGTTACGACCCCCCTCCATGATTCCGATCTTTATGACATTACAGCTGTGAATTCGCAGGCATATACATACGTCAAATACGCAGTTTTATCATTATCGTCCAAGCCGTTTCTGAGTAATAATGGATACACCTAAAACTGAAAAAAAATTTACTAAGTTAAGTTCCCCCTCCATGGTTCGGATCTTTATGACATTACAGCTGACGATTCGCGGACATATACATACGTCAAATACGCAGTTTTATCATTATCGTCCAAGCCGTTTCTGAGTAAATAATGGATACACCTAAAACTGAAAAAAAATTTACAAATGTTAAGTCCCCCCTGCATGGTTCCGATTTTTATGAAATTACAGCTGTGTATTCGAAGACATATACATACGTCAAATACGCAGTTTTATCATTATCGTCCAAGCTGTTTCTGAGTAAATAATAGATACACCTAAAACTGAAAAAAAATTTACAAAAGTTAAGTTCCCATTCCATGGTTCCGATCTTACTGAAATTACAGCTGTGAATTCCCAGACATATACATACGTCAAATACGCAGTTTTATCATTATCATCCAAGCCGTTTGTGATTAAATAATGGATACACCTAAAACTGAAAAAAAATTTAAAAAAGTTACGACCCCCTTCCATGGTTCCGATCTTTATGACATTACAGCTGTGAATTCGCATGCATATACATACGTCAAATACGCAGTTTTATCATTATCGTCCAAGCCGTTTCTGAGTAATAATGGATACACCTAAAACTGAAAAAAAATTTACTAAGTTAAGTTCCCCCTCCATAATTCGGATCTTTATGACATTACAGCTGTGGATTCGCGGACATATACATACGTCAAATACGCAGTTTTATCATTATCGTCCAAGCCGTTTCTGAGTAAATAATGGATACACCAAAAACTGAAAAAAAATTTACAAATGTTAAGTTCCCCCTGCAAGGTTCCGATCTTTATGAAATTACAGCTGTGTATTCGAAGACATATACATACGTCAAATACGCAGTTTTATCATTATCGTCCAAGCTGTTTCTGAGTAAATAATAGATACACCTAAAACTGAAAAAAAATTTACAAAAGTTAAGTTCCCCCTCTATGGTTCCGATCTTTATGAAATTACAGCTGTGTATTCGCAGACATATACATACGTCAAATACGCAGTTTTATCATTATCGTCCATGCCGTTTCTGAGTAAATAATGGATACACCTAAAACTGAAAAAAAATTTACAAAAGTTAAGTTCCCCCTCTATGGTTCCCATCTTTATGAAATCACAGCTGTGTATTCGCAGACAAATACATACGTCAAATACGCAGTTTTATCAATATCGTCTATGCCGTCTCTGAGTAAATAATGGACACACCTAAAACTGAAAAAAAATTTACAAAAGTTAAGTTCCCCCTCTGTGGTTCCGATCTTTATGAAATTACAGCTGTGTATTCGCAGACATATACATACGTCAAATACGCAGTTTTACCATTATCGTCCAAGCCGTTTTTGAGTAAATAATGGATACACCTAAAACTGGAAAAAAATTTACAAAAGTTAAGTTCCCCATCTATGGTTCCGATCTTTATGAAATTACAGCTGTGTATTCGCAGACATATACATACGTCAAATACGCAGTTTTATCATTATCGTCCATGCCGTTTCTGAATAAATAATGGATACACCTAAAACTGAAAAAAAATTTACAAAAGTTAAGTTCCCCCTGCATGGTTCCGATCTTTATGAAATTACAGCTGTGTATTCGCAGACATATACATACGTCAAATACGCAGTTTTACCATTATCGTCCAAGCCGTTTCTGAGTAAATATTGGATACACCTAAAACTGAAAAAAAATTTACAAAAGTTAAGTTCCACCTGCATGGTTCCGATCTTTATGAAATTACAGCTGTGAATTCGCAGACATATACATACGTAAAATACGCAGTTTTATCATTATCGTCCATGCCGTTTCTGAGTAAATAATGGATACACCTAAAACTGAAAAAAAATTTACAAAAGTTAAGTTCCCCCTCTATGGTTCCGATCATTATGAAATTACAGCTGTGTTAATCGCGGACATATACGTATGTCAAATACGCAGTTTTACCATTATCGTCCAAGCCGTTTCTGAGTAAATAATGGATACACCTAAAACTGAAAAAAAATTTACAAAAGTTAAGTTCCCCCTCTTTGGTTCCGATCTTTATGGAATTACAGCTGTGTATTCGCAGACATATACATTCGTCAAATACGCAGTTTTACCATTATCGTCCAAGCCGTTTTTGAGTAAATAATGGATACACCTAAAACTGAAAAAAAATTACAAAAGTTAAGTTCCCCCTCTATGGTTCCGATCTTTATGAAATTACAGCTGTGTATTCGCAGACATATACATACGTCAAATACGCAGTTTTATCATTATCGTCCATGCCGTTTCTGAGTAAATAATGGATACACCTAAAACTGAAAAAAAATTTACAAAAGTTAAGTTCCCCCTCTATGGTTCCCATCTTTATGAAATCACAGCTGTGTATTCGCAGACAAATACATACGTCAAATACGCAGTTTTATCAATATCGTCTATGCCGTCTCTGAGTAAATAATGGACACACCTAAAACTGAAAAAAAATTTACAAAAGTTAAGTTCCCCCTCTGTGGTTCCGATCTTTATGAAATTACAGCTGTGTATTCGCAGACATATACATACGTCAAATACGCAGTTTTATCATTATCGTCCATGCCGTTTCTGAGTAAATAATGGATACACCTAAAACTGAAAAAAAATTTACAAAAGTTAAGTTTCCCCTCTATGGTTCCGATCTTTATGAAATCACAGCTGTGTATTCGCAGACATATACATTCGTCATATACGCAGTTTTATCATTATCGTCCATGCCGTCTCTGAGTAAATAATGGATACACCTAAAACTGAAAAAAAATTTACAAAAGTTAAGTTCCCCCTCTATGGTTCCGATCTTTATGAAATTACAGCTGTGTATTCGCAGACATATACATACGTCAAATACGCAGTTTTACCATTATCGTCCTAGCCGTTTTTGAGTAAATAATGGATACACCTAAAACTGAAAAAAAATTTACAAAAGTTAAGTTCCCCCTCTATGGTTCCGATCTTTATGAAATTACAGCTGTGTATTCGCAGACATATACATACGTCAAATACGCAGTTTTACCATTATCGTCCAAGCCGTTTCTGAGTAAATAATGGATACACCTAAAACTGAAAAAAAATTTACAAAAGTTAAGTTCCCCCTCTATGGTTCCGATCTTTATGAAATTACAGCTGTGTTAATCGCGGACATATACGTATGTCAAATACGCAGTTTTACCATTATCGTCCAAGCCGTTTCTGAGTAAATAATGGATACACCTAAAACTGAAAAAAAATTTACAAAAGTTAAGTTCCCCCTCTTTGGTTCCGATCTTTATGGAATTACAGCTGTGTATTCGCAGACATATACATACGTCAAATACGCAGTTTTACCATTATCGTCCAAGCCGTTTTTGAGTAAATAATGGATACACCTAAAACTGAAAAAAGATTTACAAAAGTTAAGTTCCCCCTCTATGGTTCCGATCTTTATGAAATTACAGCTGTGTATTCGCAGACATATACATACGTCAAATTCGAGGTTTTATCATTATCGTCCATGCCGTTTCTGAGTAAATAATGGATACACCTAAAACTGAAAAAAAATTTACAAAAGTTAAGTTCCCCCTCTATGGTTCCGATCTTTATGAAATCACAGCTGTGTATTCGAAGACAAATACATACGTCAAATACGCAGTTTTATCAATATCGTCTATGCCGTCTCTGAGTAAATAATGGACACACCTAAAACTGAAAAAAAATTTACAAAAGTTAAGTTCCCCCTCTGTGGTTCCGATCTTTATGAAATTACAGCTGGGTATTCGCAGACATATAAATACGTCAAATACGCAGTTTTACCATTATCGTCCAAGCCGTTTTTGAGTAAATAATGGATACACCTAAAACTGGAAAAAGATTTACAAAAGTTAAGTTCCCCCTCCATGGTTCCGATCTTTATGAAATTACAGCTGTGTATTCGCAGACATATACATACGTCAAATACGCAGTTTTACCATTATCGTCCAAGCCGTTTCTGAGTAAATAATGGATACACCTAAAACTGAAAAAAAATTTACAAAAGTTAAGTTCCACCTGCATGGTTCCGATCTTTATGAAATTACAGCTGTGAATTCGCAGACATATACATACGTAAAATAAGCAGTTTTATCATTATCGTTTAAGCCGTTTATGAGTAAATAATGGATACACCTAAAACTGAAAAAAAATTTACAAAAGTTAAGTTCCCCCTCTATGGTTCCGATCTTTATGAAATTACAGCTGTGTATTCGCGGACATATACGTATGTCAAATACGCAGTTTTACCATTATCGTCTAAGCCGTTTCTGAGTAAATAATGGATACACCTAAAACTGAAAAAAAATTTACAAAAGTTAAGTTCCTTCTGCATGGTTCCGATCTTTATGAAATTACAGCTGTGTATTCGCAGACATATACATACGTCAAATACGCAGTTTTATCATTATCGTCTATGCCGTCTCTGAGTAAATAATGGATACACCAAAAACTGAAAAAAAATTTACAAAAGTTAAGTTTCCCCTCTGTGGTTCCGATCTTTATGAAATTACAGCTGTGAATTTGCAGACATATACATACGTTAAATACGCAGTTTTATCATTATCGTTTAAGCCGTTTATGAATAAATAATGGATACACCTAAAACTGAAAAAAAATTTACAAAAGTTAAGTTCCTTCTGCATGGTTCTGATCTTTATGAAATTACAGCTGTGTATTCGCAGACATAAACATACGTAAAATACGCAGTTTTATCATTATCGTTTAAGCCGTTTATGAGTAAATAATGGATACACCTAAAACTGAAAAAAAATTTACAAAAGTTAAGTTCCCCCTGCATGGTTCCGATCTTTATGAAATTACAGCTTTGAATTCGCGGACATATACATACGTCAAATACGCAGTTTTACCATTATTGTCCAAGCCGTTTCTGAGTAAATAATGGATACACCTAAAACTGAAAAAAAATTTACAAAAGTTAAGTTCCCCCTTCATGGTTTCGATGTTTATGAAATTACAGCTGTGTATTCGCAGACATATACATACGTCAAATACGCTGTTTTATCATTATCGTCCATGCCGTCTCTGAGTAAATAATGGATACACCTAAAACTGAAAAAAAATTTACAAAAGTTAAGTTCCCCCTGCATGGTTCCGATCTTTATGAAATTACAGCTTTGAATTCGTGGACATATACATACGTCAAATACGCAGTTTTACCATTATTGTCCAAGCCGTTTCTGAGTAAATAATGGATACATCTAAAACTGAAAAAAAATTTACAAAAGTTAAGTTCCCCCTCTTTGGTTCCGATCTTTATGGAATTACAGCTGTGTATTCGCAGACATATTTATACGTCAAATACGCAGTTTTACCATTATCGTCCAAGCCGTTTTTGAGTAAATAATGGATACACCTAAAACTGGAAAAAAATTTACAAAAGTTAAGTTCCCCCTCTATGGTTCCGATCTTTATGAAATTACAGCTGTGTATTTGCAGACATATACATACGTCAAATACGCAGTTTTATCATTATCGTCCATGCCGTTTCTGAGTAAATAATGGATACACCTAAAACTGAAAAAAAATTTACAAAAGTTAAGTTCCCCCTCTATGGTTCCGATCTTTATGAAATCACAGCTGTGTATTCGCAGACATATACATACGTCAAATACGCAGTTTTATCAATATCGTCTATGCCGTCTCTGAGTAAATAATGGACACACCTAAAACTGAAAAAAAATTTACAAAAGTTAAGTTCCCCCTCTGTGGTTCCGATCTTTATGCAATTACAGCTGTGTATTCGCAGACATATACATACGTCATATACGCAGTTTTACCATTATCGTCCAAGCCGTTTCTGAGTAAATAATGGATACACCTAAAACTGAAAAAAAATTTACAAAAGTTAAGTTCCCCCTCTATGGTTCCGATCTTTATGAAATTACAGCTGTGTATTCGCAGACATATACATACGTAAAATACGCAGTTTTATCATTATCGTTTAAGCCGTTTATGAGTAAATAATGGATACACCTAAAACTGAAAAAAAATTTACAAAAGTTAAGTTCCTTCTGCATGGTTCCGATCTTTATGAAATTACAGCTGTGTATTCGCAGACATATACATACGTCAAATACGCAGTTTTATCATTATCGTCCATGCCGTTTCTGAGTAAATAATGGATACACCTAAAACTGAAAAAAAATTTACAAAGTTAAGTTCCCCCTCTATGGTTCCGATCTTTATGAAATCACAGCTGTGTATTCGCAGACATATACATTTGTCATATACGCAGTTTTATCATTATCGTCCATGCCGTCTCTGAGTAAATAATGGATACACCTAAAACTGAAAAAAAATTTAGAAAAGTTAAGTTCCCCCTCTATGGTTCCGATCTTTATGAAATTACAGCTGTGTATTCGCAGACATATACATACGTCAAATACGCAGTTTTACCATTATCGTCCAAGCCGTTTTTTAGTAAATAATGGATACACCTAAAACTGAAAAAAAATTTACAAAAGTTAAGTTCCCCCTCTATGGTTCCGATCTTTATGAAATTACAGCTGTGTATTTGCAGACATATACATACGTTAAATACGCAGTTTTACCATTATCGTCCAAGCCGTTTCCTAGTAAATAATGGATACAACTAAAACTGAAAAAAAAATTACAAAAGTTAAGTTCCCCCTCTATGGTTCCGATCTTTATAAAATTACAGCTGTGAATTCGCAGACATATACATACGTAAAATACGCAGTTTTATCATTATCGTCCATGCCGTTTCTGAGTAAATAATGGATACACCTAAAACTGAAAAAAAATTTACAAAAGTTAAGTTCCCCCTCTATGGTTCCGATCTTTATGAAATCACAGCTGTGTTAATCGCGGACATATACGTATGTCAAATACGCAGTTTTACCATTATCAACCAAGCCGTTTCTGAGTAAATAATGGATACACCTAAAACTGAAAAAAAATTACAAAAGTTAAGTTCCCCCTCTTTGGTTCCGATCTTTATGGAATTACAGCTGTGTATTCGCAGACATATACATACGTCAAATACGCAGTTTTACCATTATCGTCCAAGCCGTTTTTGAGTAAATAATGGATACACTTAAAACTGAAAAAAAAATTACAAAAGTTAAGTTCCCCCTCTATGGTTCCGATCTTTATGAAATTACAGCTGTGTATTCGCAGACATATACATACGTCAAATATGCAGTTTTATCATTATCGTCCATGCCGTTTCTGAGTAAATAATGGATACACCTAAAACTGAAAAAAAATTTACAAAAGTTAAGTTCCCCCTCTATGGTTCCGATCTTTATGAAATCACAGCTGTGTATTCGCAGACAAATACATACGTCAAATACGCAGTTTTATCAATATCGTCTATGCCGTCTCTGAGTAAATAATGGACACACCTAAAACTGAAAAAAAATTTACAAAAGTTTAGTTCCCCCTCTGTGGTTCCGATCTTTATGAAATTACAGCTGTGTATTCGCAGACATATACATACGTCAAATACGCAGTTTTACCATTATCGTCCAAGCCGTTTTTGAGTAAATAATGGATACACCTAAAACTGGAAAAAAATTTACAAAAGTTAAGTTCCCCCTCTATGGTTCCGATCTTTATGAAATTACAGCTGTGTATTCGCAGACATATACATACGTCAAATACGCAGTTTTATCATTATCGTCCATGCCGTTTCTGAGTAAATAATGGATACACCTAAAACTGAAAAAAAATTTACAAAAGTTAAGTTCCCTCTCTATGGTTCCGATCTTTATGAAATCACAGCTGTGTATTCGCAGACATATACATTCGTCATATACGCAGTTTTATCATTATCGTCCATGCCGTCTCTGAGTAAATAATGGACACACCTAAAACTGAAAAAAAATTTACAAAAGTTAAGTTCCCCCTCTATGGTTCCGATCTTTATGAAATTACAGCTGTGTATTCGCAGACATATACATACGTCAAATACGCAGTTTTACCATTATCGTCCTAGCCGTTTTTGAGTAAATAATGGATACACCTAAAACTGAAAAAAAATTTACAAAAGTTAAGTTCCCCCTCTATGGTTCCGATCTTTATAAAATTACAGCTGTGTATTCGCAGACATATACATACGTCAAATACGCAGTTTTACCATTATCGTCCAAGCCGTTTCTGAGTAAATAATGGATACACCTAAAACTGAAAAAAAATTTACAAAAGTTAAGTTCCACCTGCATGGTTCCGATCTTTATGAAATTACAGCTGTAAATTCGCAGACATATACATACGTCAAATACGCAGTTTTACCATTATCGTCCAAGCCGTTTCTGAGTAAATAATGGATACACCTAAAACTGAAAAATATTTACAAAAGTTAAGTCCCCCTTCTATGGTTCCGATCTTTATGAAATTACAGCTGTGTATTCGCAGACATATACATATGTCAAATACGCAGTTTTACCATTATCGTCCAAGCCGTTTCTGAGTAAATAATGGATACACCTAAAACTGAAAAAAAATTTACAAAAGTTAAGTTCCACCTGCATGGTTCCGATCTTTATAAATTACAGCTGTGAATTCGCAGACATATACATACGTAAAATACGCAGTTTTATCATTATCGTCCATGCCGTTTCTAATTAAATAATGGATACACCTAAAACTGAAAAAAAATTTACAAAAGTTAAGTTCCCCCTCTATGGTTCCGATCTTTATGAAATTACAGCTGTGTATTCGCGGACATATACGTATGTCAAATACGCAGTTTTACCATTATCGTCCAAGCCGTTTCTGAGTAAATAATGGATACACCTAAAACTGAAAAAAAATTTACAAAAGTTAAGTTCCCCCTCTTTGGTTCCGATCTTTATGGAATTACAGCTGTGTATTCGCAGACATATACATACGTTAAATACGCAGTTTTACCATTATCGTCCAAGCCGTTTTTGAGTAAATAATGGATACACCTAAAACTGAAAAAAAGTTTACAAAAGTTAAGTTTCCCCTCTATGGTTCCGATCTTTATGAAATTACAGCTGTGTATTCGCAGACATATACATATGTCAAATACGCAGTTTTACCATTATCGTCCAAGCCGTTTCTGAGTAAATAATGGATACACCTAAAACTGAAAAAAAATTTACAAAAGTTAAGTTCCACCTGCATGGTTCCGATCTTTATGAAATTACAGCTGTGAATTCGCAGACATATACATACGTCAAATACGCAGTTTTATCATTATCGTCCAAGCCGTTTTTGAGTAAATAATGGATACACCTAAAACTGGAAAAAAATTTACAAAAGTTAAGTTCCCCCTCTATGGTTCCGATCTTTATGAAATTACAGCTGTGTATTCGCAGACATATACATACGTCAAATACGCAGTTTTACCATTATCGTCCAAGCCGTTTCTGAGTAAATAATGGATACACCTAAAACTGAAAAAAAATTTACAAAAGTTAAGTTCCACCTGCATGGTTCCGATCTTTATGAAATTACAGCTGTGAATTCGCAGACATATACATACGTAAAATAAGCAGTTTTATCATTATCGTTTAAGCCGTTTATGAGTAAATAATGGATACACCTAAAACTGAAAAAAAATTTACAAAAGTTAAGTTCCCCCTCTATGGTTCCGATCTTTATGAAATTACAGCTGTGTATTCGCAGACATATACATACGTCAAATACGCAGTTTTATCATTATCGTCCATGCCGTTTCTGAGTAAATAATGGATACACCTAAAACTGAAAAAAAATTTACAAAAGTTAAGTTCCCCCTCTATAGTTCCGATCTTTATTAAATTACAGCTGTGTATTCGCGGACATATACGTATGTCAAATACGCAGTTTTACCATTATCGTCCAAGCCGTTTCTGAGTAAAAAATGGATACACCTAAAACTGAAAAAAAATTTACAAAAGTTAAGTTCCCCCTCTTTGGTTCCGATCTTTATGGAATTACAGCTGTGTATTCGCAGACATCTACATACGTCAAATACGCAGTTTTATCATTATCGTCCAAGCCGTTTTTGAGTAAATAATGGATACACCTAAAACTGGAAAAAAATTTACAAAAGTTAAGTTCCCCCTCTATGGTTTCGATCTTTATGAAATTACAGCTGTGTATTCGCAGACATATACATACGTCAAATACGCAGTTTTATCATTATCGTCCATGCCGTTTCTGAGTAAATAATGGATACACCTAAAACTGAAAAAAAATTTACAAAAGTTAAGTTCCCCCTCTATGGTTCCGATCTTTATGAAATCACAGCTGTGTATTCGCAGACATATACATACGTCAAATACGCAGTTTTATCAATATCGTCTATGCCGTCTCTGAGTAAATAATGGACACACCTAAAACTGAAAAAAAATTTACAAAAGTTAAGTTCCCCCTCTGTGGTTCCGATCTTTATGAAATTACAGCTGTGTATTTGCAGAGATATACATACGTCATGTACGCAGTTTTACCATTATCGTCCAAGCCGTTTCTGAGTAAATAATGGATACACCTAAAACTGAAAAAAAATTTACAAAAGTTAAGTTCCCCCTCTATGGTTCCGATCTTTATGAAATTACAGCTGTGTATTCGCAGACATATACATACGTAAAATACGCAGTTTTATCATTATCGTTTAAGCCGTTTATGAGTAAATAATGGATACACCTAAAACTGAAAAAAAATTTACAAAAGTTAAGTTCCTTCTGCATGGTTCCGATCTTTATGAAATTACAGCTGTGTATTCGCAGACATATACATACGTCAAATACGCAGTTTTATCATTATCGTCCATGCCGTTTCTGAGTAAATAATGGATACACCTAAAACTGAAAAAAAATTTACAAAAGTTAAGTTCCCCCTCTATGGTTCCGATCTTTATGAAATCACAGCTGTGTATTCGCAGACATATACATTTGTCATATACGCAGTTTTATCATTATCGTCCATGCCGTCTCTGAGTAAATAATGGATACACCTAAAACTGAAAAAAAATTTACAAAAGTTAAGTTCCACCTGCATGGTTCCGATCTTTATGAAATTACAGCTGTAAATTCGCAGACATATACATACGTAAAATACGCAGTTTTATCATTATCGTCCATGCCGTTTCTGAGTAAATAATGGATACACCTAAAACTGAAAAAAAGTTTACAAAAGTTAAGTTCCCCCTCTATGGTTCCGATCTATATGAAATCACAGCTGTGTATTCGCAGACATATACATACGTCAAATACGCAGTTTTATCAATATCGTCTATGCCGTCTCTGAGTAAATAATGGACACACCTAAAACTGAAAAAAAATTTACAAAAGTTAAGTTCCTTCTGCATGGTTCCGATCTTTATGAAATTACAGCTGTGTATTCGCAGACATATACATACGTCAAATACGCAGTTTTATCATTATCGTCCATGCCGTTTCTGAGTAAATAATGGATACACCTAAAACTGAAAAAAAATTTACAAAAGTTAAGTTCCCCCTCTATGGTTCCGATCTTTATGAAATCACAGCTGTGTATTCGCAGACATATTCATACGTCATATACGCAGTTTTATCATTATCGTCCATGCCGTCTCTGAGTAAATAATGGATACACCTAAAACTGAAAAAAAATTTACAAAAGTTAAGTTCCCCCTCTTTGGTTCCGATCTTTATGGAATTACAGCTGTGTATTCGCAGACATATACATACGTTAAATACGCAGTTTTACCATTATCGTCCAAGCCGTTTTTGAGTAAATAATGGATACACCTAAAACTGAAAAAAAGTTTACAAAAGTTAAGTTTCCCCTCTATGGTTCCGATCTTTATGAAATTACAGCTGTGTATTCGCAGACATATACATATGTCAAATACGCAGTTTTACCATTATCGTCCAAGCCGTTTCTGAGTAAATAATGGATACACCTAAAACTGAAAAAAAATTTACAAAAGTTAAGTTCCACCTGCATGGTTCCGATCTTTATGAAATTACAGCTGTGAATTCGCAGACATATACATACGTCAAATACGCAGTTTTATCATTATCGTCCAAGCCGTTTTTGAGTAAATAATGGATACACCTAAAACTGGAAAAAGATTTACAAAAGTTAAGTTCCCCCTCTATGGTTCCGATCTTTATGAAATTACAGCTGTGTATTCGCAGACATATACATACGTCAAATACGCAGTTTTACCATTATCGTCCAAGCCGTTTCTGAGTAAATAATGGATACACCTAAAACTGAAAAAAAATTTACAAAAGTTAAGTTCCACCTGCATGGTTCCGATCTTTATGAAATTACAGCTGTGAATTCGCAGACATATACATACGTAAAATAAGCAGTTTTATCATTATCGTTTAAGCCGTTTATGAGTAAATAATGGATACACCTAAAACTGAAAAAAAATTTACAAAAGTTAAGTTCCCCCTCTATGGTTCCGATCTTTATGAAATTACAGCTGTGTATTCGCAGACATATACATACGTCAAATACGCAGTTTTATCATTATCGTCCATGCCGTTTCTGAGTAAATAATGGATACACCTAAAACTGAAAAAAAATTTACAAAAGTTAAGTTCCCCCTCTATAGTTCCGATCTTTATGAAATTACAGCTGTGTATTCGCGGACATATACGTATGTCAAATACGCAGTTTTACCATTATCGTCCAAGCCGTTTCTGAGTAAAAAATGGATACACCTAAAACTGAAAAAAAATTTACAAAAGTTAAGTTCCCCCTCTTTGGTTCCGATCTTTATGGAATTACAGCTGTGTATTCGCAGACATATACATACGTCAAATACGCAGTTTTATCATTATCGTCCAAGCCGTTTTTGAGTAAATAATGGATACACCTAAAACTGGAAAAAAATTTACAAAAGTTAAGTTCCCCCTCTATGGTTTCGATCTTTATGAAATTACAGCTGTGTATTCGCAGACATATACATACGTCAAATACGCAGTTTTATCATTATCGTCCATGCCGTTTCTGAGTAAATAATGGATACACCTAAAACTGAAAAAAAATTTACAAAAGTTAAGTTCCCCCTCTATGGTTCCGATCTTTATGAAATCACAGCTGTGTATTCGCAGACATATACATACGTCAAATACGCAGTTTTATCAATATCGTCTATGCCGTCTCTGAGTAAATAATGGACACAAGTAAAACTGAAAAAAAATTTACAAAAGTTAAGTTCCCCCTCTGTGGTTCCGATCTTTATGAAATTACAGCTGTGTATTTGCAGAGATATACATACGTCATATACGCAGTTTTACCATTATCGTCCAAGCCGTTTCTGAGTAAATAATGGATACACCTAAAACTGAAAAAAAATTTACAAAAGTTAAGTTCCCCCTGCATGGTTCCGATCTTTATGAAATTACAGCTGTGTATTCGCAGACATATACATACGTTAAATACGCAGTTTTATCATTATCGTTTAAGCCGTTTATGAGTAAATAATGGATACACCTAAAACTGAAAAAAAATTTACAAAAGTTAAGTTCCTTCTGCATGGTTCCGATCTTTATGAAATTACAGCTGTGTATTCGCAGACATATACATACGTCAAATACGCAGTTTTATCATTATCGTCCATGCCGTTTCTGAGTAAATAATGGATACACCTAAAACTGAAAAAAAATTTACAAAAGTTAAGTTCCCCCTCTATGGTTCCGATCTTTATGAAATCACAGCTGTGTATTCGCAGACATATACATTTGTCATATACGCAGTTTTATCATTATCGTCCATGCCGTCTCTGAGTAAATAATGGATACACCTAAAACTGAAAAAAAATTTACAAAAGTTAAGTTCCCCCTCTATGGTTCCGATCTTTATGAAATTACAGCTGTGTATTCGCAGACATATACATACGTCAAATACGCAGTTTTACCATTATCGTCCAAGCCGTTTTTGAGTAAATAATGGATACACCTAAAACTGAAAAAAAATTTACAAAAGTAGAGTTCCCCCTCTATGGTTCCGATCTTTATGAAATTACAGCTGTGTATTCGGAGACATATACATATGTCAAATACGCAGTTTTACCATTATCGTCTAAGCCGTTTCTGAGTAAATAATGGATACACCTAAAACTGAAAAAAAATTTACAAAAGTTAAGTTCCCCCTGCATGGTTCCGATCTTTATGAAATTACAGCTGTGAATTCGCAGACATATACATACGTAAAATACGCAGTTTTATCATTATCGTCCATGCCGTTTCTGAGTAAATAATGGATACACCTAAAACTGAAAAAAAATTTACAAAAGTTAAGTTCCCCCTCTATGGTTCCGATCTTTATGAAATTACAGCTGTGAATTCGCAGACATATACATACGTAAAATACGCATTTTTATCATTATCGTCCATGCCGTTTCTAATTAAATAATGGATACACCTAAAACTGAAAAAAAATTTACAAAAGTTAAGTTCCCCCTCTATGGTTCCGATCTTTATGAAATTACAGCTGTGTATTCGCGGACATATACATATGTCAAATACGCAGTTTTATCATTATCGTCCATGCCGTTTCTGAGTAAATAATGGATACACCTAAAACTGAAAAAAAATTTACAAAAGTTAAGTTCCACCTGCATGGTTCCGATCTTTATGAAATTACAGCTGTGAATTCGCAGACATATACATACGTCAAATACGCAGTTTTATCATTATCGTCCAAGCCGATTTTGAGTAAATAATGGATACACCTAAAACTGGAAAAAAATTTACAAAAGTTAAGTTCCCCCTCTATGGTTCCGATCTTTATGAAATCACAGCTGTGTATTCGCAGACATATACATACGTCAAATACGCAGTTTTATCAATATCGTCTATGCCGTCTCTGAGTAAATAATGGACACACCTAAAACTGAAAAAAAATTTACAAAAGTTAAGTTCCCCCTCTGTGGTTCCGATCTTTATGAAATTACAGCTGTGTATTCGCAGACATATACATACGTCATATACGCAGTTTTACCATTATCGTCCAAGCCGTTTCTGAGTAAATAATGGATACACCTAAAACTGAAAAAAAATTTACAAAAGTTAAGTTCCCCCTCTTTGGTTCCGATCTTTATGGAATTACAGCTGTGTATTCGCAGACATATACATACGTTAAATACGCAGTTTTACCATTATCGTCCAAGCCGTTTTTGAGTAAATAATGGATACACCTAAAACTGAAAAAAAATTTACAAAAGTTAAGTTCCCCCTCTATGGTTCCGATCTTTATGAAATTACAGCTTTGAATTCGCGGACATATACATACGTCAAATACGCAGTTTTACCATTATCGTCCAAGCCGTTTCTGAGTAAATAATGGATACACCTAAAACTGAAAAAAAATTTACAAAAGTTAAGTTCCCCCTGCATGGTTCCGATCTTTATGAAATTACAGCTGTGAATTCGCAGACATATACATACGTAAAATACGCAGTTTTATCATTATCGTCCATGCCGTTTCTAATTAAATAATGGATACACCTAAAACTGAAACAAAATTTACAAAAGTTAAGTTCCCCCTCTATGGTTCCGATCTTTATGAAATTACAGCTGTGTATTCGCGAAAATATACGTATGTCAAATACGCAGTTTTACCATTATCGTCCAAGCCGTTTCTGAGTAAATAATGGATACACCTAAAACTGAAAAAAAATTTACAAAAGTTAAGTTCCCCCTCTTTGGTTCCGATCTTTATGGAATTACAGCTGTGTATTCGCAGACATATACATACGTTAAATACGCAGTTTTACCATTATCGTCCAAGCCGTTTTTGAGTAAATAATGGATACACCTAAAACTGAAAAAAAGTTTACAAAAGTTAAGTTCCCCCTTTATGGTTCCGATCTTTATGAAATTACAGCTGTGTATTCGCAGACATATACATATGTCAAATACGCAGTTTTACCATTATCGTCCAAGCCGTTTCTGAGTAAATAATGGATACACCTAAAACTGAAAAAAAATTTACAAAAGTTAAGTTCTTCCTCTGTGGTTCCGATCTTTATGAAATTACAGCTGTGTATTCGCAGACATATACATACGTCATAACCGCAGTTTTACCATTATCGTCCAAGCCGTTTCTGAGTAAATAATGGATACACCTAAAACTGAAAAAAAATTTACAAAAGTTAAGTTCCCCCTCTTTGGTTCCGATCTTTATGGAATTACAGCTGTGTATTCGCAGACATATACATACGTTAAATACGCAGTTTTACCATTATCGTCCAAGCCGTTTTTGAGTAAATAATGGATACACCTAAAACTGAAAAAAAATTTACAAAAGTTAAGTTCCCCCTCTATGGTTCCGATCTTTATGAAATTACAGCTGTGTATTCGCAGACATATACATATGTCAAATACGCAGTTTTACCATTATCGTCCAAGCCGTTTCTGAGTAAATAATGGATACACCTAAAACTGAAAAAAAATTTACAAAAGTTAAGTTCCACCTGCATGGTTCCGATCTTTATGAAATTACAGCTGTGAATTCGCAGACATATACATACGTCAAATACACAGTTTTATCATTATCGTCCAAGCCGTTTTTGAGTAAATAATGGATACACCTAAAACTGGAAAAAAATTTACAAAAGTTAAGTTCCCCCTTTATGGTTCCGATCTTTATGAAATTACAGCTGTGTATTCGCAGACATATACATACGTCAAATACGCAGTTTTATCATTATCGTCCATGCCGTTTCTGAGTAAATAATGGATACACCTAAAACTGAAAAAAAATTTACAAAAGTTAAGTTCCCCCTCTTTGGTTCCGATCTTTATGGAATTACAGCTGTGTATTCGCAGACATATACATACGTTAAATACGCAGTTTTACCATTATCGTCCAAGCCGTTTTTGAGTAAATAATGGATACACCTAAAACTGAAAAAAAGTTTACAAAAGTTAAGTTTCCCCTCTATGGTTCCGATCTTTATGAAATTACAGCTGTGTATTCGCAGACATATACATATGTCAAATACGCAGTTTTACCATTATCGTCCAAGCCGTTTCTGAGTAAATAATGGATACACCTAAAACTGAAAAAAAATTTACAAAAGTTAAGTTCCACCTGCATGGTTCCGATCTTTATGAAATTACAGCTGTGAATTCGCAGACATATACATACGTCAAATACGCAGTTTTATCATTATCGTCCAAGCCGTTTTTGAGTAAATAATGGATACACCTAAAACTGGAAAAAAATTTACAAAAGTTAAGTTCCCCCTCTATGGTTCCGATCTTTATGAAATTACAGCTGTGTATTCGCAGACATATACATACGTCAAATACGCAGTTTTACCATTATCGTCCAAGCCGTTTCTGAGTAAATAATGGATACACCTAAAACTGAAAAAAAATTTACAAAAGTTAAGTTCCACCTGCATGGTTCCGATCTTTATGAAATTACAGCTGTGAATTCGCAGACATATACATACGTAAAATACGCAGTTTTATCATTATCGTTTAAGCCGTTTATGAGTAAATAATGGATACACCTAAAACTGAAAAAAAATTTACAAAAGTTAAGTTCCCCCTCTATGGTTCCGATCTTTATGAAATTACAGCTGTGTATTCGCAGACATATACATACGTCAAATACGCAGTTTTATCATTATCGTCCATGCCGTTTCTGAGTAAATAATGGATACACCTAAAACTGAAAAAAAATTTACAAAAGTTAAGTTCCCCCTCTATAGTTCCGATCTTTATGAAATTACAGCTGTGTATTCGCGGACATATACGTATGTCAAATACGCAGTTTTACCATTATCGTCCAAGCCGTTTCTGAGTAAAAAATGGATACACCTAAAACTGAAAAAAAATTTACAAAAGTTAAGTTCCCCCTCTTTGGTTCCGATCTTTATGGAATTACAGCTGTGTATTCGCAGACATATACATACGTCAAATACGCAGTTTTATCATTATCGTCCAAGCCGTTTTTGAGTAAATAATGGATACACCTAAAACTGGAAAAAAATTTACAAAAGTTAAGTTCCCCCTCTATGGTTTCGATCTTTATGAAATTACAGCTGTGTATTCGCAGACATATACATACGTCAAATACGCAGTTTTATCATTATCGTCCATGCCGTCTCTGAGTAAATAATGGATACACCTAAAACTGAAAAAAAATTTACAAAAGTTAAGTTCCCCCTCTATGGTTCCGATCTTTATGAAATCACAGCTGTGTATTCGCAGACATATACATACGTCAAATACGCAGTTTTATCAATATCGTCTATGCCGTCTCTGAGTAAATAATGGACACAAGTAAAACTGAAAAAAAATTTACAAAAGTTAAGTTCCCCCTCTGTGGTTCCGATCTTTATGAAATTACAGCTGTGTATTTGCAGAGATATACATACGTCATATACGCAGTTTTACCATTATCGTCCAAGCCGTTTCTGAGTAAATAATGGATACACCTAAAACTGAAAAAAAATTTACAAAAGTTAAGTTCCCCCTCTATGGTTCCGATCTTTATGAAATTACAGCTGTGTATTCGCAGACATATACATACGTTAAATACGCAGTTTTATCATTATCGTTTAAGCCGTTTATGAGTAAATAATGGATACACCTAAAACTGAAAAAAAATTTACAAAAGTTAAGTTCCTTCTGCATGGTTCCGATCTTTATGAAATTACAGCTGTGTATTCGCAGACATATACATACGTCAAATACGCAGTTTTATCATTATCGTCCAAGCCGTTTCTGAGTAAATAATGGATACACCTAAAACTGAAAAAAAATTTACAAAAGTTAAGTTCCCCCTCTATGGTTCCGATCTTTATGAAATCACAGCTGTGTATTCGCAGACATATACATTCGTCATATACGCAGTTTTATCATTATCGTCCATGCCGTCTCTGAGTAAATAATGGATACACCTAAAACTGAAAAAAAATTTACAAAAGTTAAGTTCCCCCTCTATGGTTCCGATCTTTATGAAATTACAGCTGTGTATTCGCAGACATATACATACGTCAAATACGCAGTTTTACCATTATCGTCCAAGCCGTTTTTGAGTAAATAATGGATACACCTAAAACTGAAAAAAAATTTACAAAAGTAGAGTTCCCCCTCTATGGTTCCGATCTTTATGAAATTACAGCTGTGTATTCGGAGACATATACATATGTCAAATACGCAGTTTTACCATTATCGTCTAAGCCGTTTCTGAGTAAATAATGGATACACCTAAAACTGAAAAAAAATTTACAAAAGTTAAGTTCCACCTGCATGGTTCCGATCTTTATGAAATTACAGCTGTGAATTCGCAGACATATACATACGTAAAATACGCAGTTTTATCATTATCGTCCATGCCGTTTCTGAGTAAATAATGGATACACCTAAAACTGAAAAAAAATTTACAAAAGTTAAGTTCCCCCTCTATGGTTCCGATCTTTATGAAATTACAGCTGTGTATTCGCAGACATATACATACGTAAAATACGCATTTTTATCATTATCGTCCATGCCGTTTCTAATTAAATAATGGATACACCTAAAACTGAAAAAAAATTTACAAAAGTTAAGTTCCCCCTCTATGGTTCCGATCTTTATGAAATTACAGCTGTGTATTCGCGGACATATACATATGTCAAATACGCAGTTTTACCATTATCGTCCATGCCGTTTCTGAGTAAATAATGGATACACCTAAAACTGAAAAAAAATTTACAAAAGTTAAGTTCCACCTGCATGGTTCCGATCTTTATGAAATTACAGCTGTGAATTCGCAGACATATACATACGTCAAATACGCAGTTTTATCATTATCGTCCAAGCCGATTTTGAGTAAATAATGGATACACCTAAAACTGGAAAAAAATTTACAAAAGTTAAGTTCCCCCTCTATGGTTCCGATCTTTATGAAATCACAGCTGTGTATTCGCAGACATATACATACGTCAAATACGCAGTTTTATCAATATCGTCTATGCCGTCTCTGAGTAAATAATGGACACACCTAAAACTGAAAAAAAATTTACAAAAGTTAAGTTCCCCCTCTGTGGTTCCGATCTTTATGAAATTACAGCTGTGTATTCGCAGACATATACATACGTCATATACGCAGTTTTACCATTATCGTCCAAGCCGTTTCTGAGTAAATAATGGATACACCTAAAACTGAAAAAAAATTTACAAAAGTTAAGTTCCCCCTCTTTGGTTCCGATCTTTATGGAATTACAGCTGTGTATTCGCAGACATATACATACGTTAAATACGCAGTTTTACCATTATCGTCCAAGCCGTTTTTGAGTAAATAATGGATACACCTAAAACTGAAAAAAAATTTACAAAAGTTAAGTTCCCCCTCTATGGTTCCGATCTTTATGAAATTACAGCTTTGAATTCGCGGACATATACATACGTCAAATACGCAGTTTTACCATTATCGTCCAAGCCGTTTCTGAGTAAATAATGGATACACCTAAAACTGAAAAAAAATTTACAAAAGTTAAGTTCCACCTGCATGGTTCCGATCTTTATGAAATTACAGCTGTGAATTCGCAGACATATACATACGTAAAATACGCAGTTTTATCATTATCGTCCATGCCGTTTCTAATTAAATAATGGATACACCTAAAACTGAAACAAAATTTACAAAAGTTAAGTTCCCCCTCTATGGTTCCGATCTTTATGAAATTACAGCTGTGTATTCGCGAAAATATACGTATGTCAAATACGCAGTTTTACCATTATCGTCCAAGCCGTTTCTGAGTAAATAATGGATACACCTAAAACTGAAAAAAAATTTACAAAAGTTAAGTTCCCCCTCTTTGGTTCCGATCTTTATGGAATTACAGCTGTGTATTCGCAGACATATACATACGTTAAATACGCAGTTTTACCATTATCGTCCAAGCCGTTTTTGAGTAAATAATGGATACACCTAAAACTGAAAAAAAGTTTACAAAAGTTAAGTTCCCCCTTTATGGTTCCGATCTTTATGAAATTACAGCTGTGTATTCGCAGACATATACATATGTCAAATACGCAGTTTTACCATTATCGTCCAAGCCGTTTCTGAGTAAATAATGGATACACCTAAAACTGAAAAAAAATTTACAAAAGTTAAGTTCTTCCTCTGTGGTTCCGATCTTTATGAAATTACAGCTGTGTATTCGCAGACATATACATACGTCATAACCGCAGTTTTACCATTATCGTCCAAGCCGTTTCTGAGTAAATAATGGATACACCTAAAACTGAAAAAAAATTTACAAAAGTTAAGTTCCCCCTCTTTGGTTCCGATCTTTATGGAATTACAGCTGTGTATTCGCAGACATATACATACGTTAAATACGCAGTTTTACCATTATCGTCCAAGCCGTTTTTGAGTAAATAATGGATACACCTAAAACTGAAAAAAAATTTACAAAAGTTAAGTTCCCCCTCTATGGTTCCGATCTTTATGAAATTACAGCTGTGTATTCGCAGACATATACATATGTCAAATACGCAGTTTTACCATTATCGTCCAAGCCGTTTCTGAGTAAATAATGGATACACCTAAAACTGAAAAAAAATTTACAAAAGTTAAGTTCCACCTGCATGGTTCCGATCTTTATGAAATTACAGCTGTGAATTCGCAGACATATACATACGTCAAATACACAGTTTTATCATTATCGTCCAAGCCGTTTTTGAGTAAATAATGGATACACCTAAAACTGGAAAAAAATTTACAAAAGTTAAGTTCCCCCTTTATGGTTCCGATCTTTATGAAATTACAGCTGTGTATTCGCAGACATATACATACGTCAAATACGCAGTTTTATCATTATCGTCCATGCCGTTTCTGAGTAAATAATGGATACACCTAAAACTGAAAAAAAATTTACAAAAGTTAAGTTCCCCCTCTATGGTTCCGATCTTTATGAAATCACAGCTGTGTATTCGCAGACATATACATACGTCAAATACGCAGTTTTATCAATATCGTCCAAACCGTTTTTGAGTAAATAATGGATACACCTAAAACTGAAAAAAAATTTACAAAAGTTAAGTTCCCCCTCTATGGTTCCGATCTTTATGAAATTACAGCTGTGTATTCGCAGACATATACATATGTCAAATACGCAGTTTTACCATTATCGTCCAAGCCGTTTCTAAGTAAATAATGGATACACCTAAAACTGAAAAAAAATTTACAAAAGTTAAGTTCCACCTGCATGGTTCCGATCTTTATGAAATTACAGCTGTGAATTCGCAGACATATACATACGTAAAATACGCAGTTTTATAATTATCGTCCATGCCGTTTCTAATTAAATAATGGATACACCTAAAACTGAAAAAAAATTTACAAAAGTTAAGTTCCCCCTCTATGGTTCCGATCTTTATGAAATTACAGCTGTGTATTCGCGAAAATATACGTATGTCAAATACGCAGTTTTACCATTATCGTCCAAGCCGTTTCTGAGTAAATAATGGATACACCTAAAACTGAAAAAAAATTTACAAAAGTTAAGTTCCCCCTCTTTGGTTCCGATCTTTATGGAATTACAGCTGTGTATTCGCAGACATATACATACGTTAAATACGCAGTTTTACCATTATCGTCCAAGCCGTTTATGAGTAAATAATGGATACACCTAAAACTGAAAAAAAGTTTACAAAAGTTAAGTTCCCCCTCTATGGTTCCGATCTTTATGAAATTACAGCTGTGTATTCGCAGACATATACATATGTCAAATACGCAGTTTTACCATTATCGTCCAAGCCGTTTCTGAGTAAATAATGGATACACCTAAAACTGAAAAAAAATTTACAAAAGTTAAGTTCTTCCTCTGTGGTTCCGATCTTTATGAAATTACAGCTGTGTATTCGCAGACATATACATACGTCATAACCGCAGTTTTACCATTATCGTCCAAGCCGTTTCTGAGTAAATAATGGATACACCTAAAACTGAAAAAAAATTTACAAAAGTTAAGTTCCCCCTCTTTGGTTCCGATCTTTATGGAATTACAGCTGTGTATTCGCAGACATATACATACGTTAAATACGCAGTTTTACCATTATCGTCCAAGCCGTTTTTGAGTAAATAATGGATACACCTAAAACTGAAAAAAAATTTACAAAAGTTAAGTTCCCCCTCTATGGTTCCGATCTTTATGAAATTACAGCTGTGTATTCGCAGACATATACATATGTCAAATACGCAGTTTTACCATTATCGTCCAAGCCGTTTCTGAGTAAATAATGGATACACCTAAAACTGAAAAAAAATTTACAAAAGTTAAGTTCCACCTGCATGGTTCCGATCTTTATGAAATTACAGCTGTGAATTCGCAGACATATACATACGTCAAATACACAGTTTTATCATTATCGTCCAAGCCGTTTTTGAGTAAATAATGGATACACCTAAAACTGAAAAAAAATAAACAAAAGTTAAGTTCCCCCTTTATGGTTCCGATCTTTATGAAATTACAGCTGTGTATTCGCAGACATATACATACGTCAAATACGCAGTTTTATCATTATCGTCCATGCCGTTTCTGAGTAAATAATGGATACACCTAAAACTGAATAAAAATTTACAAAAGTTAAGTTCCCCCTCTATGGTTCCGATCTTTATGAAATCACAGCTGTGTATTCGCAGACATATACATACGTCAAATACGCAGTTTTATCAATATCGTCTATGCCGCCTCTGAGTAAATAATGGACACACCTAAAACTGAAAAAAAATTACAAAAGTTAAGTTCCCCCTCTGTGGTTCCGATCTTTATGAAATTACAGCTGTGTATTCGCAGACATATACATACGTCATATACGCAGTTTTACCATTATCGTCCAAGCTGTTTCTGAGTAAAAAATGGATACACCTAAAACTGAAAAAAAAATTTACAAAAGTTAAGTTCCCCCTCTATGGTTCCGATCTTTATGAAATTACAGCTGTGAATTCGCAGACATATACATACGTCAAATACGCAGTTTTATCATTATCGTCCAAGCCGATTTTGAGTAAATAATGGATACACCTAAAACTGGAAAAAAATTTACAAAAGTTAAGTTCCCCCTCTATGGTTCCGATCTTTATGAAATCACAGCTGTGTATTCGCAGACATATACATACGTCAAATACGCAGTTTTATCAATATCGTCTATGCCGTCTCTGAGTAAATAATGGACACACCTAAAACTGAAAAAAAATTTACAAAAGTTAAGTTCCCCCTCTGTGGTTCCGATCTTTATGAAATTACAGCTGTGTATTCGCAGACATATACATACGTCATATACGCAGTTTTACCATTATCGTCCAAGCCGTTTCTGAGTAAATAATGGATACACCTAAAACTGAAAAAAAATTTACAAAAGTTAAGTTCCCCCTCTTTGGTTCCGATCTTTATGGAATTACAGCTGTGTATTCGCAGACATATACATACGTCAAATACGCAGTTTTACCATTATCGTCCAAGCCGTTTTTGAGTAAATAATGGATACACCTAAAACTGAAAAAAAATTTACAAAAGTTAAGTTCCCCCTCTATGGTTCCGATCTTTATGAAATTACAGCTGTGTATTCGCAGACATATACATATGTCAAATACGCAGTTTTACCATTATCGTCCAAGCCGTTTCTGAGTAAATAATGGATACACTTACAACTGAAAAAAATTTTACAAAAGTTAAGTTCCACCTGCATGGTTCCGATCTTTATGAAATTACAGCTGTGAATTCGCAGACATATACATACGTAAAATACGCAGTTTTATCATTATCGTCTAAGCCGTTTTCGAGTAAATAATGGATACACCTAAAACTGAAAATAAAATTTACAAAAGTTAAGTTCCCCCTCTATGGTTCCGATCTTTATGAAATTACAGCTGTGTATTCGCAGACATATACATACGTCATATACGCAGTTTTATCATTATCGTCCATGCCGTTTCTGAGTAAATAATGGATACACCTAAAACTGAAAAAAAATTTACAAAAGTTAAGTTCCCCCTCTATGGTTCCGATCTTTATGAAATTTCAGCTGTGTATTTGCAGACATATACATACGTAAAATACGCAGTTTTATCATTATCGTTTAAGCCGTTTATGAGTAAATAATGGATACACCTAAAACTGAAAAAAAATTTACAAAAGTTAAGTTCCTTCTGCATGGTTCCGATCTTTATGAAATTACAGCTGTGTATTCGCAGACATATACATACGTCAAATACGCAGTTTTATCATTATCGTCCATGCCGTTTCTGAGTAAATAATGGATACACCTAAAACTGAAAAAAAATTTACAAAAGTTAAGTTCCCCCTTTATGGTTCCGATCTTTATGAAATTACAGCTGTGTATTCGCAGACATATACATACGTCAAATACGCAGTTTTACCATTATCGTCCAAGCCGTTTTTGAGTAAATAATGGATACACCTAAAACTGAAAAAAAATTTACAAAAGTTAAGTTCCCCCTCTATGGTTCCGATCTTTATGAAATTACAGGTGTATTCGCAGACATATACATATGTCAAATACGCAGTTTTACCATTATCGTCCAAGCCGTTTCTGAGTAAATAATGGATACACCTAAAACCGAAAAAAAATTTACAAAAGTTAAGTTCCCCCTCTTTGGTTCCGATCTTTATGGAATTACAGCTGTGTATTCGCAGACATATACATACGTCAAATACGCAGTTTTACCATTATCGTCCAAGCCGTTTTTGAGTAAATAATGGATACACCTAAAACTGAAAAAAAATTTACAAAAGTTAAGTTCCCCCTCTATGGTTCCGATCTTTATGAAATTACAGCTGTGTATTCGCAGACATATACATATGTCAAATACGCAGTTTTACCATTATCGTCCAAGCCGTTTCTGAGTAAATAATGGATACACCTAAAACTGAAAAAAAATTTACAAAAGTTAAGTTCCACCTGCATGGTTCCGATCTTTATGAAATTACAGCTGTGAATTTGCAGACATATACATACGTAAAATACGCAGTTTTATCATAATCGTCTAAGCCGTTTTCGAGTAAATAATGGATACACCTAAAACTGAAATTAAATTAACAAAAGTTAAGTTCCCCCTCTGTGGTTCCGATCTTTATGAAATTACAGCTGTGTATTCGCAAACATATACATACGTCATATACGCAGTTTTACCATTATCGTCCAAGCCGTTTCTGAGTAAATAATGGATACACCTAAAACTGAAAAAAAATTTACAAAAGTTAAGTTCCCCCTCTATGGTTCCGATCTTTATGAAATTACAGCTGTGTATTCGCAGACATATACATACGTAAAATACGCAGTTTTATCATTATCGTTTAAGCCGTTTATGAGTAAATAATGGATACACCTAAAACTGAAAAAAAATTTACAAAAGTTAAGTTCCCCCTCTGTGGTTCCGATCTTTATGAAATTACAGCTGTGTATTCGCAAACATATACATACGTCATATACGCAGTTTTACCATTATCGTCCAAGCCGTTTCTGAGTAAATAATGGATACACCTAAAACTGAAAAAAAATTTACAAAAGTTAAGTTCCCCCTCTATGGTTCCGATCTTTATGAAATTACAGCTGTGTATTCGCAGACATATACATACGTAAAATACGCAGTTTTATCATTATCGTTTAAGCCGTTTATGAGTAAATAATGGATACACCTAAAACTGAAAAAAAATTTACAAAAGTTAAGTTCCTTCTGCATGGTTCCGATCTTTATGAAATTACAGCTGTGTATTCGCAGACATATACATACGTAAAATACGCAGTTTTATCATTATCGTTTAAGCCGTTTATGAGTAAATAATGGATACACCTAAAACTGAAAAAAAATTTACAAAAGTTAATTTCCCCCTGCATGGTTCCGATCTTTATGAAATTACAGCTTTGAATTCGTGGACATATACATACGTCAAATACGCAGTTTTACCATTATTGTCCAAGCCGTTTTTGAGTAAATAATGGATACACCTAAAACTGGAAAAAAATTTACAAAAGTTAAGTTCCCCCTCTATGGTTCCGATCTTTATGAAATTACAGCTGTGTATTCGCAGACATATACATACGTCAAATACGCAGTGTTATCATTATCGTCTATGCCGTCTCTGAGTAAATAATGGATACACTTAAAACTGAAAAAAAATTTACAAAAGTTAAGTTCCCCCTCTGTGGTTCCGATCTTTATGAAATTACAGCTGTGTATTCGCAGACATATACATACGTCAAATACGCAGTTTTACCATTATCGTCCAAGCCGTTTCTGAGTAAATAATGGATACACCTAAAACTGAAAAAAAATTTACAAAAGTTAAGTTCCCCCTCTTTGGTTCCGATCTTTATGGAATTACAGCTGTGTATTCGCAGACATATACATACGTCAAATACGCAGTTTTACCATTATCGTCCAAGCCGTTTTTGAGTAAATAATGGATACACCTAAAACTGAAAAAAAATTTACAAAAGTTAAGTTCTCCCTCTATGGTTCCGATCTTTATGAAATCACAGCTGTGTATTCGTAGACATATACATACGTAAAATACGCAGTTTTATCATTATCGTTTAAGCCGTTTATGAGTAAATAATGGATACACCTAAAACTGAAAAAAAATTTACAAAAGTTAAGTTCCTTCTGCATGGTTCCGATCTTTATGAAATCACAGCTGTGTATTCGCAGACATATACATACGTCAAATACGCAGTTTTACCATTATCGTCCAAGCCGTTTTTGAGTAAATAATGGATACACCTAAAACTGGAAAAAAATTTACAAAAGTTAAGTTCCCCCTCTATGGTTCCGATCTTTATGAAATTACAGCTGTGTATTTGCAGACATATACATACGTCAAATACGCAGTTTTATCATTATCGTCCATGCCGTTTCTGAGTAAATAATGGATACACCTAAAACTGAAAAAAAATTTACAAAAGTTAAGTTCCCCCTCTATGGTTCCGATCTTTATGAAATCACAGCTGTGTATTCGCAGACATATACATACGTCAAATACGCAGTTTTATCAATATCGTCTATGCCGTCTCTGAGTAAATAATGGACACACCTAAAACTGAAAAAAAATTTACAAAAGTTAAGTTCCCCCTCTGTGGTTCCGATCTTTATGAAATTACAGCTGTGTATTCGCAGACATATACATACGTCATATACGCAGTTTTACCATTATCGTCTAAACCGTTTCTAAGTAAATAATGGATACACCTAAAACTGAAAAAAAATTTACAAAAGTTAAGTTCCCCCTCTATGGTTCCGATCTTTATGAAATTACAGCTGTGTATTTGCAGACATATACATACGTCAAATACGCAGTTTTATCATTATCGTCCATGCCGTTTCTGAGTAAATAATGGATACACCTAAAACTGAAAAAAAATTTACAAAAGTTAAGTTCCCCCTCTATGGTTCCGATCTTTATGAAATCACAGCTGTGTATTCGCAGACATATACATACGTCAAATACGCAGTTTTATCAATATCGTCTATGCCGTCTCTGAGTAAATAATGGACACACCTAAAACTGAAAAAAAATTTACAAAAGTTAAGTTCCCCCTCTGTGGTTCCGATCTTTATGAAATTACAGCTGTGTATTCGCAGACATATACATACGTCATATACGCAGTTTTACCATTATCGTCTAAGCCGTTTCTAAGTAAATAATGGATACACCTAAAACTGAAAAAAAATTTACAAAAGTTAAGTTCCCCCTCTATGGTTCCGATCTTTATGAAATTACAGCTGTGTATTCGCAGACATATACATACGTAAAATACGCAGTTTTATCATTATCGTTTAAGCCGTTTATGAGCAAATAATGGATACACCTAAAACTGAAAAAAAATTTACAAAAGTTAAGTTCCCCCTCTATGGTTCCGATCTTTATGAAATTACAGCTGTGTATTCGCAGACATATACATACGTAAAATACGCAGTTTTATCATTATCGTTTAAGCCGTTTATGAGTAAATAATGGATACACCTAAAACTGAAAAAAAATTTACAAAAGTTAAGTTCCTTCTGCATGGTTCCGATCTTTATGAAATTACAGCTGTGTATTCGCAGACATATACATACGTAAAATACGCAGTTTTATCATTATCGTTTAAGCCGTTTATGACTAAATAATGGATACACCTAAAACTGAAAAAAAATTTACAAAAGTTAATTTCCCCCTGCATGGTTCCGATCTTTATGAAATTACAGCTTTGAATTCGTGGACATATACATACGTCAAATACGCAGTTTTACCATTATTGTCCAAGCCGTTTTTGAGTAAATAATGGATACACCTAAAACTGGAAAAAAATTTACAAAAGTTAAGTTCCCCCTCTATGGTTCCGATCTTTATGAAATTACAGCTGTGTATTCGCAGACATATACATACGTCAAATACGCAGTTTTATCATTATCGTTCATGCCGTTTCTGAGTAAATAATGGATACACCTAAAACTGAAAAAAAATTTACAAAAGTTAAGTTCCCCCTCTATGGTTCCGATCTTTATGAAATCACAGCTGTGTATTCGCAGACATATACATACGTCAAATACGCAGTGTTATCATTATCGTCTATGCCGTCTCTGAGTAAATAATGGATACACTTAAAACTGAAAAAAAATTTACAAAAGATAAGTTTCCCCTCTGTGGTTCCGATCTTTATGAAATTACAGCTGTGTATTCGCAGACATATACATACGTCAAATACGCAGTTTTACCATTATCGTCCAAGCCGTTTCTGAGTAAATAATGGATACACCTAAAACTGAAAAAAAATTTACAAAAGTTAAGTTCCCCCTCTATGGTTCCGATCTTTATGAAATTACAGCTGTGTATTCGTAGACATATACATACGTAAAATACGCAGTTTTATCATTATCGTTTAAGCCGTTTATGAGTAAATAATGGATACACCTAAAACTGAAAAAAAATTTACAAAAGTTAAGTTCCTTCTGCATGGTTCCGATCTTTATGAAATTACAGCTGTGTATTCGCAGACATATACATACGTCAAATACGCAGTTTTATCAATATCGTCTATGCCGTCTCTGAGTAAATAATGGACACACCTAAAACTGAAAAAAAATTTACAAAAGTTAAGTTCCCCCTCTGTGGTTCCGATCTTTATGAAATTACAGCTGTGTATTCGCAGACATATACATACGTCATATACGCAGTTTTACCATTATCGTCTAAGCCGTTTCTAAGTAAATAATGGATACACCTAAAACTGAAAAAAAATTTACAAAAGTTAAGTTCCCCCTCTATGGTTCCGATCTTTATGTAATTACAGCTGTGTATTCGCAGACATATACATACGTAAAATACGCAGTTTTATCATTATCGTTTAAGCCGTTTATGAGCAAATAATGGATACACCTAAAACTGAAAAAAAATTTACAAAAGTTAAGTTCCCCCTCTATGGTTCCGATCTTTATGAAATTACAGCTGTGTATTCGCAGACATATACATACGTAAAATACGCAGTTTTATCATTATCGTTTAAGCCGTTTATGAGTAAATAATGGATACACCTAAAACTGAAAAAAAATTTACAAAAGTTAAGTTCCTTCTGCATGGTTCCGATCTTTATGAAATTACAGCTGAGTATTCGCAGACATATACATACGTAAAATACGCAGTTTTATCATTATCGTTTAAGCCGTTTATGACTAAATAATGGATACACCTAAAACTGAAAAAAAATTTACAAAAGATAATTTCCCCCTGCATGGTTCCGATCTTTATGAAATTACAGCTTTGAATTCGTGGACATATACATACGTCAAATACGCAGTTTTACCATTATTGTCCAAGCCGTTTTTGAGTAAATAATGGATACACCTAAAACTGGAAAAAAATTTACAAAAGTTAAGTTCCCCCTCTATGGTTCCGATCTTTATGAAATTACAGCTGTGTATTCGCAAACATATACATACGTCAAATACGCAGTTTTATCATTATCGTTCATGCCGTTTCTGAGTAAATAATGGATACACCTAAAACTGAAAAAAAATTTACAAAAGTTAAGTTCCCCCTCTATGGTTCCGATCTTTATGAAATCACAGCTGTGTATTCGCAGACATATACATACGTCAAATACGCAGTGTTATCATTATCGTCTATGCCGTCTCTGAGTAAATAATGGATACACTTAAAACTGAAAAAAAATTTACAAAAGATAAGTTTCCCCTCTGTGGTTCCGATCTTTATGAAATTACAGCTGTGTATTCGCAGACATATACATACGTCAAATACGCAGTTTTACCATTATCGTCCAAGCCGTTTCTGAGTAAATAATGGATAAGTTAAGTTCCCCCTCTATGGTTCCGATCTTTACGATATCACAGCTGTGTATTCGCAGACATATACATACGTCAAATACGCAGTTTTATCAATATCGTCTATGCCGTCTCTGAGTAAATAATGGACACACCTAAAACTGAAAAAAAATTTACAAAAGTTAAGTTCCCCCTCTGTGGTTCCGATCTTTATAAAATTAAAGCTGTGTATTCGCAGACATATACATACGTAAAATACGCAGTTTTATCATTATCGTCCAAGCCGTTTATGAGTAAATAATGGATACACCTAAAACTGAAAAAAAATTTACAAAAGTTAAGTTCCTTCTGCATGGTTCCGATCTTTATGAAATTACAGCTGTGTATTCGCAAACATACACATACGTCAAATACGCAGTTTTATCATTATCGTCCATGCCGTTTCTGAGTAAATAATGGATACACCTAAAACTGAAAAAAAATTTACAAAAGTTAAGTTCCCCCTCTATGGTTCCGATCTTTACGATATCACAGCTGTGTATTCGCAGACATATACATACGTCATATACGCAGTTTTATCATTATCGTCCATGCCGTCTATGAGTAAATAATGGATACACCTAAAACTGAAAAAAAATTTACAAAAGTTAAGTTCTCCCGCTATGGTTCCGATCTTTATGAAATTACAGCTGTGTATTCGCAGACATATACATACGTCAAATACGCAGTTTTACCATTATCGTCTAAGCCGTTTTTGAGTAAATAATGGATACACCTAAAACTGGAAAAAAATTTACAAAAGTTAAGTTCCCCCTCTATGGTTCCGATCTTTATGAAATTACAGCTGTGTATTCGCAGACATATTCATACGTCAAATACGCAGTTTTATCATTATCGTCCATGCCGTTTCTGAGTAAATAATGGATACACCTAAAACTGAAAAAAAATTTACAAAAGTTAAGTTCCCCCTCTATGGTTCCGATCTTTATGAAATCACAGCTGTGTATTCGCAGACATATACATACGTCAAATACGCAGTTTTATCAATATCGTCTATGCCGTCTCTGAGTAAATAATGGACACACCTAAAACTGAAAAAAAATTTACAAAAGTTAAGTTCCCCCTCTGTGGTTCCGATCTTTATAAAATTAAAGCTGTGTATTCGCAGACATATACATACGTAAAATACGCAGTTTTATCATTATCGTCCAAGCCGTTTCTGAGTAAATAATGGATACACCTAAAACTGAAAAAAAATTTACAAAAGTTAAGTTCCTTCTGCATGGTTCCGATCTTTATGAAATTACAGCTGTGTATTCGCAGACATATACATACGTCAAATACGCAGTTTTATCATTATCGTTCATGCCGTTTCTGAGTAAATAATGGATACACCTAAAACTGAAAAAAAATTTACAAAAGTTAAGTTCCCCCTCTATGGTTCCGATCTTTATGAAATCACAGCTGTGTATTCGCAGACATATACATACGTCAAATACGCAGTGTTATCATTATCGTCTATGCCGTCTCTGAGTAAATAATGGATACACTTAAAACTGAAAAAAAATTTACAAAAGATAAGTTTCCCCTCTGTGGTTCCGATCTTTATGAAATTACAGCTGTGTATTCGCAGACATATACATACGTCAAATACGCAGTTTTACCATTATCGTCCAAGCCGTTTCTGAGTAAATAATGGATACACCTAAAACTGAAAAAAAATTTACAAAAGTTAAGTTCCCCCTCTATGGTTCCGATCTTTATGAAATTACAGCTGTGTATTCGTAGACATATACATACGTAAAATACGCAGTTTTATCATTATCGTTTAAGCCGTTTATGAGTAAATAATGGATACACCTAAAACTGAAAAAAAATTTACAAAAGTTAAGTTCCTTCTGCATGGTTCCGATCTTTATGAAATTACAGCTGTGTATTCGCAGACATATACATACGTCAAATACGCAGTTTTATCAATATCGTCTATGCCGTCTCTGAGTAAATAATGGACACACCTAAAACTGAAAAAAAATTTACAAAAGTTAAGTTCCCCCTCTGTGGTTCCGATCTTTATGAAATTACAGCTGTGTATTCGCAGACATATACATACGTCATATACGCAGTTTTACCATTATCGTCTAAGCCGTTTCTAAGTAAATAATGGATACACCTAAAACTGAAAAAAAATTTACAAAAGTTAAGTTCCCCCTCTATGGTTCCGATCTTTATGTAATTACAGCTGTGTATTCGCAGACATATACATACGTAAAATACGCAGTTTTATCATTATCGTTTAAGCCGTTTATGAGCAAATAATGGATACACCTAAAACTGAAAAAAAATTTACAAAAGTTAAGTTCCCCCTCTATGGTTCCGATCTTTATGAAATTACAGCTGTGTATTCGCAGACATATACATACGTAAAATACGCAGTTTTATCATTATCGTTTAAGCCGTTTATGAGTAAATAATGGATACACCTAAAACTGAAAAAAAATTTACAAAAGTTAAGTTCCTTCTGCATGGTTCCGATCTTTATGAAATTACAGCTGAGTATTCGCAGACATATACATACGTAAAATACGCAGTTTTATCATTATCGTTTAAGCCGTTTATGACTAAATAATGGATACACCTAAAACTGAAAAAAAATTTACAAAAGATAATTTCCCCCTGCATGGTTCCGATCTTTATGAAATTACAGCTTTGAATTCGTGGACATATACATACGTCAAATACGCAGTTTTACCATTATTGTCCAAGCCGTTTTTGAGTAAATAATGGATACACCTAAAACTGGAAAAAAATTTACAAAAGTTAAGTTCCCCCTCTATGGTTCCGATCTTTATGAAATTACAGCTGTGTATTCGCAAACATATACATACGTCAAATACGCAGTTTTATCATTATCGTTCATGCCGTTTCTGAGTAAATAATGGATACACCTAAAACTGAAAAAAAATTTACAAAAGTTAAGTTCCCCCTCTATGGTTCCGATCTTTATGAAATCACAGCTGTGTATTCGCAGACATATACATACGTCAAATACGCAGTGTTATCATTATCGTCTATGCCGTCTCTGAGTAAATAATGGATACACTTAAAACTGAAAAAAAATTTACAAAAGATAAGTTTCCCCTCTGTGGTTCCGATCTTTATGAAATTACAGCTGTGTATTCGCAGACATATACATACGTCAAATACGCAGTTTTACCATTATCGTCCAAGCCGTTTCTGAGTAAATAATGGATAAGTTAAGTTCCCCCTCTATGGTTCCGATCTTTACGATATCACAGCTGTGTATTCGCAGACATATACATACGTCAAATACGCAGTTTTATCAATATCGTCTATGCCGTCTCTGAGTAAATAATGGACACACCTAAAACTGAAAAAAAATTTACAAAAGTTAAGTTCCCCCTCTGTGGTTCCGATCTTTATAAAATTAAAGCTGTGTATTCGCAGACATATACATACGTAAAATACGCAGTTTTATCATTATCGTCCAAGCCGTTTATGAGTAAATAATGGATACACCTAAAACTGAAAAAAAATTTACAAAAGTTAAGTTCCTTCTGCATGGTTCCGATCTTTATGAAATTACAGCTGTGTATTCGCAAACATACACATACGTCAAATACGCAGTTTTATCATTATCGTCCATGCCGTTTCTGAGTAAATAATGGATACACCTAAAACTGAAAAAAAATTTACAAAAGTTAAGTTCCCCCTCTATGGTTCCGATCTTTACGATATCACAGCTGTGTATTCGCAGACATATACATACGTCATATACGCAGTTTTATCATTATCGTCCATGCCGTCTATGAGTAAATAATGGATACACCTAAAACTGAAAAAAAATTTACAAAAGTTAAGTTCTCCCTCTATGGTTCCGATCTTTATGAAATTACAGCTGTGTATTCGCAGACATATACATACGTCAAATACGCAGTTTTACCATTATCGTCTAAGCCGTTTTTGAGTAAATAATGGATACACCTAAAACTGGAAAAAAATTTACAAAAGTTAAGTTCCCCCTCTATGGTTCCGATCTTTATGAAATTACAGCTGTGTATTCGCAGACATATTCATACGTCAAATACGCAGTTTTATCATTATCGTCCATGCCGTTTCTGAGTAAATAATGGATACACCTAAAACTGAAAAAAAATTTACAAAAGTTAAGTTCCCCCTCTATGGTTCCGATCTTTATGAAATCACAGCTGTGTATTCGCAGACATATACATACGTCAAATACGCAGTTTTATCAATATCGTCTATGCCGTCTCTGAGTAAATAATGGACACACCTAAAACTGAAAAAAAATTTACAAAAGTTAAGTTCCCCCTCTGTGGTTCCGATCTTTATAAAATTAAAGCTGTGTATTCGCAGACATATACATACGTAAAATACGCAGTTTTATCATTATCGTCCAAGCCGTTTCTGAGTAAATAATGGATACACCTAAAACTGAAAAAAAATTTACAAAAGTTAAGTTCCCCCTCTATGGTTTCGATCTTTATGAAATTACAGCTGTGTATTCGCAGACATATACATACGTCAAATACGCAGTTTTACCATTATCGTCCAAGCCGTTTTTGAGTAAATAATGGATACACCTAAAACTGGAAAAAAATTTACAAAAGTTAAGTTCCCCCTCTATGGTTCCGATCTTTATGAAATTACAGCTGTGTATTTGCAGACATATACATACGTCAAATACGCAGTTTTATCATTATCGTCCATGCCGTTTCTGAGTAAATAATGGATACACCTAAAACTGAAAAAAAATTTACAAAAGTTAAGTTCCCCCTCTATGGTTCCGATCTTTATGAAATAACAGCTGTGTATTCGCAGACATATACATACGTCAAATACGCAGTTTATTCAATATCGTCTATGCCGTCTCTGAGTAAATAATGGACACACCTAAAACTGAAAAAAAATTTACAAAAGTTAAGTTCCCCCTCTGTGGTTCCGAACTTTATGAAATTACAGCTGTGTATTCGCAGACATATACATACGTCATATACGCAGTTTTACCATTATCGTCTAAGCCGTTTCTAAGTAAATAATGGATACACCTAAAACTGAAAAAAAAATTTACAAAAGTTAAGTTCCCCCTCTATGGTTCCGATCTTTATGAAATTACAGCTGTGTATTCGCAGACATATACATACGTCATATACGCAGTTTTACCATTATCGTCTAAGCCGTTTCTAAGTAAATAATGGATACACCTAAAACTGAAAAAAAAATTTACAAAAGTTAAGTTCCCCCTCTATGGTTCCGATCTTTATGAAATTACAGCTGTGTATTCGCAGACATATACATACGTAAAGTACGCAGTTTTATCATTATCGTTTAAGCCGTTTATGAGCAAATAATGGATACACCTAAAACTGAAAAAAAATTTACAAAAGTTAAGTTCCCCCTGCATGGTTCCGATCTTTATGAAATTACAGCTTTGAATTCGTGGACATATACATACGTCAAATACGCAGTTTTACCATTATTGTCCAAGCCGTTTTTGAGTAAATAATGGATACACCTAAAACTGGAAAAAAATTTACAAAAGTTAAGTTCCCCCTCTATGGTTCCGATCTTTATGAAATTACATCTGTGTATTCGCAGACATATACATACGTCAAATACGCAGTTTTATCATTATCGTTCATGCCGTTTCTGAGTAAATAATGGATACACCTAAAACTGAAAAAAAATTTACAAAAGTTAAGTTCCCCCTCTATGGTTCCGATCTTTATAAAATCACAGCTGTGTATTCGCAGACATATACATACGTCAAATACGCAGTTTTATCATTATCGTCTATGCCGTCTCTGAGTAAATAATGGATACACTTAAAACTGAAAAAAAATTTACAAAAGTTAAGTTTCCCCTCTGTGGTTCCGATCTTTATGAAATTACAGCTGTGTATTCGCAGACATATACATACGTAAAGTACGCAGTTTTATCATTATCGTTTAAGCCGTTTATGAGCAAATAATGGATACACCTAAAACTGAAAAAAAATTTACAAAAGTTAAGTTCCCCCTGCATGGTTCCGATCTTTATGAAATTACAGCTTTGAATTCGTGGACATATACATACGTCAAATACGCAGTTTTACCATTATTGTCCAAGCCGTTTTTGAGTAAATAATGGATACACCTAAAACTGGAAAAAAATTTACAAAAGTTAAGTTCCCCCTCTATGGTTCCGATCTTTATGAAATTACATCTGTGTATTCGCAGACATATACATACGTCAAATACGCAGTTTTATCATTATCGTTCATGCCGTTTCTGAGTAAATAATGGATACACCTAAAACTGAAAAAAAATTTACAAAAGTTAAGTTCCCCCTCTATGGTTCCGATCTTTATAAAATCACAGCTGTGTATTCGCAGACATATACATACGTCAAATACGCAGTTTTATCATTATCGTCTATGCCGTCTCTGAGTAAATAATGGATACACTTAAAACTGAAAAAAAATTTACAAAAGTTAAGTTTCCCCTCTGTGGTTCCGATCTTTATGAAATTACAGCTGTGTATTCGCAGACATATACATACGTCAAATACGCAGTTTTACCATTATCGTCCAAGCCGTTTCTGAGTAAATAATGGATACACCTAAAACTGAAAAAAAATTTACAAAAGTTAAGTTCCCCCTCTATGGTTCCGATCTTTATGAAATTACAGCTGTGTATTCGTAGACATATACATACGTAAAATACGCAGTTTTATCATTATCGTTTAAGCCGTTTATGAGTAAATAATGGATACACCTAAAACTGAAAAAAAATTTACAAAAGTTAAGTTCCTTCTGCATGGTTCCATTCTTTATGAAATTACAGCTGTGTATTCGCAGACATATACATACGTCAAATACGCAGTTTTATCATTATCGTCCATGCCGTTTCTGAGTAAATAATGGATACACCTAAAACTGAAAAAAAATTTACAAAAGTTAAGTTCCCCCTCTATGGTTCCGATCTTTACGAAATCACAGCTGTGTATTCGCAGACCTATACATACGTCATATACGCAGTTTTATCATTATCGTCCATGCCGTCTATGAGTAAATAATGGATACACCTATAACTGAAAAAAAATTTACAAAAGTTAAGTTCTCCCTCTATGGTTCCGATCTTTATGAAATTACAGCTGTGTATTCGTAGACATATACATACGTCAAATACGCAGTTTTACCATTATCGTCCAAGCCGTTTTTGAGTAAATAATGGATACACCTAAAACTGGAAAAAAATTTACAAAAGTTATGTTCCCCCTCTATGGTTCCGATCTTTATGAAATTACAGCTGTGTATTTGCAGACATATTCATACGTCAAATACGCAGTTTTATCATTATCGTCCATGCCGTTTATGAGTAAATAATGGATACACCTAAAACTGAAAAAAATTTACAAAAGTTAAGTTCCCCCTCTTTGGTTTCGATCTTTATGGAATTAAAGCTGTGTATTCGCAGACATATACATACGTCAAATACGCAGTTTTACCATTATCGTCCAAGCCGTTTTTGAGTAAATAATGGACACACCTAAAACTGAAAAAAAATTTACAAAAGTTAAGTTCCCCCTCTGTGGTTCCGATCTTTATGAAATTACAGCTGTGTATTCGCAGACATATACATACGTAAAATACGCAGTTTTATCATTATCGGTTAAGCCGTTTATGAGTAAATAATGGATACACCTAAAACTGAAAAAAAAATTTACAAAAGTTAAGTTCCACCTGCATGGTTCCGATCTTTATGAAATTACAGCTGTGTATTCGCAGACATATACATACGTAAAATACGCAGTTTTATCATTATCGTCCATGCCGTTTCTGAGTAAATAATGGATACACCTAAAACTGAAAAAAAATTTACAAAAGTTAAGTTCCCCCTCTATGGTTCCGATCTTTATGAAATTACAGCTGTGTATTCGCAGACATATACATACGTAAAATACGCAGTTTTATCATTATCGTTTAAGCCGTTTATGAGTAAATAATGGATACACCTAAAACTGAAAAAAAATTTACAAAAGTTAAGTTCCCCCTCTATGGTTCCGATCTTTATGAAATTACAGCTGTGTATTTGCAGACATATACATACGTAAAATACGCAGTTTTATCATTATCGTTCATGCCGTTTCTGAGTAAATAATGGATACACCTAAAACTGAAAAAAAATTTACAAAATTAAGTTCCCACTCTATGGTTCCGATCTTTATGAAATCACAGCTGTGTATTCGCAGACATATACATACGTCAAATACGCAGTTTTATCATTATCATCTATGCCGTCTCTGAGTAAATAATGGATACACTTAAAACTGAAAAAAAATTTACAAAAGATAAGTTTCCCCTCTGTGGTTCCGATCTTCATGAAATTACAGCTGTGTATTCGCAGACATATACATACGTCAAATACGCAGTTTTACCATTATCGTCCAAGCCGTTTCTGAGTAAATAATGGATACACCTAAAACTGAAAAAAAAATTACAAAAGTTAAGTTCCCCCTCTATGGTTCCGATCTTTATGAAATTACAGCTGTGTATTCGCAGACATATACATACGTAAAATACGCAGTTTTATCATTATCGTTTAAGCCGTTTATGAGTAAATAATGGATACACCTAAAACTGAAAAAAAATTTACAAAAGTTAAGTTCCTTCTGCATGGTTCCGATCTTTATGAAATTACAGCTGTGTATTCGCAGACATATACATACGTAAAATACGCAGTTTTATCATTATCGTCCATGCCGTTTCTGAGTAAATAATGGATACACCTAAAACTGAAAAAAAATTTACAAAAGTTAAGTTCCCCCTCTATGGTTCCGATCTTTATGAAATTACAGCTGTGTATTCGCAGACATATACATATGTCAAATACGCAGTTTTACCATTATCGTCCAAGCCGATTCTGAGTAAATAATGGATACACCTAAAACTGAAAAAAAATTTACAAAAGTTAAGTTCCCCCTGCATGGTTCCGATCTTTATGAAATTACAGCTGTGTATTCGCGGACATATACGTATGTCAAATACGCAGTTTTACCATTATCGTCCAAGCCGTTTCTGAGTAAATAATGGATACACCTAAAACTGAAAAAAAATTTACAAAAGTTAAGTTCCCCCTCTTTGGTTTCGATCTTTATGGAATTACAGCTGTGTATTCGCAGACATATACATACGTCAAATACGCAGTTTTACCATTATCGTCCAAGCCGTTTTTGAGTAAATAATGGATACACCTAAAACTGAAAAAAAATTTACAAAAGTTAAGTTCCCCCTCTATGGTTCCGATCTTTATGAAATTACAGCTGTGTATTCGCAGACATATACATATGTCAAATACGCAGTTTTACCATTATCGTCCAAGCCGTTTCTGAGTAAATAATGGATACACCTAAAACTGAAAAAAAATTTACAAAAGTTAAGTTCCCCCTCTATGGTTCCGATCTTTACGAAATCACAGCTGTGTATTCGCAGACCTATACATACGTCATATACGCAGTTTTATCATTATCGTCCATGCCGTCTATGAGTAAATAATGGATACACCTAAAACTGAAAAAAAATTTACAAAAGTTAAGTTCTCCCTCTATGGTTCCGATCTTTATGAAATTACAGCTGTGTATTCGCAGACATATACATACGTCAAATACGCAGTTTTACCATTATCGTCCAAGCCGTTTTTGAGTAAATAATGGATACACCTAAAACTGGAAAAAAATTTACAAAAGTTAAGTTCCCCCTCTATGGTTCCGATCTTTATGAAATTACAGCTGTGTATTTGCAGACATATTCATACGTCAAATACGCAGTTTTATCATTATCGTCCATGCCGTTTCTGAGTAAATAATGGATACACCTAAAACTGAAAAAAATTTACAAAAGTTAAGTTCCCCCTCTTTGGTTTCGATCTTTATGGAATTAAAGCTGTGTATTCGCAGACATATACATACGTCAAATACGCAGTTTTACCATTATCGTCCAAGCCGTTTTTGAGTAAATAATGGACACACCTAAAACTGAAAAAAAATTTACAAAAGTTAATTTCCCCCTCTGTGGTTCCGATCTTTATGAAATTACAGCTGTGTATTCGCAGACATATACATACGTAAAATACGCAGTTTTATCATTATCGGTTAAGCCGTTTATGAGTAAATAATGGATACACCTAAAACTGAAAAAAAAATTTACAAAAGTTAAGTTCCACCTGCATGGTTCCGATCTTTATGAAATTACAGCTGTGAATTCGCAGACATATACATACGTAAAATACGCAGTTTTATCATTATCGTCCATGCCGTTTCTGAGTAAATAATGGATACACCTAAAACTGAAAAAAAATTTACAAAAGTTAGGTTCCCCCTCTATGGTTCCGATCTTTATGAAATTACAGCTGTGTATTCGCGGACATATACGTATGTCAAATACGCAGTTTTACCATTATCGTCCAAGCCGTTTCTGAGTAAAAAATGGATACACCTAAAACTGAAAAAAAATTTACAAAAGTTAAGTTCCCCCTCTTTGGTTTCGATCTTTATGGAATTAAAGCTGTGTATTCGCAGACATATACATACGTCAAATACGCAGTTTTACCATTATCGTCCAAGCCGTTTTTGAGTAAATAATGGATACACCTAAAACTGAAAAAAAATTTACAAAAGTTAAGTTCCCCCTCTATGGTTCCGATCCTTATGAAATTACAGCTGTGTATTCGCAGACATATACATATGTCAAATACGCAGTTTTACCATTATCGTCCAAGCCGTTTCTGAGTAAATAATGGATACACCTAAAACTGAAAAAAAATTTACAAAAGTTAAGTTCCCCCTCTATGGTTCCGATCTTTATGAAATTACAGCTGTGTATTCGCAGACATATACATACGTAAAATACGCAGTTTTATCATTATCGTCCATGCCGTTTCTGAGTAAATAATGGATACACCTAAAACTGAAAAAAAATTTACAAAAGTTAAGTTCCCCCTCTATGGTTCCGATCTTTATGAAATTACAGCTGTGTATTCGCAGACATATACATACGTAAAATACGCAGTTTTATCATTATCGTTTAAGCCGTTTATGAGTAAATAATGGATACACCTAAAACTGAAAAAAAATTTACAAAAGTTAAGTTCCCCCTGCATGGTTCCGATCTTTATGAAATTACAGCTTTGAATTCGTGGACATATACATACGTCAAATACGCAGTTTTACCATTATTGTCCAAGCCGTTTTTGAGTAAATAATGGATACACCTAAAACTGGAAAAAAATTTACAAAAGTTAAGTTCCCCCTCTATGGTTCCGATCTTTATGAAATTACAGCTGTGTATTTGCAGACATATACATACGTCAAATACGCAGTTTTATCATTATCGTTCATGCCGTTTCTGAGTAAATAATGGATACACCTAAAACTGAAAAAAAATTTACAAAATTAAGTTCCTACTCTATGGTTCCGATCTTTATGAAATCACAGCTGTGTATTCGCAGACATATACATACGTCAAATACGCAGTTTTATCATTATCATCTATGCCGTCTCTGAGTAAATAATGGATACACTTAAAACTGAAAAAAAATTTACAAAAGATAAGTTTCCCCTCTGTGGTTCCGATCTTTATGAAATTACAGCTGTGTATTCGCAGACATATACATACGTCAAATACGCAGTTTTACCATTATCGTCCAAGCCGTTTCTGAGTAAATAATGGATACACCTAAAACTGAAAAAAAAATTACAAAAGTTAAGTTCCCCCTCTATGGTTCCGATCTTTATGAAATTACAGCTGTGTATTCGCAGACATATACATACGTAAAATACGCAGTTTTATCATTATCGTTTAAGCCGTTTATGAGTAAATAATGGATACACCTAAAACTGAAAAAAAATTTACAAAAGTTAAGTTCCTTCTGCATGGTTCCGATCTTTATGAAATTACAGCTGTGTATTCGCAGACATATACATACGTAAAATACGCAGTTTTATCATTATCGTCCATGCCGTTTCTGAGTAAATAATGGATACACCTAAAACTGAAAAAAAATTTACAAAAGTTAAGTTCCCCCTCTATGGTTCCGATCTTTATGAAATTACAGCTGTGTATTCGCAGACATATACATATGTCAAATACGCAGTTTTACCATTATCGTCCAAGCCGATTCTGAGTAAATAATGGATACACCTAAAACTGAAAAAAAATTTACAAAAGTTAAGTTCCACCTGCATGGTTCCGATCTTTATGAAATTACAGCTGTGTATTCGCGGACATATACGTATGTCAAATACGCAGTTTTACCATTATCGTCCAAGCCGTTTCTGAGTAAATAATGGATACACCTAAAACTGAAAAAAAATTTACAAAAGTTAAGTTCCCCCTCTTTGGTTTCGATCTTTATGGAATTACAGCTGTGTATTCGCAGACATATACATACGTCAAATACGCAGTTTTACCATTATCGTCCAAGCCGTTTTTGAGTAAATAATGGATACACCTAAAACTGAAAAAAAATTTACAAAAGTTAAGTTCCCCCTCTATGGTTCCGATCTTTATGAAATTACAGCTGTGTATTCGCAGACATATTCATATGACAAATACGCAGTTTTACCATTATCGTCCAAGCCGTTTCTGAGTAAATAATGGATACACCTAAAACTGAAAAAAAATTTACAAAAGTTAAGTTCCCCCTCTATGGTTCCGATCTTTATGAAATCACAGCTGTGTATTCGCAGACATATACATACGTAAAATACGCAGTTTTATCATTATCGTCCATGCCGTTTCTGAGTAAATAATGGATACACCTAAAACTGAAAATAAAATTTACAGAAGTTAAGTTCCCCCTCTGTGGTTCCGATCTTTATGAAATTACAGCTGTGTATTCGCAAACATATACATACGTCATATACGCAGTTTTATCATTATCGTCTATGCCGTCTCTGAGTAAATAATGGATACACTTAAAACTGAAAAAAAATTTACAAAAGATAAGTTTCCCCTCTGTTGTTCCGATCTTTATGAAATTACAGCTGTGTATTCGCAAACATATACATACGTAAAATACGCAGTTTTATCATTATCGTTTAAGCCGTTTATGAGTAAATAATGGATACACCTAAAACTGAAAAAAAATTTACAAAAGTTAAGTTCCTTCTGCATGGTTCCGATCTTTATGAAATTACAGCTGTGTATTCGCAGACATATACATACGTCAAATACGCAGTTTTATCATTATCGTCCATGCCGTTTCTGAGTAAATAATGGATACACCTAAAACTGAAAACAAATTTACAAAAGTTAAGTTCCCCCTCTATGGTTCCGATCTTTACGATATCACAGCTGTGTATTCGCAGACATATACATACGTCATATACGCAGTTTTATCATTATCGTCCATGCCGTCTATGAGTAAATAATGGATACACCTATATCTGAAAAAAAATTTACAAAAGTTAAGTTCCCCCTCTATGGTTCCGATCTTTATGAAATTACAGCTGTGTATTCGTAGACATATACATACGTAAAATACGCAGTTTTATCATTATCGTTTAAGCCAATTATGAGTAAATAATGGATACACCTAAAACTGAAAAAAAATTTACAAAAGTTAAGTTCCTTCTGCATGGTTCCGATCTTTATGAAATTACAGCTGTGTATTCGCAGACATATACATACGTCAAATACGCAGTTTTATCATTATCGTCCATGCCGTTTCTGAGTAAATAATGGATACACCTAAAACTGAAAACAAATTTACAAAAGTTAAGTTCCCCCTCTATGGTTCCGATCTTTACGATATCACAGCTGTGTATTCGCAGACATATACATACGTCATATACGCAGTTTTATCATTATCGTCCATGCCGTCTATGAGTAAATAATGGATACACCTAAAACTGAAAAAAAATTTACAAATGTTAAGTTCTCCCTCTATGGTTCCGATCTTTATGAAATTACAGCTGTGTATTCGCAGACATATACTTACGTCAAATACGCAGTTTTACCATTATCGTCCAAGCCGTTTTTGAGTAAATAATGGATACACCTAAAACTGGAAGAAAATTTACAAAAGTTAAGTTCCCCCTCTATGGTTCCGATCTTTATGAAATTACAGCTGTGTATTCGCAGACATATTCATACGTCAAATACGCAGTTTTATCATTATCGTCCATGCCGTTTCTGAGTAAATAATGGATACACCTAAAACTGAAAAAAAATTTACAAAAGTTAAGTTCCCCCTCTATGGTTCCGATCTTTATGAAAATACAGCTGTGTATTTGCAGACATATACATACGTCAAATACGCAGTTTTATCATTATCGTCCATGCCGTTTCTGAGTAAATAATGGATACACCTAAAACTGAAAAAAAATTTACAAAAGTTAAGTTCCCCCTCTATGGTTCCGATCTTTATGAAATCACAGCTGTGTATTCGCAGACATATACATACGTCAAATACGCAGTTTTATCAATATCGTCTATGCCGTCTCTGAGTAAATAATGGACACACCTAAAACTGAAAAAAAATTTGCAAAAGTTAAGTTCCCCCTCTGTGGTTCCGATCTTTATGAAATTACAGCTGTGTATTCGCAGACATATACATACGTCATATACGCAGTTTTACCATTATCGTCCAAGCCGTTTCTGAGTAAATAATGGATACACCTAAAACTGAAAAAAAATTTACAAAAGTTAAGTTCCCCCTCTATGGTTCCGATCTTTATGAAATTACAGCTGTGTATTCGCAGACATATACATACGTAAAATACGCAGTTTTATCAATATCGTTTAAGCCGTTTATGAGTAAATAATGGATACACCTAAAACTGAAAAAAAATTTACAAAAGTTAAGTTCCCCCTGCATGGTTCCGATCTTTATGAAATTACAACTTTGAATTCGTGGACATATACATACGTCAAATACGCAGTTTTACCATTATTGTCCAAGCCGTTTTTGAGTAAATAATGGATACACCTAAAACTGGAAAAAAATTTACAAAAGTTAAGTTCCCCCTCTATGGTTCCGATCTTTATGAAATTACAGCTGTGTATTCGCAGACATATACATACGTCAAATACGCAGTTTTATCATTATCGTTCATGCCGTTTCTGAGTAAATAATGGATACACCTAAAACTGAAAAAAAATTTACAAAAGATAAGTTCCCCCTCTATGGTTCCGATCTTTATGAAATTACAGCTGTGTATTCGCAGACATATACATACGTCAAATACGCAGTTTTATCATTATCGTTCATGCCGTTTCTGAGTAAATAATGGATACACCTAAAACTGAAAAAAAATTTACAAAAGTTAAGTTCCCCCTCTATAGTTCCGATCTTTATGAAATCACAGCTGTGTATTCGCAGACATATACATACGTCAAATACGCAGTTTTATCATTATCGTCTATGCCGTCTCTGAGTAAATAATGGATACACTTAAAACTGAAAAAAAATTTACAAAAGTTAAGTTTCCCCTCTGTGGTTCCGATCTTTATGAAATTACAGCTGTGTATTCGCAGACATATACATACGTCAAATACGCAGTTTTACCATTATCGTCCAAGCCGTTTCTGAGTAAATAATGGATACACCTAAAACTGAAAAAAAATTTACAAAAGTTAAGTTCCCCCTCTATGGTTCCGATCTTTATGAAATTACAGCTGTGTATTCGTAGACATATACATACGTAAAATACGCAGTTTTATCATTATCGTTTAAGCCGTTTATGAGTAAATAATTGATACACCTAAAACTGAAAAAAAATTTACAAAAGTTAAGTTCCCCCTCTATGGTTCCGATCTTTATGAAATTACAGCTGTGTATTCGCAGACATATACATACGTCAAATACGCAGTTTTATCATTATCGTTCATGCCGTTTCTGAGTAAATAATGGATACACCTAAAACTGAAAAAAAATTTACAAAAGTTAAGTTCCCCCTCTATGGTTCCGATCTTTATGAAATCACAGCTGTGTATTCGCAGACATATACATTCGTCAAATACGCAGTTTTATCATTATCGTCTATGCCGTCTCTGAGTAAATAATGGATACACTTAAAACTGAAAAAAAATTTACAAAAGTTAAGTTTCCCCTCTGTGGTTCCGATCTTTATGAAATTACAGCTGTGTATTCGCAGACATATACTTACGTCAAATACGCAGTTTTACCATTATCGTCCAAGCCGTTTTTGAGTAAATAATGGATACACCTAAAACTGGAAAAAAATTTACAAAAGTTAAGTTCCCCCTCTATGGTTCCGATCTTTATGAAATTACAGCTGTGTATTCGCAGACATATTCATACGTCAAATACGCAGTTTTATCATTATCGTCCATGCCGTTTCTGAGTAAATAATGGATACACCTAAAACTGAAAAAAAGTTTACAAAAGTTAAGTTCCCCCTCTATGGTTCCGATCTTTATGAAAATACAGCTGTGTATTTGCAGACATATACATACGTCAAATACGCAGTTTTATCATTATCGTCCATGCCGTTTCTGAGTAAATAATGGATACACCTAAACCTAAAAAAAAATTTACAAAAGTTAAGTTCCCTCTCTATGGTTCCGATCTTTATGAAATCACAGCTGTGTATTCGCAGACATATACATACGTCAAATACGCAGTTTTATCAATATCGTCTATGCCGTCTCTGAGTAAATAATGGACACACCTAAAACTGAAAAAAAATTTGCAAAAGTTAAGTTCCCCCTCTGTGGTTCCGATCTTTATGAAATTACAGCTGTGTATTCGCAGACATATACATACGTCATATACGCAGTTTTACCATTATCGTCCAAGCCGTTTCTGAGTAAATAATGGATACACCTAAAACTGAAAAAAAATTTACAAAAGTTAAGTTCCCCCTCTATGGTTCCGATCTTTATGAAATTACAGCTGTGTATTCGCAGACATATACATACGTAAAATACGCAGTTTTATCAATATCGTTTAAGCCGTTTATGAGTAAATAATGGATACACCTAAAACTGAAAAAAAATTTACAAAAGTTAAGTTCCCCCTGCATGGTTCCGATCTTTATGAAATTACAGCTTTGAATTCGTGGACATATACATACGTCAAATACGCAGTTTTACCATTATTGTCCAAGCCGTTTTTGAGTAAATAATGGATACACCTAAAACTGGAAAAAAATTTACAAAAGTTAAGTTCCCCCTCTATGGTTCCGATCTTTATGAAATTACAGCTGTGTATTCGCAGACATATACATACGTCAAATACGCAGTTTTATCATTATCGTTCATGCCGTTTCTGAGTAAATAATGGATACACCTAAAACTGAAAAAAAATTTACAAAAGTTAAGTTCCCCCTCTATGGTTCCGATCTTTATGAAATTACAGCTGTGTATTCGCAGACATATACATACGTCAAATACGCAGTTTTATCATTATCGTTCATGCCGTTTCTGAGTAAATAATGGATACACCTAAAACTGAAAAAAAATTTACAAAAGTTAAGTTCCCCCTCTATAGTTCCGATCTTTATGAAATCACAGCTGTGTATTCGCAGACATATACATACGTCAAATACGCAGTTTTATCATTATCGTCTATGCCGTCTCTGAGTAAATAATGGATACACTTAAAACTGAAACAAAATTTACAAAAGTTAAGTTTCCCCTCTGTGGTTCCGATCTTTATGAAATTACAGCTGTGTATTCGCAGACATATACATACGTCAAATACGCAGTTTTACCATTATCGTCCAAGCCGTTTCTGAGTAAATAATGGATACACTTAAAACTGAAAAAAAATTTACAAAAGTTAAGTTTCCCCTCTGTGGTTCCGATCTTTATGAAATTACAGCTGTGTATTCGCAGACATATACTTACGTCAAATACGCAGTTTTACCATTATCGTCCAAGCCGTTTTTGAGTAAATAATGGATACACCTAAAACTGGAAAAAAATTTACAAAAGTTAAGTTCCCCCTCTATGGTTCCGATCTTTATGAAATCACAGCTGTGTATTCGCAGACATATAAATACGTCAAATACGCAGTTTTATCATTATCGTCTATGCCGTCTCTGAGTAAATAATGGATACATTTAAAACTGAAAAAAAATTTACAAAAGTTAAGTTTCCCCTCTGTGGTTCCGATCTTTATGAAATTACAGCTGTGTATTCGCAGACATATACATACGTCAAATACGCAGTTTTACCATTATCGTCCAAGCCGTTTCTGAGTAAATAATGGATACACCTAAAACTGAAAAAAAATTTACAAAAGTTAAGTTCCCCCTCTATGGTTCCGATCTTTATGAAATTACAGCTGTGTATTCGTAGACATATACATACGTAAAATACGCAGTTTTATCATTATCGTTTAAGCCGTTTATGAGTAAATAATGGATACACCTAAAACTGAAAAAAAATTTACAAAAGTTAAGTTCCTTCTGCATGGTTCCGATCTTTATGAAATTACAGCTGTGTATTCGAAGACATATACATACGTCAAATACGCAGTTTTATCATTATCGTCCATGCCGTTTCTGAGTAAATAATGGATACACCTAAACCTAAAAAAAAATTTACAAAAGTTAAGTTCTCCCTCTATGGTTCCGATCTTTATGAAATTACAGCTGTGTATTCGCAGACATATACATACGTCAAATACGCAGTTTTACCATTATCGTCCAAGCCGTTTCTGAGTAAATAATGGATACACCTAAAACTGAAAAAAAATTTACAAATGTTAAGTTCCCCCTCTATGGTTCCGATCTTTATGAAATCACAGCTGTGTATTCGCAGACATATACATTCGTCATATACGCAGTTTTATCATTATCGTCCATGCCGTCTCTGAGTAAATAATGGATACACCTAAAACTGAAAAAAAATTTACAAAAGTTAAGTTCCCCCTCTATGGTTCCGATCTTTATGAAATTACAGCTGTGTATTCGCAGACATATACATACGTCAAATACGCAGTTTTACCATTATCGTCCAAGCCGTTTCTGAGTAAATAATGGATACACCTAAAACTGGAAAAAATTTTACAAAAGTTAAGTTCCCCCTGCATGGTTCCGATCTTTATGAAATTACAGCTGTGAATTCGCAGACATATATATACGTAAAATAAGCAATTTTATCATTATCGTTTAAGACGTTTATGAGTAAATAATGGATACACCTAAAACTGAAAAAAAATTTACAAAAGTTAAGTTCCTTCTGCATGGTTCTGATCTTTATGAAATTACAGCTGTGTATTCGCAGACATAAACATACGTAAAATACGCAGTTTTATCATTATCGTTTAAGCCGTTTATGAGTAAATAATGGATACACCTAAAACTGAAAAAAAATTTACAAAAGTTAAGTTCCTTCTGCATGGTTCTGATCTTTATGAAATTACAGCGGTGTATTCGCAGACATAAACATACGTAAAATACGCAGTTTTATCATTATCGTTAAAGCCGTTTATGAGTAAATAATGAATACACCTAAAACTGAAAAAAAATTTACAAAAGTTAAGTTCCCCCTCTATGGTTCCGATCTTTATGAAATTACAGCTGTGTATTCGCAGACATATACATACGTCAAATACGCAGTTTTACCATTATCGTCCAAGCCGTTTTTGAGTAAATAATGGATACACCTAAAACTGGAAAAAAATTTACAAAAGTTAAGTTCCCCCTCTATGGTTCCGATCTTTATGAAATTACAGCTGTGTATTCGCAGACATATTCATACGTCAAATACGCAGTTTTATCATTATCGTCCATGCCGTTTCTGAGTAAATAATGGATACACCTAAAACTGAAAAAAAATTTACAAAAGTTAAGTTCCCCCTCTATGGTTTCGATCTTTATGAAATCACAGCTGTGTATTCGCGGACATATACGTATGTCAAATACGCAGTTTTACCATTATCGTCCAAGCCGTTTCTGAGTAAATAATGGATACACCTAAAACTGAAAAAAAATTTACAAAAGTTAAGTTCCCCCTCTATGGTTCCGATCTTTATGAAATTACAGCTGTGTATTCGCAGACATATACATACGTCAAATACGCAGTTTTACCATTATCGTCCAAGCCGTTTCTGAGTAAATAATGGATAAACCTAAAACTGAAAAAAAATTTACAAAGGTTAAGTTCCCCCTGCATGGTTCCGATCTTTATGAAATTACAGCTGTGAATTTGCAGACATATACATACGTTAAATACGCAGTTTTATCATTATCGTTTAAGCCGTTTATGAGTAAATAATGGATACACCTAAAACTGAAAAAAAATTTACAAAAGTTAAGTTCATTCTGCATGGTTCTGATCTTTATGAAATTACAGCTGTGTATTCGCAGACATAAACATACGTAAAATACGCAGTTTTATCATTATCGTTTAAGCCGTTTATGAGTAAATAATGGATACACTTAAAACTGAAAAAAAATTTACAAAAGTTAAGTTTCCCCTCTGTAGTTCCGATCTTTATGAAATTACAGCTGTGTATTCGCAGACATATACATACGTCAAATACGCAGTTTTACCATTATCGTCCAAGCCGTTTCTGAGTAAATAATGGATAAACCTAAAACTGAAAAAAAATTTACAAAGGTTAAGTTCCCCCTGCATGGTTCCGATCTTTATGAAATTACAGCTGTGAATTTGCAGACATATACATACGTTAAATACGCAGTTTTATCATTATCGTTTAAGCCGTTTATGAGTAAATAATGGATACACCTAAAACTGAAAAAAAATTTACAAATGTTAAGTTCCTTCTGCATGGTTCTGATCTTTATGAAATTACAGCTGTGTATTCGCAGACATAAACATACGTAAAATACGCAGTTTTATCATTATCGTTTAAGCCGTTTATGAGTAAATAATGGATACACCTAAAACTGAAAAAAAATTTACAAAAGTTAAGTTCCCCCTCTATGGTTCCGATCTTTATGAAATTACAGCTGTGTATTCGCAGACATATACATACGTCAAATACGCAGTTTTACCATTATCGTCCAAGCCGTTTTTGAGTAAATAATGGATACACCTAAAACTGGAAAAAAATTTACAAAAGTTAAGTTCCCCCTCAATGGTTCCGATCTTTATGAAATTACAGCTGTGTATTCGCAGACATATTCATACGTCAAATACGCAGTTTTATCATTATCGTCCATGCCGTTTCTGAGTAAATAATGGATACACCTAAAACTGAAAAAAAATTTACAAAAGTTAAGTTCCCCCTCTATGGTTCCGATCTTTATGAAATCACAGCTGTGTATTCGCGGACATATACGTATGTCAAATACGCAGTTTTACCATTATCGTCCAAGCCGTTTCTGAGTAAATAATGGATACACCTAAAACTGAAAAAAAATTTACAAAAGTTAAGTTCCCCGTCTATGGTTCCGATCTTTATGAAATTACAGCTGTGTATTCGCAGACATAAACATACGTCAAATACGCAGTTTTATCATTATCGTCCAAGCCGTTTCTGAGTAAATAATGGATACACCTAAAACTGAAAAAAAAATTACAAAAGTTAAGTTCCCCGTCTATGGTTCCGATCTTTATGAAATTACAGCTGTGTATTCGCAGACATATACATACGTCAAATACGCTGTTTTATCATTATCGTCCATGCCGTCTCTGAGTAAATAATGGATACACCTAAAACTGAAAAAAAATTTACAAAAGTTAAGTTCCCCCTGCATGGTTCCGATCTTTATGAAATTACAGCTGTGAATTCGCAGACATATACATACGTCAAATACGCAGTTTTACCATTATCGTCCAAGCCGTTTCTGAGTAAATAATGGATACACCTAAAACTGAAAAAAAATTTACAAAAGTTAAGTTCCCCCTCTATGGTTCCGATCTTTATGAAATCACAGCTGTGTATTCGCAGACATATACATTCGTCATATACGCAGTTTTATCATTATCGTCCATGCCGTCTCTGAGTAAATAATGGATACACCTAAAACTGAAAAAAAATTTACAAAAGTTAAGTTCCCCCTCTATGGTTCCGATCTTTATGAAATTACAGCTGTGTATTCGCAGACATATACATACGTCAAATACGCAGTTTTACCATTATCGTCCAAGCCGTTTCTGAGTAAATAATGGATACACCTAAAACTGGAAAAAATTTTACAAAAGTTAAGTTCCCCCTGCATGGTTCCGATCTTTATGAAATTACAGCTGTGAATTCGCAGACATATATATACGTAAAATAAGCAGTTTTATCATTATCGTTTAAGACGTTTATGAGTAAATAATGGATACACCTAAAACTGAAAAAAAATTTACAAAAGTTAAGTTCCTTCTGCATGGTTCTGATCTTTATGAAATTACAGCTGTGTATTCGCAGACATATTCATACGTCAAATACGCAGTTTTATCATTATCGTCCATGCCGTTTCTGAGTAAATAATGGATACACCTAAAACTGAAAAAAAATTTACAAAAGTTAAGTTCCCCCTCTATGGTTTCGATCTTTATGAAATCACAGGTGTGTATTCGCGGACATATACGTATGTCAAATACGCAGTTTTACCATTATCGTCCAAGCCGTTTCTGAGTAAATAATGGATACACCTAAAACTGAAAAAAAATTTACAAAAGTTAAGTTCCCCCTCTATGGTTCCGATCTTTATGAAATTACAGCTGTGTATTCGCAGACATATACATACGTCAAATACGCAGTTTTACCATTATCGTCCAAGCCGTTTCTGAGTAAATAATGGATAAACCTAAAACTGAAAAAAAATTTACAAAGGTTAAGTTCCCCCTGCATGGTTCCGATCTTTATGAAATTACAGCTGTGAATTTGCAGACATATACATACGTTAAATACGCAGTTTTATCATTATCGTTTAAGCCGTTTATGAGTAAATAATGGATACACCTAAAACTGAAAAAAAATTTACAAAAGTTAAGTTCATTCTGCATGGTTCTGATCTTTATGAAATTACAGCTGTGTATTCGCAGACATAAACATACGTAAAATACGCAGTTTTATCATTATCGTTTAAGCCGTTTATGAGTAAATAATGGATACACTTAAAACTGAAAAAAAATTTACAAAAGTTAAGTTTCCCCTCTGTGGTTCCGATCTTTATGAAATTACAGCTGTGTATTCGCAGACATATACATACGTCAAATACGCAGTTTTACCATTATCGTCCAAGCCGTTTCTGAGTAAATAATGGATAAACCTAAAACTGAAAAAAAATTTACAAAGGTTAAGTTCCCCCTGCATGGTTCCGATCTTTATGAAATTACAGCTGTGAATTTGCAGACATATACATACGTTAAATACGCAGTTTTATCATTATCGTTTAAGCCGTTTATGAGTAAATAATGGATACACCTAAAACTGAAAAAAAATTTACAAATGTTAAGTTCCTTCTGCATGGTTCTGATCTTTATGAAATTACAGCTGTGTATTCGCAGACATAAACATACGTAAAATACGCAGTTTTATCATTATCGTTTAAGCCGTTTATGAGTAAATAATGGATACACCTAAAACTGAAAAAAAATTTACAAAAGTTAAGTTCCCCCTCTATGGTTCCGATCTTTATGAAATTACAGCTGTGTATTCGCAGACATATACATACGTCAAATACGCAGTTTTACCATTATCGTCCAAGCCGTTTTTGAGTAAATAATGGATACACCTAAAACTGGAAAAAAATTTACAAAAGTTAAGTTCCCCCTCTATGGTTCCGATCTTTATGAAATTACAGCTGTGTATTCGCAGACATATTCATACGTCAAATACGCAGTTTTATCATTATCGTCCATGCCGTTTCTGAGTAAATAATGGATACACCTAAAACTGAAAAAAAATTTACAAAAGTTAAGTTCCCCCTCTATGGTTCCGATCTTTATGAAATCACAGCTGTGTATTCGCGGACATATACGTATGTCAAATACGCAGTTTTACCATTATCGTCCAAGCCGTTTCTGAGTAAATAATGGATACACCTAAAACTGAAAAAAAATTTACAAAAGTTAAGTTCCCCCTCTGTGGTTCCGATCTTTATGAAATTACAGCTGTGTATTCGCAGACATAAACATACGTCAAATACGCAGTTTTATCATTATCGTCCAAGCCGTTTCTGAGTAAATAATGGATACACCTAAAACTGAAAAAAAAATTACAAAAGTTAAGTTCCCCCTGCATGGTTCCGATCTTTATGAAATTACAGCTTTGAATTCGCGGACATATACATACGTCAAATACGCAGTTTTACCATTATTGTCCAAGCCGTTTCTGAGTAAATAATGGATACACCTAAAACTGAAAATAAAATTTACAAAAGTTAAGTTCCCCCTGCATGGTTTCGATCTTTATGAAATTACAGCTGTGTATTCGCAGACATATACATACGTCAAATACGCTGTTTTATCATTATCGTCCATGCCGTCTCTGAGTAAATAATGGATACACCTAAAACTGAAAAAAAATTTACAAAAGTTAAGTTCCCCCTGCATGGTTCCGATCTTTATGAAATTACAGCTGTGAATTCGCAGACATATACATACGTCAAATACGCAGTTTTACCATTATCGTCCAAGCCGTTTCTGAGTAAATAATGGATACACCTAAAACTGAAAAAAAATTTACAAAAGTTAAGTTCACCCTCTATGGTTCCGATCTTTATGAAATCACAGCTGTGAATTCGCAGACATATACATACGTAAAATACGCAGTTTTATCATTATCGTTTAAGCCGATTATGAGTGAATAATGGATACACCTAAAACTGAAAAAAAATTTACAAAAGTTAAGTTCCCCCTGCATGGTTCCGATCTTTATGAAATTACAGCTGTGAATTCGCAGACATATACATACGTAAAATATGCAGTTTTATCAATATCGTTTAAGCCGTTTATGAGTAAATAATGGATACACCTAAAACTGAAAAAAAATTTACAAAAGTTAAGTTCCTTCTGCATGGTTCTGATCTTTATGAAATTACAGCTGTGTATTCGCAGACATAAACATACGTAAAATACGCAGTTTTATCATTATCGTTTAAGCCGTTTATGAGTAAATAATGGATACACCTAAAACTGAAAAAAAATTTACAAAAGTTAAGTTCCCCCTCTATGGTTCCGATCTTTATGAAATTACAGCTGTGTATTCGCAGACATATACATACGTCAAATACGCAGTTTTACCATTATCGTCCAAGCCGTTTTTGAGTAAATAATGGATACACCTAAAACTGGAAAAAAATTTACAAAAGTTAAGTTCCCCCTCTATGGTTCCGATCTTTATGAAATTACAGCTGTGTATTCGCAGACATATTCATACGTCAAATACGCAGTTTTATCATTATCGTCCATGCCGTTTCTGAGTAAATAATGGATACACCTAAAACTGAAAAAAAATTTACAAAAGTTAAGTTCCCCCTCTATGGTTCCGATCTTTATGAAATCACAGCTGTGTATTCGCGGACATATACGTATGTCAAATACGCAGTTTTACCATTATCGTCCAAGCCGTTTCTGAGTAAATAATGGATACACCTAAAACTGAAAAAAAATTTACAAAAGTTAAGTTCCCCCTCTGTGGTTCCGATCTTTATGAAATTACAGCTGTGTATTCGCAGACATAAACATACGTCAAATACGCAGTTTTATCATTATCGTCCAAGCCGTTTCTGAGTAAATAATGGATACACCTAAAACTGAAAAAAAAATTACAAAAGTTAAGTTCCCCCTGCATGGTTCCGATCTTTATGAAATTACAGCTTTGAATTCGCGGACATATACATACGTCAAATACGCAGTTTTACCATTATTGTCCAAGCCGTTTCTGAGTAAATAATGGATACACCTAAAACTGAAAATAAAATTTACAAAAGTTAAGTTCCCCCTGCATGGTTTCGATCTTTATGAAATTACAGCTGTGTATTCGCAGACATATACATACGTCAAATACGCTGTTTTATCATTATCGTCCATGCCGTCTCTGAGTAAATAATGGATACACCTAAAACTGAAAAAAAATTTACAAAAGTTAAGTTCCCCCTGCATGGTTCCGATCTTTATGAAATTACAGCTGTGTATTCGCAGACATATACATACGTCAAATACGCAGTTTTACCATTATCGTCCAAGCCGTTTCTGAGTAAATAATGGATACACCTAAAACTGAAAAAAAATTTACAAAAGTTAAGTTCACCCTCTATGGTTCCGATCTTTATGAAATCACAGCTGTGAATTCGCAGACATATACATACGTAAAATACGCAGTTTTATCATTATCGTTTAAGCCGATTATGAGTGAATAATGGATACACCTAAAACTGAAAAAAAATTTACAAAAGTTAAGTTCCCCCTGCATGGTTCCGATCTTTATGAAATTACAGCTGTGAATTCGCAGACATATACATACGTAAAATATGCAGTTTTATCAATATCGTTTAAGCCGTTTATGAGTAAATAATGGATACACCTAAAACTGAAAAAAAATTTACAAAAGTTAAGTTCCTTCTGCATGGTTCTGATCTTTATGAAATTACAGCTGTGTATTCGCAGACATAAACATACGTAAAATACGCAGTTTTATCATTATCGTTTACGCCGTTTATGAGTAAATAATGGATACACCTAAAACTGAAAAAAAATTTACAAAAGTTAAGTTCCTTCTGCATGGTTCTGATCTTTATGAAATTACAGCTGTGTATTCGCAGACATAAACATACGTAAAATACGCAGTTTTATCATTATCGTCCATGCCGTTTCTGAGTAAATAATGGATACACCTAAAACTGAAAACAAATTTACAAAAGTTACGTTCCTTTTGCATGGTTCCGATCTTTATGAAATTATAGCTGTGTATTCGCAGACATATACATACGTCAAATACGCAGTTTTACCATTATCGTCCAAGCCGTTTTTTAGTAAATAATGGATACACCTAAAACTGAAAAAAAATTTACAAAAGTTAAGTTCCCCCTCTATGGTTCCAATCTTTATGAAATTACAGCTGTGTATTCGCAGACATATACATACGTCAAATACGCAGTTTTACCATTATCGTCCAAGCCTGTTTGAGTAAATAATGGATACACCTAAAACTGGAAAAAAATTTACAAAAGTTAAGTTCCCCCTCTATGGTTCCGACCTTTATTAAATTACAGCTGTGTATTCGCAGACATATTCATACGTCAAATACGCAGTTTTATCATTATCGTCCATGCCGTTTCTGAGTAAATAATGGATACACCTAAAACTGAAAAAAAATTTACAAAAGTTAAGTTCCCCCTCTATGGTTCCGATCTTTATGAAATCACAGCTGTGTATTCGCGGACATATACGTATGTCAAATACGCAGTTTTACCATTATCGTCCAAGCCGTTTCTGAGTAAATAATGGATACACCTAAAACTGAAAAAAAATTTACAAAAGTTAAGTTCCCCCTCTATGGTTCCGATCTTTATGAAATTACCGCTGTGTATTCGCAGACATATACATACGTCAAATACGCAGTTTTACCATTATCGTCCAAGCCGTTTCTGAGTAAATAATGGATACACCTAAAACTGAAAAAAAGTTTACAAAAGTTAAGTTCCCCCTCTATGGTTCCGATCTTTATGAAATTACAGCTGTGTATTCGCAGACATATACATACGTCAAATACGCAGTTTTATCATTATCGTCCATGCCGTTTCTGAGTAAATAATGGATACACCTAAAACTGAAAAAAAATTTACAAAAGTTAAGTTCCCCCTCTATGGTTCCGATCTTTATGAAATTACAGCTGTGTATTCGCAGACATAAACATACGTCAAATACGCAGTTTTATCATTATCGTCCAAGCCGTTTCTGATTAAATAATGGATACACCTAAAACTGAAAAAAAATTTACAAACGTTAAGTTCCCCCTGCATGGTTCCGATCTTTATAAAATTACAGCTTTGAATTCGCGGACATATACATACGTAAAATACACAGTTTTACCATTATCGTCCAAGCCGTTTCTGAGTAAATAATGGATACACCTAAAACTGAAAAAAAATTTACAAAAGTTAAGTTCCCCCTGCATGGTTTCGATCTTTATGAAATTACAGCTGTGTATTCGCAGACATATACATACGTCAAATACGCTGTTTTATCATTATCGTCCATGCCGTCTCTGAGTAAATAATGGATACACCTAAAACTGAAAAAAAATTTACAAAAGTTAAGTTCCCCCTGCATGGTTCCGATCTTTATGAAATTACAGCTTTGAATTCGTGGACATATACATACGTCAAATACGCAGTTTTACCATTATCGTCCAAGCCGTTTCTGAGTAAATAATGGATACACCTAAAACTGAAAAAAAATTTACAAAAGTTAAGTTCCCCCTCTATGGTTCCGATCTTTATGAAATTACAGCTGTGTATTCGCAGACATATACATACGTCAAATACGCAGTTTTATCATTATCGTCCATGCCGTCTCTGAGTAAATAATGGATATACCTAAAACTGAAAAAAAATTTACAAAAGTTAAGTTCCTTCTGCATGGTTCCGATCTTTATGAAATTACAGCTGTGTATTCGCAGACATATACATACGTCAAATACGCAGTTTTATCATTATCGTCCATGCCGTTTCTGAGTAAATAATGGATACACCTAAAACTGAAAAAAAATTTACAAAAGTTAAGTTCCCCCTCTATGGTTCCGATCTTTATGAAATCACAGCTGTGTATTCGCAGACATATACATACGTCAAATACGCAGTTTTATCAATATCGTCTATGCCGTCTCTGAGTAAATAATGGACACACCTAAAACTGAAAAAAAATTTACAAAATTTAAGTTCCCCCTCTGTGGTTCCGATCTTTATGAAATTACAGCTGTGTATTCGCAGACATATACATACGTAAAATACGCAGTTTTATCATTATCGTTTAAGCCGTTTCTGAGTAAATAATGGATACATCTAAAACTGAAAAAAAATTTACAAAAGTTAAGTTCCCCCTCTATGGTTCCGATCTTTATGAAATTACAGCTGTGTATTCGCAGACATATACATACGTCAAATACGCAGTTTTACCATTATCGTCCAAGCCGTTTCTGAGTAAATAATGGATACACCTAAAACTGAAAAAAAGTTTACAAAAGTTAAGTTCCCCCTCTATGGTTCCGATCTTTATGAAATTACAGCTGTGTATTCGCAGACATATACATACGTCAAATACGCAGTTTTATCATTATCGTTTAAGCCGATTATGAGTGAATAATGGATACACCTAAAACTGAAAAAAAATTTACAAAAGTTAAGTTCCCCCTGCATGGTTTCGATCTTTATGAAATTACAGCTGTGTATTCGCAGACATATACATACGTCAAATACGCTGTTTTATCATTATCGTCCATGCCGTCTCTGAGTAAATAATGGATACACCTAAAACTGAAAAAAAATTTACAAAAGTTAAGTTCCCCCTGCATGGTTCCGATCTTTATGAAATTACAGCTTTGAATTCGTGGACATATACATACGTCAAATACGCAGTTTTACCATTATCGTCCAAGCCGTTTCTGAGTAAATAATGGATACACCTAAAACTGAAAAAAAATTTACAAAAGTTAAGTTCCCCCTCTATGGTTCCGATCTTTATGAAATTACAGCTGTGTATTCGCAGACATATACATACGTAAAATACGCAGTTTTATCATTATCGTCCATGCCGTCTCTGAGTAAATAATGGATATACCTAAAACTGAAAAAAAATTTACAAAAGTTAAGTTCCTTCTGCATGGTTCCGATCTTTATGAAATTAAAGCTGTGTATTCGCAGACATATACATACGTCAAATACGCAGTTTTATCATTATCGTCCATGCCATTTCTGAGTAAATAATGGATACACCTAAAACTGAAAAAAAAATTACAAAAGTTAAGTTCCCCCTCTATGGTTCCGATCTTTATGAAATCACAGCTGTGTATTCGCAGACATATACATACGTCAAATACGCAGTTTTATCTATATCGTCTATGCCGTCTCTGAGTAAATAATGGACACACCTAAAACTGAAAAAAAATTTACAAAAGTTAAGTTCCCCCTCTGTGGTTCCGATCTTTATGAAATTACAGCTGTGTATTCGCAGACATATACATACGTAAAATACGCAGTTTTATCATTATCGTTTAAGCCGTTTCTGAGTAAATAATGGATACATCTAAAACTGAAAAAAAATTTACAAAAGTTAAGTTCCTCCTGCATGGTTTCGATCTTTATGAAATTACAGCTGTGAATTCGCAGACATATACATACGTCAAATACGCAGTTTTATCAATATCGTCTATGCCGTCTCTGAGTAAATAATGGACACACCTAAAACTGAAAAAAAATTTACAAAAGTTAAGTTCCCCCTCTGTGGTTCCGATCTTTATGAAATTACAGCTGTGTATTCGCAGACATATACATACGTAAAATACGCAGTTTTATCATTATCGTTTAAGCCGTTTCTGAGTAAATAATGGATACATCTAAAACTGAAAAAAAATTTACAAAAGTTAAGTTCCCCCTGCATGGTTTCGATCTTTATGAAATTACAGCTGTGAATTCGCAGACATATACATACGTCAAATGCGCAGTTTTACCATTATCGTCCAAGCCGTTTCTGAGTAAATAATGGATACACCTAAAACTGAAAAAAAATTTACAAAAGTTAAGTTCACCCTCTATGGTTCCGATCTTTATGAAATCACAGCTGTGAATTCGCAGACATATACATACGTAATATACGCAGTTTTATCATTATCGTTTAGGCCGATTATGAGTGAATAATGGATACACCTAAAACTGAAAAAAAATTTACAAAAGTTAAGTTCCCCCTGCATGGTTTCGATCTTTATGAAATTACAGCTGTGAATTCGCAGACATATACATACGTCAAATACGCAGTTTTATCAATATCGTCTATGCCGTCTCTGAGTAAATAATGGACACACCTAAAACTGAAAAAAATTTACAAAAGTTAAGTTCCCCCTCTGTGGTTCCGATCTTTATGAAATTACAGCTGTGTATTCGCAGACATATACATACGTAAAATACGCAGTATTATCATTATCGTTTAAGCCGTTTCTGAGTAAATAATGGATACACCTAAAACTGAAAAAAAATTTACAAAAGTTAAGTTCCCCCTGCATGGTTTCGATCTTTATGAAATTACAGCTGTGAATTCGCAGACATATACATACGTCAAATACGCAGTTTTACCATTATCGTCCAAGCCGTTTCTGAGTAAATAATGGATACACCTAAAACTGAAAAAAAATTTACAAAAGTTAAGTTCACCCTCTATGGTTCCGATCTTTATGAAATTACAGCTGTGAATTCGCAGACATATACATACGTAAAATAAGCAGTTTTATCATTATCGTTTAAGCCGTTTATGAGTAAATAATGGATACACCTAAAACTGAAAAAAAATTTACAAAAGTTAAGTTCCTTCTGCATGGTTCTGATCTTTATGAAATTACAGCTGTGTATTCGCAGACATAAACATACGTAAAATACGCAGTTTTATCATTATCGTTTAAGCCGTTTATGAGTAAATAATGGATACACCTAAAACTGAAAAAAAATTTACAAAAGTTAAGTTCCTTCTGCATGGTTCCGATCTTTATGAAATTACAGCTGTGTATTCGCAGACATATACATACGTCAAATACGCAGTTTTATCATTATCGTCCATGCCGTTTCTGAGTAAATAATGGATACACCTAAAACTGAAAAAAAATTTACAAAAGTTAAGATCCCCCTCTATGGTTCCGATCTTTATGAAATCACAGCTGTGTATTCGCAGACATATACATACGTCAAATACGCAGTTTTATCAATATCGTCTATGCCGTCTCTGAGTAAATAATGGACACACCTAAAACTGAAAAAAAATTTACAAACGTTAAGTTCCCCCTGCATGGTTCCGATCTTTATAAAATTACAGCTTTGAATTCGCGGACATATACATACGTAAAATACACAGTTTTACCATTATCGTCCAAGCCGTTTCTGAGTAAATAATGGATACACCTAAAACTGAAAAAAAATTTACAAAAGTTAAGTTCCCCCTGCATGGTTTCGATCTTTATGAAATTACAGCTGTGTATTCGCAGACATATACATACGTCAAATACGCTGTTTTATCATTATCGTCCATGCCGTCTCTGAGTAAATAATGGATACACCTAAAACTGAAAAAAAATTTACAAAAGTTAAGTTCCCCCTGCATGGTTCCGATCTTTATGAAATTACAGCTTTGAATTCGCGGACATATACATACGTCAAATACGCAGTTTTACCATTATCGTCCAAGCCGTTTCTGAGTAAATAATGGATACACCTAAAACTGAAAAAAAATTTACAAAAGTTAAGTTCCCCCTCTATGGTTCCGATCTTTATGAAATTACAGCTGTGTATTCGCAGACATATACATACGTAAAATACGCAGTTTTATCATTATCGTCCATGCCGTCTCTGAGTAAATAATGGATATACCTAAAACTGAAAAAAAATTTACAAAAGTTAAGTTCCTTCTGCATGGTTCCGATCTTTATGAAATTACAGCTGTGTATTCGCAGACATATACATACGTCAAATACGCAGTTTTATCATTATCGTCCATGCCGTTTCTGAGTAAATAATGGATACACCTAAAACTGAAAAAAAATTTACAAAAGTTAAGTTCCCCCTCTATGGTTCCGATCTTTATGAAATCACAGCTGTGTATTCGCAGACATATACATACGTCAAATACGCAGTTTTATCAATATCGTCTATGCCGTCTCTGAGTAAATAATGGACACACCTAAAACTGAAAAAAAATTTACAAAATTTAAGTTCCCCCTCTGTGGTTCCGATCTTTATGAAATTACAGCTGTGTATTCGCAGACATATACATACGTAAAATACGCAGTTTTATCATTATCGTTTAAGCCGTTTCTGAGTAAATAATGGATACATCTAAAACTGAAAAAAAATTTACAAAAGTTAAGTTCCCCCTGCATGGTTTCGATCTTTATGAAATTACAGCTGTGAATTCGCAGACATATACATACGTCAAATACGCAGTTTTACCATTATCGTCCAAGCCGTTTCTGAGTAAATAATGGATACACCTAAAACTGAAAAAAAATTTACAAAAGTTAAGTTCACCCTCTATGGTTCCGATCTTTATGAAATTACAGCTGTGTATTCGCAGACATATACATACGTCAAATACGCAGTTTTACCATTATCGTCCAAGCCGTTTTTGAGTAAATAATGGATACACCTAAAACTGGAAAAAAATTTACAAAAGTTAAGTTCCCCCTCTATGGTTCCGATCTTTATTAAATTACAGCTGTGTATTCGCAGACATATTCATACGTCAAATACGCAGTTTTATCATTATCGTCTATGCCGTTTCTGAGTAAATAATGGATACACCTAAAACTGAAAAAAAATTTACAAAAGTTAAGTTCCCCCTCTATGGTTCCGATCTTTATGAAATCACAGCTGTGTATTCGCGGACATATACGTATGTCAAATACGCAGTTTTACCATTATCGTCCAAGCCGTTTCTGAGTAAATAATGGATACACCTAAAACTGAAAAAAAATTTACAAAAGTTAAGTTCCCCCTCTATGGTTCCGATCTTTATGAAATTACAGCTGTGTATTCGCAGACATATACATACGTCAAATACGCAGTTTTACCATTATCGTCCAAGCCGTTTCTGAGTAAATAATGGATACACCTAAAACTGAAAAAAAATTTACAAAAGTTAAGTTCCCCCTCTATGGTTCCGATCTTTATGAAATTACAGCTGTGTATTCGCAGACATATACATACGTCAAATACGCAGTTTTATCATTATCGTTTAAGCCGATTATGAGTGAATAATGGATACACCTAAAACTGAAAAAAAATTTACAAAAGTTAAGTTCCCCCTGCATGGTTTCGATCTTTATGAAATTACAGCTGTGTATTCGCAGACATATACATACGTCAAATACGCTGTTTTATCATTATCGTCCATGCCGTCTCTGAGTAAATAATGGATACACCTAAAACTGAAAAAAAATTTACAAAAGTTAAGTTCCCCCTGCATGGTTCCGATCTTTATGAAATTACAGCTTTGAATTCGTGGACATATACATACGTCAAATACGCAGTTTTACCATTATCGTCCAAGCCGTTTCTGAGTAAATAATGGATACACCTAAAACTGAAAAAAAATTTACAAAAGTTAAGTTCCCCCTCTATGGTTCCGATCTTTATGAAATTACAGCTGTGTATTCGCAGACATATACATACGTAAAATACGCAGTTTTATCATTATCGTCCATGCCGTCTCTGAGTAAATAATGGATATACCTAAAACTGAAAAAAAATTTACAAAAGTTAAGTTCCTTCTGCATGGTTCCGATCTTTATGAAATTAAAGCTGTGTATTCGCAGACATATACATACGTCAAATACGCAGTTTTATCATTATCGTCCATGCCATTTCTGAGTAAATAATGGATACACCTAAAACTGAAAAAAAAATTACAAAAGTTAAGTTCCCCCTCTATGGTTCCGATCTTTATGAAATCACAGCTGTGTATTCGCAGACATATACATACGTCAAATACGCAGTTTTATCTATATCGTCTATGCCGTCTCTGAGTAAATAATGGACACACCTAAAACTGAAAAAAAATTTACAAAAGTTAAGTTCCCCCTCTGTGGTTCCGATCTTTATGAAATTACAGCTGTGTATTCGCAGACATATACATACGTAAAATACGCAGTTTTATCATTATCGTTTAAGCCGTTTCTGAGTAAATAATGGATACATCTAAAACTGAAAAAAAATTTACAAAAGTTAAGTTCCTTCTGCATGGTTTCGATCTTTATGAAATTACAGCTGTGAATTCGCAGACATATACATACGTCAAATACGCAGTTTTATCAATATCGTCTATGCCGTCTCTGAGTAAATAATGGACACACCTAAAACTGAAAAAAAATTTACAAAAGTTAAGTTCCCCCTCTGTGGTTCCGATCTTTATGAAATTACAGCTGTGTATTCGCAGACATATACATACGTAAAATACGCAGTTTTATCATTATCGTTTAAGCCGTTTCTGAGTAAATAATGGATACATCTAAAACTGAAAAAAAATTTACAAAAGTTAAGTTCCCCCTGCATGGTTTCGATCTTTATGAAATTACAGCTGTGAATTCGCAGACATATACATACGTCAAATGCGCAGTTTTACCATTATCGTCCAAGCCGTTTCTGAGTAAATAATGGATACACCTAAAACTGAAAAAAAATTTACAAAAGTTAAGTTCACCCTCTATGGTTCCGATCTTTATGAAATCACAGCTGTGAATTCGCAGACATATACATACGTAATATACGCAGTTTTATCATTATCGTTTAGGCCGATTATGAGTGAATAATGGATACACCTAAAACTGAAAAAAAATTTACAAAAGTTAAGTTCCCCCTGCATGGTTTCGATCTTTATGAAATTACAGCTGTGAATTCGCAGACATATACATACGTCAAATACGCAGTTTTATCAATATCGTCTATGCCGTCTCTGAGTAAATAATGGACACACCTAAAACTGAAAAAAATTTACAAAAGTTAAGTTCCCCCTCTGTGGTTCCGATCTTTATGAAATTACAGCTGTGTATTCGCAGACATATACATACGTAAAATACGCAGTATTATCATTATCGTTTAAGCCGTTTCTGAGTAAATAATGGATACATCTAAAACTGAAAAAAAATTTACAAAAGTTAAGTTCCCCCTGCATGGTTTCGATCTTTATGAAATTACAGCTGTGTATTCGCAGACATATACATACGTCAAATACGCAGTTTTACCATTATCGTCCAAGCCGTTTCTGAGTAAATAATGGATACACCTAAAACTGAAAAAAAATTTACAAAAGTTAAGTTCACCCTCTATGGTTCCGATCTTTATGAAATTACAGCTGTGAATTCGCAGACATATACATACGTAAAATAAGCAGTTTTATCATTATCGTTTAAGCCGTTTATGAGTAAATAATGGATACACCTAAAACTGAAAAAAAATTTACAAAAGTTAAGTTCCTTCTGCATGGTTCTGATCTTTATGAAATTACAGCTGTGTATTCGCAGACATAAACATACGTAAAATACGCAGTTTTATCATTATCGTTTAAGCCGTTTATGAGTAAATAATGGATACACCTAAAACTGAAAAAAAATTTACAAAAGTTAAGTTCCTTCTGCATGGTTCCGATCTTTATGAAATTACAGCTGTGTATTCGCAGACATATACATACGTCAAATACGCAGTTTTATCATTATCGTCCATGCCGTTTCTGAGTAAATAATGGATACACCTAAAACTGAAAAAAAATTTAGAAAAGTTAAGATCCCCCTCTATGGTTCCGATCTTTATGAAATCACAGCTGTGTATTCGCAGACATATACATACGTCAAATACGCTGTTTTATCAATATCGTCTATGCCGTCTCTGAGTAAATAATGGACACACCTAAAACTGAAAAAAAATTTACAAAAGTTAAGTTCCCCCTCTGTGGTTCCGATCTTTATGAAATTACAGCTGTGTATTCGCAGACATATACATACGTAAAATACGCAGTTTTATCATTATCGTTTAAGCCGTTTCTGAGTAAATAATGGATACATCTAAAACTGAAATAAAATTTACAAAAGTTAAGTTCCCCCTGCATGGTTTCGATCTTTATGAAATTACAGCTGTGAATTCGCAGACATATACATACGTCAAATACGCAGTTTTACCATTATCGTCCAAGCCGTTTCTGAGTAAATAATGGATACACCTAAAACTGAAAAAAAATTTACAAAAGTTAAGTTCACCCTCTATGGTTCCGATCTTTATGAAATCACAGCTGTGAATTCGCAGACATATACATACGTAAAATACGCAGTTTTATCATTATCGTTTAAGCCGATTATGAGTGAATAATGGATACACCTAAAACTGAAAAAAAATTTACAAAAGTTAAGTTCCCCCTGCATGGTTCCGATTTTTATGAAATTACAGCTGTGAATTCGCAGACATATACATACGTAAAATAAGCAGTTTTATCATTATCGTTTAAGCCGTTTATGAGTAAATAATGGATACACCTAAAACTGAAAAAAAATTTACAAAAGTTAAGTTCCTTCTGCATGGTTCTGATCTTTATGAAATTACAGCTGTGTATTCGAAGACATAAACATACGTAAAATACGCAGTTTTATCATTATCGTTTAAGCCGTTTATGAGTAAATAATGGATACACCTAAAACTGAAAAAAAATTTACAAAAGTTAAGTTCCTTCTGCATGGTTCTGATCTTTATGAAATTACAGCTGTGTATTCGCAGACATAAACATACGTAAAATACGCAGTTTTATCATTATCGTTTAAGCCGTTTATGAGTAAATAATGGATACACCTAAAACTGAAAAAAAATTTACAAAAGTTACGTTCCTTCTGCATGGTTCCGATCTTTATGAAATTACAGCTTTGAATTCGCAGACATATACATACGTCAAATACGCAGTTTTACCATTATCGTCCAAGCCGTTTTTTAGTAAATAATGGATACACCTAAAACTGAAAAAAAATTTACAAAAGTTAAGTTCCCCCGGCATGGTTCCGATCTTTATGAAATTACAGCTTTGAATTCGCGGACATATACATTCGTCAAATACGCTGTTTTATCATTATCGTCCATGCCGTCTCTGAATAAATAATGGATACACCTAAAACTGAAAAAAAATTTACAAAAGTTAAGTTCCCCCTGCATGGTTCCGATCTTTATGAAATTACAGCTTTGAATTCGTGGACATATACATACGTCAAATACGCAGTTTTACCATTATCGTCCAAGCCGTTTCTGAGTAAATAATGGATACACCTAAAACTGAAAAAAAATTTACAAAAGTTAAGTTCCCCCTCTATAGTTCCGATCTTTATGAAATTACAGCTGTGTATTCGCAGACATATACATACGTCAAATACGCAGTTTTATCATTATCGTCCATGCCGTTTCTGAGTAAATAATGGATACACCTAAAACTGAAAAAAAATTTACAAAAGTTAAGTTCCCCCTCTATGGTTCCGATCTTTATGAAATTACAGCTGTGTATTCGCGGACATATACGTATGTCAAATACGCAGTTTTACCATTATCGTCCAAGCCGTTTCTGAGTAAATAATGGATACACCTAAAACTGAAAAAAAATTTACAAAAGCTAAGTTCCCCCTCTTTCGTTCCGATCTTTATGGAATTACAGCTGTGTATTCGCAGACATATACATACGTCAAATACGCAGTTTTATCATTATCGTCCATGCCGTTTCTGAGTAAATAATGGATACACCTAAAACTGAAAAAAAATTTACAAAAGTTAAGATCCCCCTCTATGGTTCCGATCTTTATGAAATCACAGCTGTGTATTCGCAGACATATACATACGTCAAATACGCAGTTTTATCAATATCGTCTATGCCGTCTCTGAGTAAATAATGGACACACCTAAAACTGAAAAAAAATTTACAAAAGTTAAGTTCCCCCTCTGTGGTTCCGATCTTTATGAAATTACAGCTGTGTATTCGCAGACATATACATACGTAAAATACGCAGTTTTATCATTATCGTTTAAGCCGTTTCTGAGTAAATAATGGATACATCTAAAACTGAAATAAAATTTACAAAAGTTAAGTTCCCCCTGCATGGTTTCGATCTTTATGAAATTACAGCTGTGAATTCGCAGACATATACATACGTCAAATACGCAGTTTTACCATTATCGTCCAAGCCGTTTCTGAGTAAATAATGGATACACCTAAAACTGAAAAAAAATTTACAAAAGTTAAGTTCACCCTCTATGGTTCCGATCTTTATGAAATCACAGCTGTGAATTCGCAGACATATACATACGTAAAATACGCAGTTTTATCATTATCGTTTAAGCCGATTATGAGTGAATAATGGATACACCTAAAACTGAAAAAAAATTTACAAAAGTTAAGTTCCCCCTGCATGGTTCCGATTTTTATGAAATTACAGCTGTGAATTCGCAGACATATACATACGTAAAATAAGCAGTTTTATCATTATCGTTTAAGCCGTTTATGAGTAAATAATGGATACACCTAAAACTGAAAAAAAATTTACAAAAGTTAAGTTCCTTCTGCATGGTTCTGATCTTTATGAAATTACAGCTGTGTATTCGAAGACATAAACATACGTAAAATACGCAGTTTTATCATTATCGTTTAAGCCGTTTATGAGTAAATAATGGATACACCTAAAACTGAAAAAAAATTTACAAAAGTTAAGTTCCTTCTGCATGGTTCTGATCTTTATGAAATTACAGCTGTGTATTCGCAGACATAAACATACGTAAAATACGCAGTTTTATCATTATCGATTAAGCCGTTTATGAGTAAATAATGGATACACCTAAAACTGAAAAAAAATTTACAAAAGTTACGTTCCTTCTGCATGGTTCCGATCTTTATGAAATTACAGCTTTGAATTCGCAGACATATACATACGTCAAATACGCAGTTTTACCATTATCGTCCAAGCCGTTTTTTAGTAAATAATGGATACACCTAAAACTGAAAAAAAATTTACAAAAGTTAAGTTCCCCCGGCATGGTTCCGATCTTTATGAAATTACAGCTTTGAATTCCCGGACATATACATACGTCAAATACGCTGTTTTATCATTATCGTCCATGCCGTCTCTGAATAAATAATGGATACACCTAAAACTGAAAAAAAATTTACAAAAGTTAAGTTCCCCCTGCATGGTTCCGATCTTTATGAAATTACAGCTTTGAATTCGTGGACATATACATACGTCAAATACGCAGTTTTACCATTATCGTCCAAGCCGTTTCTGAGTAAATAATGGATACACCTAAAACTGAAAAAAAATTTACAAAAGTTAAGTTCCCCCTCTATGGTTCCGATCTTTATGAAATTACAGCTGTGTATTCGCAGACATATACATACGTCAAATACGCAGTTTTATCATTATCGTCCATGCCGTTTCTGAGTAAATAATGGATACACCTAAAACTGAAAAAAAATTTACAAAAGTTAAGTTCCCCCTCTATGGTTCCGATCTTTATGAAATTACAGCTGTGTATTCGCGGACATATACGTATGTCAAATACGCAGTTTTACCATTATCGTCCAAGCCGTTTCTGAGTAAATAATGGATACACCTAAAACTGAAAAAAAATTTACAAAAGCTAAGTTCCCCCTCTTTCGTTCCGATCTTTATGGAATTACAGCTGTGTATTCGCAGACATATACATACGTCAAATACGCAGTTTTACCATTATCGTCCGGGCCGTTTTTGAGTAAATAATGGATACACCTAAAACTGAAAAAAAATTTACAAAAGTTAAGTTCCCCCTCTATGGTTCCGATCTTTATGAAATTACAGCTGTGTATTCGCAGACATATACATACGTAAAATACGCAGTTTTATCATTATCGTCCATGCCGTCTCTGAGTAAATAATGGATATACCTAAAACTGAAAAAAAATTTACAAAAGTTAAGTTCCTTCTGCATGGTTCCGATCTTTATGAAATTACAGCTGTGAATTTTCAGACATATACATACGTTAAATACGCAGTTTTATCATTATTGTCCAAGCCGTTTCTGAGTAAATAATGGATACACCTAAAACTGAAAAAAAATTTACAAAAGTTAAGTTCCCCCTGCATGGTTTCGATCTTTATGAAATTACAGCTGTGTATTCGCAGACATATACATACGTCAAATACGCTGTTTTATCATTATCGTCCATGCCGTCTCTGAGTAAATAATGGATACACCTAAAACTGAAAAAAAATTTACAAAAGTTAAGTTCCTTCTGCATGGTTCCGATCTTTATGAAATTACAGCTTTGAATTCGTGGACATATACATACGTCAAATACGCAGTTTTACCATTATTGTCCAAGCCGTTTCTGAGTAAATAATGGATACATCTAAAACTGAAAAAAAATTTACAAAAGTTATGTTCCCCTTCTTTGGTTCCGATCTTTATGGAATTACAGCTGTGTATTCGCAGACATATACATACGTCAAATACGCAGTTTTACCATTATCGTCCGGGCCGTTTTTGAGTAAATAATGGATACACCTAAAACTGAAAAAAAATTTACAAAAGTTAAGTTCCCCCTCTATGGTTCCGATCTTTATGAAATCACAGCTGTGTATTCGCAGACATATACATACGTCAAATACGCAGTGTTATCAATATCGTCTATGCCGTCTCTGAGTAAATAATGGACACACCTAAAACTGAAAAAAAATTTACAAAAGTTAAGTTCCCCCTCTGTGGTTCCGATCTTTATGAAATTACAGCTGTGTATTCGCAGACATATACATACGTCAAATACGCAGTTTTACCATTATCGTCCAAGCCGTTTCTGAGTAAATAATGGATACACCTAAAACTGAAAAAAAATTTACAAAAGTTAAGTTCCTTCTGCATGGTTCCGATCTTTATGAAATTACAGCTTTGAATTCGTGGACATATACATACGTCAAATACGCAGTTTTACCATTATTGTCCAAGCCGTTTCTGAGTAAATAATGGATACATCTAAAACTGAAAAAAAATTTACAAAAGTTAAGTTCCCCCTCTATGGTTCCGATCTTTATGAAATTACAGCTGTGTATTCGCAGACATATACATACGAAAAATACGCAGTTTTATCATTATCGTCCATGCCGTCTCTGAGTAAATAATGGATATACCTAAAACTGAAAAAAAATTTACAAAAGTTAAGTTCCTTCTGCATGGTTCCGATCTTTATGAAATTACAGCTGTGAATTTTCAGACATATACATACGTTAAATACGCAGTTTTATCATTATTGTCCAAGCCGTTTCTGAGTAAATAATGGATACACCTAAAACTGAAAAAAAATTTACAAAAGTTAAGTTCCCCCTGCATGGTTTCGATCTTTATGAAATTACAGCTGTGTATTCGCAGACATATACATACGTCAAATACGCTGTTTTATCATTATCGTCCATGCCGTCTCTGAGTAAATAATGGATACACCTAAAACTGAAAAAAAATTTACAAAAGTTAAGTTCCTTCTGCATGGTTCCGATCTTTATGAAATTACAGCTTTGAATTCGTGGACATATACATACGTCAAATACGCAGTTTTACCATTATTGTCCAAGCCGTTTCTGAGTAAATAATGGATACATCTAAAACTGAAAAAAAATTTACAAAAGTTATGTTCCCCCTCTTTGGTTCCGATCTTTATGGAATTACAGCTGTGTATTCGCAGACATATACATACGTCAAATACGCAGTTTTACCATTATCGTCCGGGCCGTTTTTGAGTAAATAATGGATACACCTAAAACTGAAAAAAAATTTACAAAAGTTAAGTTCCCCCTCTATGGTTCCGATCTTTATGAAATCACAGCTGTGTATTCGCAGACATATACATACGTCAAATACGCAGTGTTATCAATATCGTCTATGCCGTCTCTGAGTAAATAATGGACACACCTAAAACTGAAAAAAAATTTACAAAAGTTAAGTTCCCCCTCTGTGGTTCCGATCTTTATGAAATTACAGCTGTGTATTCGCAGACATACACATACGTCAAATACGCAGTTTTACCATTATCGTCCAAGCCGTTTCTGAGTAAATAATGGATACACCTAAAACTGAAAAAAAATTTACAAAAGTTAAGTTCCTTCTGCATGGTTCCGATCTTTATGAAATTACAGCTTTGAATTCGTGGACATATACATACGTCAAATACGCAGTTTTACCATTATTGTCCAAGCCGTTTCTGAGTAAATAATGGATACATCTAAAACTGAAAAAAAATTTACAAAAGTTAAGTTCCCCCTCTATGGTTCCGATCTTTATGAAATTACAGCTGTGTATTCGCAGACATATACATACGAAAAATACGCAGTTTTATCATTATCGTCCATGCCGTCTCTGAGTAAATAATGGATATACCTAAAACTGAAAAAAAATTTACAAAAGTTAAGTTCCTTCTGCATGGTTCCGATCTTTATGAAATTACAGCTGTGAATTTGCAGACATATACATACGTTAAATACGCAGTTTTATCATTATTGTCCAAGCCGTTTCTGAGTAAATAATAGATACACCTAAAACTGAAAAAAAATTTACAAAAGTTAAGTTCCCCCTGCATGGTTTCGATCTTTATGAAATTACAGCTGTGTATTCGCAGACATATACATACGTCAAATACGCTGTTTTATCATTATCGTCCATGCCGTCTCTGAGTAAATAATGGATACACCTAAAACTGAAAAAAAATTTACAAAAGTTAAGTTCCTTCTGCATGGTTCCGATCTTTATGAAATTACAGCTTTGAATTCGTGGACATATACATACGTCAAATACGCAGTTTTACCATTATTGTCCAAGCCGTTTCTGAGTAAATAATGGATACATCTAAAACTGAAAAAAAATTTACAAAAGTTAAGTTCCCCCTCTATGGTTCCGATCTTTATGAAATCACAGCTGTGTATTCGCAGACATATACATACGTCAAATACGCAGTGTTATCAATATCGTCTATGCCGTCTCTGAGTAAATAATGGACACACCTAAAACTGAAAAAAAATTTACAAAAGTTAAGTTCCCCCTCTGTGGTTCCGATCTTTATGAAATTACAGCTGTGTATTCGCAGACATATACATACGTCATATACGCAGTTTTACCATTATCGTCCAAGCCGTTTCTGAGTAAATAATGGATACACCTAAAACTGAAAAAAAATTTACAAAAGTTAAGTTCCTTCTGCATGGTTCCGATCTTTATGAAATTACAGCTTTGAATTCGTGGACATATACATACGTCAAATACGCAGTTTTACCATTATTGTCCAAGCCGTTTCTGAGTAAATAATGGATACATCTAAAACTGAAAAAAAATTTACAAAAGTTAAGTTCCCCCTCTATGGTTCCGATCTTTATGAAATTACAGCTGTGTATTCGCAGACATATACATACGAAAAATACGCAGTTTTATCATTATCGTCCATGCCGTCTCTGAGTAAATAATGGATATACCTAAAACTGAAAAAAAATTTACAAAAGTTAAGTTCCTTCTGCATGGTTCCGATCTTTATGAAATTACAGCTGTGAATTTGCAGACATATACATACGTTAAATACGCAGTTTTATCATTATTGTCCAAGCCGTTTCTGAGTAAATAATGGATACACCTAAAACTGAAAAAAAATTTACAAAAGTTAAGTTCCCCCTGCATGGTTTCGATCTTTATGAAATTACAGCTGTGTATTCGCAGACATATACATACGTCAAATACGCTGTTTTATCATTATCGTCCATGCCGTCTCTGAGTAAATAATGGATACACCTAAAACTGAAAAAAAATTTACAAAAGTTAAGTTCCTTCTGCATGGTTCCGATCTTTATGAAATTACAGCTTTGAATTCGTGGACATATACATACGTCAAATACGCAGTTTTACCATTATTGTCCAAGCCGTTTCTGAGTAAATAATGGATACATCTAAAACTGAAAAAAAATTTACAAAAGTTATGTTCCCCCTCTTTGGTTCCGATCTTTATGGAATTACAGCTGTGTATTCGCAGACATATACATACGTCAAATACGCAGTTTTACCATTATCGTCCGGGCCGTTTTTGAGTAAATAATGGATACACCTAAAACTGAAAAAAAATTTACAAAAGTTAAGTTCCCCCTCTATGGTTCCGATCTTTATGAAATCACAGCTGTGTATTCGCAGACATATACATACGTCAAATACGCAGTGTTATCAATATCGTCTATGCCGTCTCTGAGTAAATAATGGACACACCTAAAACTGAAAAAAAATTTACAAAAGTTAAGTTCCCCCTCTGTGGTTCCGATCTTTATGAAATTACAGCTGTGTATTCGCAGACATATACATACGTCATATACGCAGTTTTACCATTATCGTCCAAGCCGTTTCTGAGTAAATAATGGATACACCTAAAACTGAAAAAAAATTTACAAAAGTTAAGTTCCCCCTCTATGGTTCCGATCTTTATGAAATTACAGCTGTGTATTCGCAGACATATACATACGTAAAATACGCAGTTTTATCATTATCGTCTATGCCGTCTCTGAGTAAATAATGGATATACCTAAAACTGAAAAAAAATTTACAAAAGTTAAGTTCCTTCTGCATGGTTCCGATCTTTATGAAATTACAGCTGTGAATTTGCAGACATATACATACGTTAAATACGCAGTTTTATCATTATCGTTTAAGCCGTTTATGAGTAAATAATGGATACACCTAAAACTGAAAAAAAATTTACAAAAGTTAAGTTCCTTCTGCATGGTTCTGATCTTTATGAAATTACAGCTGTGTATTCGCAGACATAAACATACGTCAAATACGCAGTTATATCATTATCGTCCAAGCCGTTTCTGAGTAAATAATGGATACACCTAAAACTGAAAAAAAATTTACAAACGTTAAGTTCCCCCTGCATGGTTCCGATCTTTATGAAATTACAGCTTTGAATTCGCGGACATATACATACGTCAAATACGCAGTTTTACCATTATTGTCCAAGCCGTTTCTGAGTAAATAATGGATACACCTAAAACTGAAAAAAAATTTACAAAAGTTAAGTTCCCCCTGCATGGTTTCGATCTTTATGAAATTACAGCTGTGTATTCGCAGACATATACATACGTCAAATACGCTGTTTTATCATTATCGTCCATGCCGTCTCTGAGTAAATAATGGATACACCTAAAACTGAAAAAAAATTTACAAAAGTTAAGTTCCTTCTGCATGGTTCCGATCTTTATGAAATTACAGCTTTGAATTCGTGGACATATACATACGTCAAATACGCAGTTTTACCATTATTGTCCAAGCCGTTTCTGAGTAAATAATGGATACATCTAAAACTGAAAAAAAATTTACAAAAGTTATGTTCACCATGCATGGTTTCGATCTTTATGAAATTACAGCTTTGAATTCGCGGACATATACATACGTCAAATACGCAGTTTTACCATTATTGTCCAAGCCGTTTCTGAGTAAATAATGGATACACCTAAAACTGAAAAAAAATTTACAAAAGTTAAGTTCCCCCTGCATGGTTTCGATCTTTATGAAATTACAGCTGTGTATTCGCAGACATATACATACGTCAAATACGCTGTTTTATCATTATCGTCCAAGCCGTTTCTGAGTAAATAATGGATACACCTAAAACTGAAAAAAAATTTACAAAAGTTAAGTTCCTTCTGCATGGTTCCGATCTTTATGAAATTACAGCTTTGAATTCGTGGACATATACATACGTCAAATACGCAGTTTTACCATTATTGTCCAAGCCGTTTCTGAGTAAATAATGGATACATCTAAAACTGAAAAAAAATTTACAAAAGTTAAGTTCCCCCTGCATGGTTTCGATCTTTATGAAATTACAGCTGTGAATAACGCAGACATATACATACGTCAAATACGCAGTTTTACCATTATCGTCCAAGCCGTTTCTGAGTAAATAATGGATACACCTAAAACTGAAAAAAAATTTACAAAAGTTAAGTTCATCCTCTATGGTTCCGATCTTTATGAAATCACAGCTGTGAATTCGCAGACATATACATACGTAAAATACGCAGTTTTATCATTATCGTTTAAGCCGATTATGAGTGAATAATGGATACACCTAAAACTGAAAAAAAATTTACAAAAGTTAAGTTCCCCCTGCATGGTTCCGATCTTTATGAAATTACAGCTGTGAATTCGCAGACATATACAAACGTAAAATAAGCAGTTTTATCATTATCGTTTAAGCCGTTTATGAGTAAATAATGGATACACCTAAAACTGAAAAAAAATTTACAAAAGTTAAGTTCCTTCTGCATGGTTCTGATCTTTATGAAATTACAGCTGTGTATTCGCAGACATAAACATACGTAAAATACGCAGTTTTATCATTATCGTTTAAGCCGTTTATGAGTAAATAATGGATACACCTAAAACTGAAAAAAAATTTACAAAAGTTAAGTTCCTTCTGCATGGTTCTGATCTTTATGAAATTACAGCTGTGTATTCGCAGACATAAACATACGTAAAATACGCAGTTTTATCATTATCGTTTAAGCAGTTTATGAGTAAACAATGGATACACCTAAAACTGAAAAAAAATTTACAAAAGTTAAGTTCCCCCTCTATGGTTCCGATCTTTATGAAATTACAGCTGTGTATTCGCATACATATACATACGTAAAATACGCAGTTTTATCATTATCGTCCATGCCGTCTCTGAGTAAATAATGGATATACCTAAAACTGAAAAAAAATTTACAAAAGTTAAGTTCCTTCTGCATGGTTCCGATCTTTATGAAATTACAGCTGTGAATTTGCAGACATATACATACGTTAAATACGCAGTTTTATCATTATCGTTTAAGCCGTTTATGAGTAAATAATGGATACACCTAAAACTGAAAAAAAATTTACAAAAGTTAAGTTCCTTCTGCATGGTTCTGATCTTTATGAAATTACAGCTGTGTATTCGCAGACATTAACATACGTCAAATACGCAGTTATATCATTATCGTCCAAGCCGTTTCTGAGTAAATAATGGATACACCTAAAACTGAAAAAAAATTTACAAACGTTAAGTTCCCCCTGCATGGTTCCGATCTTTATGAAATTACAGCTTTGAATTCGCGGACATATACAAACGTCAAATACGCAGTTTTACCATTATTGTCTAAGCCGTTTCTGAGTAAATAATGGATACACCTAAAACTGAAAAAAAATTTACAAAAGTTAAGTTCCCCCTGCATGGTTTCGATCTTTATGAAATTACAGCTGTGTATTCGCAGACATATACATACGTCAAATACGCTGTTTTATCATTATCGTCCATGCCGTCTCTGAGTAAATAATGGATACACCTAAAACTGAAAAAAAATTTACAAAAGTTAAGTTCCTTCTGCATGGTTCCGATCTTTATGAAATTACAGCTTTGAATTCGTGGACATATACATACGTCAAATACGCAGTTTTACCATTATTGTCCAAGCCGTTTCTGAGTAAATAATGGATACATCTAAAACTGAAAAAAAATTTACAAAAGTTATGTTCCCCCTGCATGGTTTCGATCTTTATGAAATTACAGCTGTGAATAACGCAGACATATACATACGTCAAATACGCAGTTTTACCATTATCGTCCAAGCCGTTTCTGAGTAAATAATGGATACACCTAAAACTGAAAAAAAATTTACAAAAGTTAAGTTCATCCTCTATGGTTCCGATCTTTATGAAATCACAGCTGTGAATTCGCAGACATATACATACGTAAAATACGCAGTTTTATCATTATCGTTTAAGCCGATTATGAGTGAATAATGGATACACCTAAAACTGAAAAAAAATTTACAAAAGTTAAGTTCCCCCTGCATGGTTCCGATCTTTATGAAATTACAGCTGTGAATTCGCAGACATATACAAACGTAAAATAAGCAGTTTTATCATTATCGTTTAAGCCGTTTATGAGTAAATAATGGATACACCTAAAACTGAAAAAAAATTTACAAAAGTTAAGTTCCTTCTGCATGGTTCTGATCTTTATGAAATTACAGCTGTGTATTCGCAGACATATACATACGTCAAATACGCTGTTTTATCATTATCGTCCATGCCGTCTCTGAGTAAATAATGGATACACCTAAAACTGAAAAAAAATTTACAAAAGTTAAGTTCCTTCTGCATGGTTCCGATCTTTATGAAATTACAGCTTTGAATTCGTGGACATATACATACGTCAAATACGCAGTTTTACCATTATTGTCCAAGCCGTTTCTGAGTAAATAATGGATACACCTAAAACTGAAAAAAAATTTACAAAAGTTATGTTCCCCCTGCATGGTTTCGATCTTTATGAAATTACAGCTGTGAATAACGCAGACATATACATACGTCAAATACGCAGTTTTACCATTATCGTCCAAGCCGTTTCTGAGTAAATAATGGATACACCTAAAACTGAAAAAAAATTTACAAAAGTTAAGTTCATCCTCTATGGTTCCGATCTTTATGAAATCACAGCTGTGAATTCGCAGACATATACATACGTAAAATACGCAGTTTTATCATTATCGTTTAAGCCGATTATGAGTGAATAATGGATACACCTAAAACTGAAAAAAAATTTACAAAAGTTAAGTTCCCCCTGCATGGTTCCGATCTTTATGAAATTACAGCTGTGAATTCGCAGACATATACAAACGTAAAATAAGCAGTTTTATCATTATCGTTTAAGCCGTTTATGAGTAAATAATGGATACACCTTAAACTGAAAAAAAATTTACAAAAGTTAAGTTCCTTCTGCATGGTTCTGATTTTTATGAAATTACAGCTGTGTATTCGCAGACATAAACATACGTAAAATACGCAGTTTTATCATTATCGTTTAAGCCGTTTATGAGTAAATAATGGATACACCTAAAACTGAAAAAAAATTTACAAAAGTTAAGTTCCTTCTGCATGGTTCTGATCTTTATGAAATTACAGCTGTGTATTCGCAGACATAAACATACGTAAAATACGCAGTTTTATCATTATCGTTTAAGCCGTTTATGAGTAAACAATGGATACACCTAAAACTGAAAAAAAATTTACAAAAGTTACGTTCCTTCTGCATGGTTCCGATTTTTATGAAATTATAGCTGTGTATTCGCAGACATATACATACGTCAAATACGCAGTTTTACCATTATCGTCCAAGCCGTTTTTTAGTAAATAATGGATACACCTAAAATTGAAAAAAAATTTACAAAAGTTAAGTTCCCCCTGCATGGTTCCGATCTTTATGAAATTACAGCTTTGAATTCGCGGACATATACATACGTCAAATACGCAGTTTTACCATTATTGTCCAAGCCGTTTCTGAGTAAATAATGGATACACCTAAAACTGAAAAAAAATTTACAAAAGTTAAGTTCCCCCTCTATGGTTTCGATCTTTATGAAATTACAGCTGTGTATTCGCAGACATATACATACGTCAAATACGCAGTTTTACCATTATCGTCCAAGCCGTTTCTGAGTAAATAATGGATACACCTAAAACTGAAAAATAATTTACAAAGGTTAAGTTCCTTCTGCATGGTTCTGATCTTTATGAAATTACAGCTGTGTATTCGCAGACATAAACATACGTAAAATACGCAGTTTTATCATTATCGTTTAAGCCGTTTATGAGTAAATAATGGATACACCTAAAACTGAAGAAAAATTTACAAAAGTTACGTTCCTTCTGCATGGTTCCGATCTTTATGAAATTACAGCTGTGTATTCGCAGACATAAACATACGTAAAATACGCAGTTTTATCATTATCGTCCAAGCCGTTTCTTAGTAAATAATGGATACACCTAAAACTGAAAAAAAATTTACAAAAGTTAAGTTCGCCCTGCATGGTTCCGATCTTTATGAAATTACAGCTTTAAATTCGCGGACATATACATACGTCAAATACGCAGTTTTACCATTATTGTCCAAGCCGTTTCATAGTAAATAATGGATACACCTAAAACTGAAAAAAAATTTACAAAAGTTAAGTTCACCCTGCATGGTTTCGATCTTTATGAAATTACAGCTGGGTAATCGCAGACATATACATACGTCAAATACGCTGTTTTATCATTATCGTCCATGCCGTTTCTGAGTAAATAATGGATACACCTAAAACTGAAAAAAAATTTACAAAAGTTAAGTTCCCCCTCTATGGTTCCGATCTTTGTGAAATTACAGCTGTGTATTCGCGGACATATACGTACGTCAAATACGCAGTTTTACCATTATCGTCCAAGCCGTTTCTGAGTAAATAATGGATACACCTAAAACTGAAAAATAATTTACAAAGGTTAAGTTCCTTCTGCATGGTTCTGATCTTTATGAAATTACAGCTGTGTATTCGCAGACATAAACATACGTAAAATACGCAGTTTTATCATTATCGTTTAAGCCGTTTATGAGTAAATAATGGATACACCTAAAACTGAAGAAAAATTTACAAAAGTTACGTTCCTTCTGCATGGTTCCGATCTTTATGAAATTACAGCTGTGTATTCGCAGACATAAACATACGTAAAATACGCAGATTTATCATTATCGTCCAAGCCGTTTCTTAGTAAATAATGGATACACCTAAAACTGAAAAAAAATTTACAAAAGTTAAGTTCGCCCTGCATGGTTCCGATCTTTATGAAATTACAGCTTTAAATTCGCGGACATATACATACGTCAAATACGCAGTTTTACCATTATTGTCCAAGCCGTTTCATAGTAAATAATGGATACACCTAAAACTGAAAAAAAATTTACAAAAGTTAAGTTCACCCTGCATGGTTTCGATCTTTATGAAATTACAGCTGGGTAATCGCAGACATATACATACGTCAAATACGCTGTTTTATCATTATCGTCCATGCCGTTTCTGAGTAAATAATGGATACACCTAAAACTGAAAAAAAATTTACAAAAGTTAAGTTCCCCCTCTATGGTTCCGATCTTTATGAAATTACAGCTGTGTATTCGCGGACATATACGTATGTCAAATACGCAGTTTTATCATTATCGTTTAAGCCGATTATGAGTGAATAATGGATACACCTAAAACTGAAAAAAAATTTACAAAAGTTAAGTTCCCCCTGCATGGTTCCGATCTTTATGAAATTACATCTGTGAATTCGCAGACATATACATACGTAAAATAAGCAGTTTTATCATTATCGTTTAAGCCGTTTCTGAGTAAATAATGGATACACCTAAAACTGAAAAAAAATTTACAAAAGTTAAGTTCCTTCTGCATGGTTCTGATCTTTATGAAATTACAGCTGTGTATTCGCAGACATAAACATACGTAAAATACGCAGTTTTATCATTATCGTTTAAGCCGTTTATGAGTAAATAATGGATACACCTAAAACTGAAAAAAAATTTACAAAAGTTAAGTTCCTTCTGCATGGTTCTGATCTTTATGAAATTACAGCTGTGTATTCGCAGACATAAACATACGTAAAATACGCAGTTTTATCATTATCGTTTAAGCCGTTTATGAGTAAATAATGGATACACCTAAAACTAAAAAAAAATTTACAAAAGTTACGTTCCTTCTGCATGGTTCCGATCTTTATGAAATTATAGCTGTGTATTCGCAGACATATACATACGTCAAATACGCAGTTTTACCATTATCGTCCAAGCCGTTTTTTAGTAAATAATGGATACACCTAAAACTGAAAAAAAATTTACAAAAGTTAAGTTCCCCCTGCATGGTTCCGATCTTTATGAAATTACAGCTTTGAATTCGCGGACATATACATACGTCAAATACGCAGTTTTACCATTATTGTCAAAGCCGTTTCTGAGTAAATAATGGATACACCTAAAACTGAAAAAAAATTTACAAAAGTTAAGTTCCCCCTCTATGGTTCCGATCTTTATGAAATTACAGCTGTGTATTCGCAGACATATACATACGTCAAATACGCAGTTTTACCATTATCGTCCAAGCCGTTTCTGAGTAAATAATGGATACACCTAAAACTGAAAAAAAATTTACAAAGGTTAAGTTCCTTCTGCATGGTTCTGATCTTTATGAAATTACAGCTGTGTATTCGCAGACATAAACATACGTAAAATACGCAGTTTTATCATTATCGTTTAAGCCGTTTATGAGTAAATAATGGATACACCTAAAACTGAAGAAAAATTTACAAAAGTTACGTTCCTTCTGCATGGTTCCGATCTTTATGAAATTACAGCTGTGTATTCGCAGACATAAACATACGTCAAATACGCAGTTTTATCATTATCGTCCAAGCCGTTTCTTAGTAAATAATGGATACACCTAAAACTGAAAAAAAATTTACAAAAGTTAAGTTCCCCCTCTGTGGTTCCGATCTTTATGAAATTACAGCTGTGTATTCGCAGACATATACATACGTCATATACGCAGTTTTACCATTATCGTCCAAGCCGTTTCTGAGTAAATAATGGATACACCTAAAACTGAAAAAAAATTTACAAAAGTTAAGTTCCCCCTCTATGGTTCCGATCTTTATGAAATTACAGCTGTGTATTCGCAGACATATACATACGTAAAATACGCAGTTTTATCATTATCGTCCATGCCGTCTCTGAGTAAATAATGGATATACCTAAAACTGAAAAAAAATTTACAAAAGTTAAGTTCCTTCTGCATGGTTCCGATCTTTATGAAATTACAGCTGTGTATTCGCAGACATATACATACGTCAAATACGCAGTTTTATCATTATCGTCCATGCCGTTTCTGAGTAAATCATGGATACACCAAAAACTGAAGAAAAATTTACAAAAGTTACGTTCCTTCTGCATGGTTCCGATCTTTATGAAATTACAGCTGTGTATTCGCAGACATAAACATACGTCAAATACGCAGTTTTATCATTATCGTCCAAGCCGTTTCTTAGTAAATAATGGATACACCTAAAACTGAAAAAAAATTTACAAAAGTTAAGTTCCCCCTCTATGGTTCCGATCTTTATGAAATTACAGCTGTGTATTCGCGGACATATACGTATGTCAAATACGCAGTTTTACCATTATCGTCCAAGCCGTTTCTGAGTAAGTAATGGATACACCTAAAACTGAAAAAAAATTTACAAAAGTTAAGTTCCCCCTCTTTGGTTCCGATCTTTATGGAATTACAGCTGTGTATTCGCAGACATATACATACGTCAAATACGCAGTTTTACCATTATCGTCCGGGCCGTTTTTGAGTAAATAATGGATACACCTAAAACTGAAAAAAAATTTACAAAAGTTAAGTTCCCCCTCTATGGTTCCGATCTTTATGAAATCACAGCTGTGTATTCGCAGACATATACATACGTCAAATACGCAGTTTTATCAATATCGTCTATGCCGTCTCTGAGTAAATAATGGACACACCTAAAACTGAAAAAAAATTTACAAAAGTTAAGTTCCCCCTCTGTTGTTCCGATCTTTATGAAATTACAGCTGTGTATTCGCAGACATATACATACGTCATATACGCAGTTTTACCATTATCGTCCAAGCCGTTTCTGAGTAAATAATGGATACACCTAAAACTGAAAAAAAATTTACAAAAGTTAAGTTCCCCCTCTATGGTTCCGATCTTTATGAAATTACAGCTGTGTATTCGCAGACATATACATACGTAAAATACGCAGTTTTATCATTATCGTCCATGCCGTCTCTGAGTAAATAATGGATATACCTAAAACTGAAAAAAAATTTACAAAAGTTAAGTTCCTTCTGCATGGTTCCGATCTTTATGAAATTACAGCTGTGTATTCGCAGACATATACATACGTCAAATACGCAGTTTTATCATTATCGTCCATGCCGTTTCTGAGTAAATAATGGATACACCTAAAACTGAAAAAAAATTTACAAAAGTTAAGTTCCCCCTCTATGGTTCCGATCTTTATGAAATCACAGCTGTGTATTCGCAGACATATACATACGTCAAATACGCAGTTTTACCATTATCGTCCAAGCCGTTTCTGAGTAAATAATGGATACACCTAAAACTGAAAAAAAATTTACAAAAGTCAAGTTCCCCCTCTTTGGTTCCGATCTTTATGAAATTACAGCTGTGTATTCGCAGACATATACATACGTAAAATACGCAGTTTTATCATTATCGTCCATGCCGTCTCTGAGTAAATAATGGATACACCTAAAACTGAAAAAAAATTTACAAAAGTAAAGTTCCCCCTGCATGGTTCCGATCTTTATGAAATTACAGCTTTGAATTCGTGGACATATACATACGTCAAATACGCAGATTTACCATTATTGTCCAAGCCGTTTCTGAGTAAATAATGGATACATCTAAAACTGAAAAAAAATTTACAAAAGTTAAGTTCCCCCTGCATGGTTTCGATCTTTATGAAATTACAGCTGGGAATTCGAAGACATATACATACGTCAAATACGCTGTTTTATCATTATCGTCCATGCCGTTTCTGAGTAAATAATGGATACACCTAAAACTGAAAAAAAATTTACAAAAGTTAAGTTCCCCCTCTATGGTTCCGATCTTTATGAAATTACAGCTGTGTATTCGCGGACATATACGTATGTCAAATACGCAGTTTTACCATTATCGTCCAAGCCGTTTCTGAGTAAATAATGGATACACCTAAAACTGAAAAAAAATTTACAAAAGTTAAGTTCCCCCTCTATGGATCCGATCTTTATGAAATTACAGCTGTGTATTCGCAGACATATACATACGTCAAATACGCAGTTATATCATTATCGTTTAAGCCGTTTCTGAGTAAGTAATGGATACACCTAAAACTGAAAAAAAATTTACAAAAGTTAAGTTCCCCCTCTTTGGTTCCGATCTTTATGGAATTACAGCTGTGTATTCGCAGACATATACATACGTCAAATACGCAGTTTTACCATTATCGTCCGGGCCGTTTTTGAGTAAATAATGGATACACCTAAAACTGAAAAAAAATTTACAAAAGTTAAGTTCCCCCTCTATGGTTCCGATCTTTATGAAATCACAGCTGTGTATTCGCAGTCATATACATACGTCAAATACGCAGTTTTATCAATATCGTCTATGCCGTCTCTGAGTAAATAATGGACACACCTAAAACTGAAAAAAAATTTACAAAAGTTAAGTTCCCCCTCTGTTGTTCCGATCTTTATGAAATTACAGCTGTGTATTCGCAGACATATACATACGTCATATACGCAGTTTTACCATTATCGTCCAAGCCGTTTCTGAGTAAATAATGGATACACCTAAAACTGAAAAAAAATTTACAAAAGTTAAGTTCCCCCTCTATGGTTCCGATCTTTATGAAATTACAGCTGTGTATTCGCAGACATATACATACGTAAAATACGCAGTTTTATCATTATCGTCCATGCCGTCTCTGAGTAAATAATGGATATACCTAAAACTGAAAAAAAATTTACAAAAGTTAAGTTCCTTCTGCATGGTTCCGATCTTTATGAAATTACAGCTGTGTATTCGCAGACATATACATACGTCAAATACGCAGTTTTATCATTATCGTCCATGCCGTTTCTGAGTAAATAATGGATACACCTAAAACTGAAAAAAAATTTACAAAAGTTAAGTTCCCCCTCTATGGTTCCGATCTTTATGAAATCACAGCTGTGTATTCGCAGACATATACATACGTCAAATACGCAGTTTTATCAATATCGTCTATGCCGTCTCTGAGTAAATAATGGACACACCTAAAACTGAAAAAAAATTTACAAAAGTTAAGTTCCCCCTCTGTGGTTCCGATCTTTATGAAATTACAGCTGTGTATTCGCAGACATATACATACGTCATATACGCAGTTTTACCATTATCGTCCAAGCCGTTTCTGAGTAAATAATGGATACACCTAAAACTGAAAAAAAATTTACAAAAGTTAAGTTTCCCCTCTATGGTTCCGATCTTTATGAAATTACAGCTGTGTATTCGCAGACATATACATACGTAAAATACGCAGTTTTATCATTATCGTCCATGCCGTTTCGGAGTAAATAATGGATACACCTAAAACTGAAAAAAAATTTACAAAAGTTAAGTTCCCCCTCTATGGTTCCGATCTTTATGAAATCACGACTGTGTATTCGCAGACATATACATACGTCAAATACGCAGTTTTATCAATATCGTCTATGCTGTCTCTGAGTAAATAATGGACACACCTAAAACTGATAAAAAATTTACAAAAGTTAAGTTCCCCCTCTGAGGTTCCGATCTTTATGAAATCACAGCTGTGTATTCGCAGACATATACATTCGTCATATACGCAGTTTTATCATTATCGTCCATGCCGTCTCTGAGTAAATAATGGATACACCTAAAACTGAAAAAAAATTTACAAAAGTTAAGTTCCCCCTCTATGGTTCCGATCTTTATGAAATTACAGCTGCGTATTCGCAGACATATACATACGTCAAATACGCAGTTTTACCATTATCGTCCAAGCCGTTTCTGAGTAAATAATGGATACACATAAAACTGAAAAAAAATTTACAAAGGTTAAGTTTCTTCTGCATGGTTCCGATCTTTATGAAATTACAGCTGTGTATTCGCAGACATAAACATACGTAAAATACGCAGTTTTATCATTATCGTTTAAGCCGTTTATGAGTAAATAATGGATACACCTAAAACTGAATAAAAATTTACAAAAGTTACGTTCCTTCTGCATGGTTCCGATCTTTATGAAATTACAGCTGTGTATTCGCAGACATAAACATACGTCAAATACGCAGTTTTATCATTATCGTCCAAGCCGTTTCTTAGTAAATAATGGATACACCTAAAACTGAAAAAAAATTTACAAAAGTTAAGTTCCCCCTGCATGGTTCCGATCTTTATGAAATTACAGCTTTAAATTCGCGGACATATACATACGTCAAATACGCAGTTTTACCATTATTGTCCAAGCCGTTTCTGAGTAAATAATGGATACACCTAAAACTGAAAAAAAATTTACAAAAGTTAAGTTCCCCCTGCATGGTTTCGATCTTTATGAAATTACAGCTGTGTATTCGTAGACATATACATACGTCAAATACGCTGTTTTATCATTATCGTCCATGCCGTCTCTGAGTAAATAATGGATACACCTAAAACTGAAAAAAAATTTACAAAAGTAAAGTTCCCCCTGCATGGTTCCGATCTTTATGAAATTACAGCTTTGAATTCGTGGACATATACATACGTCAAATACGCAGTTTTACCATTATTGTCCAAGCCGTTTCTGAGTAAATAATGGATACATCTAAAACTGAAAAAAAATTTACAAAAGCTAAGTTCCCCCTGCATGGTTTCGATCTTTATGAAATTACAGCTGGGAATTCGAAGACATATACATACGTCAAATACGCTGTTTTATCATTATCGTCCATGCCGTTTCTGAGTAAATAATGGATACACCTAAAACTGAAAAAAAATTTACAAAAGTTAAGTTCCCCCTCTATGGTTCCGATCTTTATGAAATTACAGCTGTGTATTCGCGGACATATACGTATGTCAAATACGCAGTTTTACCATTATCGTCCAAGCCGTTTCTGAGTAAATAATGGATACACCTAAAACTGAAAAAAAGTTTACAAAAGTTAAGTTCCCCCTCTATGGATCCGATCTTTATGAAATTACAGCTGTGTATTCGCAGACATATACATACGTCAAATACGCAGTTTTATCATTATCGTTTAAGCCGTTTCTGAGTAAATAATGGATACACCTAAAACTGAAAAAAAATTTACTAAAGTTAAGTTCCCCCTCTATGGTTCCGATCTTTATGAAATTACAGCTGTGTATTCGCGGACATATACGTATGTCAAATACGCAGTTTTACCATTATCGTCTATGCCGTTTCTGAGTAAATAATGGATACACCTAAAACTGAAAAAAAATTTACAAAAGTTAAGTTCCCCCTCTATGGTTCCGATCTTTATGAAATCACAGCTGTGTATTCGCAGACATATACATACGTAAAATACGCAGTTTTATCATTATGGTCCATGCCGTCTCTGAGTAAATAATGGATATACCTAAAACTGAAAAAAAATTTACAAAAGTTAAGTTCCTTCTGCATGGTTCCAATCTTTATGAAATTACAGCTGTGTATTCGCAGACATATACATACGTCAAATACGCAGTTTTATCATTATCGTCCATGCCGTTTCTGAGTAAATAATGGATACACCTAAAACTGAAGAAAAATTTACAAAAGTTACGTTCCTTCTGCATGGTTCCGATCTTTATGAAATTACAGCTGTGTATTCGCAGACATAAACATACGTCAAATACGCAGTTTTATCATTATCGTCCAGGCCGTTTCTTAGTAAATAATGGATACACCTAAAACTGAAAAAAAATTTACAAAAGTTAAGTTCCCCCTGCATGGTTCCGATCTTTATGAAATTACAGCTTTAAATTCGCGGACATATACATACGTCAAATACGCAGTTTTACCATTATTGTCCAAGCCGTTTCTGAGTAAATAATGGATACACCTAAAACTGAAAAAAAATTTACAAAAGTTAAGTTCCCCCTGCATGGTTTCGATCTTTATGAAATTACAGCTGTGTATTCGCAGACATATACATACGTCAAATACGCTGTTTTATTATTATCGTCCATGCCGTCTCTGAGTAAATAATGGATACACCTAAAACTGAAAAAAAATTTACAAAAGTTAAGTTCCTTCTGCATGGTTCCAATCTTTATGAAATTACAGCTGTGTATTCGCAGACATATACATACGTCAAATACGCAGTTTTATCATTATCGTCCATGCCGTTTCTGAGTAAATAATGGATACACCTAAAACTGAAGAAAAATTTACAAAAGTTACGTTCCTTCTGCATGGTTCCGATCTTTATGAAATTACAGCTGTGTATTCGCAGACATAAACATACGTCAAATACGCAGTTTTATCATTATCGTCCAGGCCGTTTCTTAGTAAATAATGGATACACCTAAAACTGAAAAAAAATTTACAAAAGTTAAGTTCCCCCTGCATGGTTCCGATCTTTATGAAATTACAGCTTTGAATTCGCGGACATATACATACGTCAAATACGCAGTTTTACCATTATTGTCCAAGCCGTTTCTGAGTAAATAATGGATACACCTAAAACTGAAAAAAAATTTACAAAAGTTAAGTTCCCCCTGCATGGTTTCGATCTTTATGAAATTACAGCTGTGTATTCGCAGACATATACATACGTCAAATACGCTGTTTTATTATTATCGTCCATGCCGTCTCTGAGTAAATAATGGATACACCTAAAACTGAAAAAAAATTTACAAAAGTTAAGTTCCCCCTGCATGGTTCCGATCTTTATGAAATTACAGCTTTGAATTCGTGGACATATACATACGTCAAATACGCAGTTTTACCATTATTGTCCAAGCCGTTTCTGAGTAAATAATGGATACATCTAAAACAGAAAAAAAATTTACAAAAGTTAAGTTCCCCCTCTATGGTTTCGATCTTTATGAAATTACAGCTGGGTATTCGCAGACATATACATACGTAGATACGCTGTTTTATCATTATCGTCCATGCCGTTTCTAAGTAAATAATGGATACACCTAAAACTGAAAAAAAATTTACAAAAGTTAAGTTCCCCCTCTATGGTTCCGATCTTTATGAAATTACAGCTGTGTATTCGCGGACATATTCGTATGTCAAATACGCAGTTTTACCATTATCGTCCAAGCCGTTTCTGAGTGAATAATGGATACACCTAAAACTGAAAAAAAATTTACAAAAGTTAAGTTCCCCCTCTGTGGTTCCGATCTTTATGAAATTACAGCTGTGTATTCGCAGACATATACATACGTCATATACGCAGTTTTACCATTATCGTCCAAGCCGTTTCTGAGTAAATAATGGATACACCTAAAACTGAAAAAAAATCTACAAAAGTTAAGTTCCCCCTCTATGGTTCCGATCTTTATGAAATTACAGCTGTGTATTCGCAGACATATACATACGTAAAATACGCAGTTTTATCATTATCGTCCATGCCGTCTCTGAGTAAATAATGGATACACCTAAAACTGAAAAAAAATTTACAAAAGTTAAGTTCCCCCTCTTTGGTTCCGATCTTTATGGAATTACAGCTGTGTATTCGCAGACATATACATACGTCAAATACGCAGTTTTATCAATATCGTCTATGCCGTCTCTGAGTAAATAATGGACACACCTAAAACTGAAAAAAAATTTACAAAAGTTAAGTTCCCCCTCTGTGGTTCCGATCTTTATGAAATTACAGCTGTGTATTCGCAGACATATACATACGTCATATACGCAGTTTTACCATTATCGTCCAAGCCGTTTCTGAGTAAATAATGGATACACCTAAAACTGAAAAAAAATTTACAAAAGTCAAGTTCCCCCTCTTTGGTTCCGATCTTTATGAAATTACAGCTGTGTATTCGCAGACATATACATACGTAAAATACGCAGTTTTATCATTATCGTCCATGCCGTCTCTGAGTAAATAATGGATATACCTAAAACTGAAAAAAAATTTACAAAAGTTAAGTTCCTTCTGCATGGTTCCGATCTTTATGAAATTACAGCTGTGTATTCGTAGACATATACATACGTCAAATACGCTGTTTTATCATTATCGTCCATGCCGTCTCTGAGTAAATAATGGATACACCTAAAACTGAAAAAAAATTTACAAAAGTAAAGTTCCCCCTGCATGGTTCCGATCTTTATGAAATTACAGCTTTGAATTCGTGGACATATACATACGTCAAATACGCAGTTTTACCATTATTGTCCAAGCCGTTTCTGAGTAAATAATGGATACATCTAAAACTGAAAAAAAATTTACAAAAGTTAAGTTCCCCCTGCATGGTTTCGATCTTTATGAAATTACAGCTGGGAATTCGAAGACATATACATACGTCAAATACGCTGTTTTATCATTATCGTCCATGCCGTTTCTGAGTAAATAATGGATACACCTAAAACTGAAAAAAAATTTACAAAAGTTAAGTTCCCCCTCTATGGTTCCGATCTTTATGAAATTACAGCTGTGTATTCGCGGACATATACGTATGTCAAATACGCAGTTTTACCATTATCGTCCAAGCCGTTTCTGAGTAAATAATGGATACACCTAAAACTGAAAAAAAGTTTACAAAAGTTAAGTTCCCCCTCTATGGATCCGATCTTTATGAAATTACAGCTGTGTATTCGCAGACATATACATACGTCAAATACGCAGTTTTATCATTATCGTTTAAGCCGTTTCTGAGTAAATAATGGATACACCTAAAACTGAAAAAAAATTTACTAAAGTTAAGTTCCCCCTCTATGGTTCCGATCTTTATGAAATTACAGCTGTGTATTCGCGGACATATACGTATGTCAAATACGCAGTTTTACCATTATCGTCTATGCCGTTTCTGAGTAAATAATGGATACACCTTAAACTGAAAAAAAATTTACAAAAGTTAAGTTCCCCCTCTATGGTTCCGATCTTTATGAAATCACAGCTGTGTATTCGCAGACATATACATACGTAAAATACGCAGTTTTATCATTATGGTCCATGCCGTCTCTGAGTAAATAATGGATATACCTAAAACTGAAAAAAAATTTACAAAAGTTAAGTTCCTTCTGCATGGTTCCAATCTTTATGAAATTACAGCTGTGTATTCGCAGACATATACATACGTCAAATACGCAGTTTTATCATTATCGTCCATGCCGTTTCTGAGTAAATAATGGATACACCTAAAACTGAAGAAAAATTTACAAAAGTTACGTTCCTTCTGCATGGTTCCGATCTTTATGAAATTACAGCTGTGTATTCGCAGACATAAACATACGTCAAATACGCAGTTTTATCATTATCGTCCATGCCGTTTCTGAGTAAATAATGGATACACCTAAAACTGAAAAAAAATTTACAAAAGTTAAGTTCCCCCTGCATGGTTCCGATCTTTATGAAATTACAGCTTTAAATTCGCGGACATATACATACGTCAAATACGCAGTTTTACCATTATTGTCCAAGCCGTTTCTGAGTAAATAATGGATACACCTAAAACTGAAAAAAAATTTACAAAAGTTAAGTTCCCCCTGCATGGTTTCGATCTTTATGAAATTACAGCTGTGTATTCGCAGACATATACATACGTCAAATACGCTGTTTTATTATTATCGTCCATGCCGTCTCTGAGTAAATAATGGATACACCTAAAACTGAAAAAAAATTTACAAAAGTTAAGTTCCCCCTGCATGGTTCCGATCTTTATGAAATTACAGCTTTGAATTCGTGGACATATACATACGTCAAATACGCAGTTTTACCATTATTGTCCAGGCCGTTTCTTAGTAAATAATGGATACATCTAAAACAGAAAAAAAATTTACAAAAGTTAAGTTCCCCCTCTGAGGTTCCGATCTTTATGAAATCACAGCTGTGTATTCGCAGACATATACATTCGTAGATACGCTGTTTTATCATTATCGTCCATGCCGTTTCTAAGTAAATAATGGATACACCTAAAACTGAAAAAAAATTTACAAAAGTTAAGTTCCCCCTCTATGGTTCCGATCTTTATGAAATTACAGCTGTGTATTCGCGGACATATTCGTATGTCAAATACGCAGTTTTACCATTATCGTCCATGCCGTTTCTGAGTAAATAATGGATACACCTAAAACTGAAAAAAAATTTACAAAAGTTAAGTTCCCCCTCTGTGGTTCCGATCTTTATGAAATTACAGCTGTGTATTCGCAGACATATACATACGTCATATACGCAGTTTTACCATTATCGTCCAAGCCGTTTCTGAGTAAATAATGGATACACCTAAAACTGAAAAAAAATCTACAAAAGTTAAGTTCCCCCTCTATGGTTCCGATCTTTATGAAATTACAGCTGTGTATTCGCAGACATATACATACGTAAAATACGCAGTTTTATCATTATCGTCCATGCCGTCTCTGAGTAAATAATGGATACACCTAAAACTGAAAAAAAATTTACAAAAGTTAAGTTCCCCCTCTTTGGTTCCGATCTTTATGGAATTACAGCTGTGTATTCGCAGACATATACATACGTCAAATACGCAGTTTTATCAATATCGTCTATGCCGTCTCTGAGTAAATAATGGACACACCTAAAACTGAAAAAAAATTTACAAAAGTTAAGTTCCCCCTCTGTGGTTCCGATCTTTATGAAATTACAGCTGTGTATTCGCAGACATATACATACGTCAAATACGCAGTTTTACCATTATCGTCCAAGCCGTTTCTGAGTAAATAATGGATACACCTAAAACTGAAAAAAAATTTACAAAAGTCAAGTTCCCCCTCTTTGGTTCCGATCTTTATGAAATTACAGCTGTGTATTCGCAGACATATACATACGTAAAATACGCAGTTTTATCATTATCGTCCATGCCGTCTCTGAGTAAATAATGGATATACCTAAAACTGAAAAAAAATTTACAAAAGTTAAGTTCCTTCTGCATGGTTCCGATCTTTATGAAATTACAGCTGTGTATTCGCAGACATATACATACGTCAAATACGCAGTTTTATCATTATCGTCCATGCCGTTTCTGAGTAAATAATGGATACACCTAAAACTGAAAAAAAATTTACAAAAGTTAAGTTCCCCCTCTATGGTTCCGATCTTTATGAAATCACAGCTGTGTATTCGCAGACATATACATACGTCAAATACGCAGTTTTATCAATATCGTCTATGCCGTCTCTGAGTAAATAATGGACACACCTAAAACTGAAAAAAAATTTACAAAAGTTAAGTTCCCCCTCTGTGGTTCCGATCTTTATGAAATTACAGCTGTGTATTCGCAGACATATACATACGTCATATACGCAGTTTTACCATTATCGTCCAAGCCGTTTCTGAGTAAATAATGGATACACCTAAAACTGAAAAAAAATTTACAAAAGTTAAGATCCCCCTCTATGGTTCCGATCTTTATGAAATTACAGCTGTGTATTTGCAGACATATACATACGTAAAATACGCAGTTTTATCATTATCGTCCATGTCTTCTCTGAGTAAATAATAGATATACCTAAAACTGAAAAAAAATTTACAAAAGTTAAGTTCCTTCTGCATGGTTCCGATCTTTATGAAATTACAGCTGTGTATTCGCAGACATATACATACGTCAAATACGCAGTTTTATCATTATCGTCCATGCCGTTTCTGAGTAAATAATGGATACACCTAAAACTGAAAAAAAATTTACAAAAGTTAAGTTCCCCCTCTATGGTTCCGATCTTTATGAAATCACGGCTGTGTATTCGCAGACATATACATACGTCAAATACGCAGTTTTATCAATATCGTCTATGCTGTCTCTTAGTAAATAATGGACACACCTAAAACTGATAAAAAATTTACAAAAGTTAAGTTCCCCCTCTGTGGTTCCGATCTTTATGAAATTACAGCTGTGTATTCGCAGACATATACATACGTAAAATACGCAGTTTTATCATTATCGTTTAAGCCGTTTATGAGTACATAATGGATACACCTAAAACTGAAAAAAAAATTTACAAAAGTTAAGTTCCTTCTGCATGGTACCGATCTTTATGAAATTACAGCTGTGTATTCGCAGACATATACATACGTCAAATACGCAGTTTTATCATTATCGTCCATGCCGTTTCTGAGTAAATAATGGATACACCTAAAACTGAAAAAAAATTTACAAAAGTTAAGTTCCCCCTCTATGGTTCCGATCTTTATGAAATCACAGCTGTGTATTCGCAGACATATACATACGTCAAATACGCAGTTTTATCAATATCGTCTATGCCGTCTCTGAGTAAATAATGGACACACCTAAAACTGAAAAAAAATTTACAAAAGTTAAGTTCCCCCTCTGTGGTTCCGATCTTTATGAAATTACAGCTGTGTATTCGCAGACATATACATACGTCATATACGCAGTTTTACCATTATCGTCCAAGCCGTTTCTGAGTAAATAATGGATACACCTAAAACTGAAAAAAAATTTACAAAAGTTAAGATCCCCCTCTATGGTTCCGATCTTTATGAAATTACAGCTGTGTATTTGCAGACATATACATACGTAAAATACGCAGTTTTATCATTATCGTCCATGTCTTCTCTGAGTAAATAATATATATACCTAAAACTGAAAAAAAATTTACAAAAGTTAAGTTCCTTCTGCATGGTTCCGATCTTTATGAAATTACAGCTGTGTATTCGCAGACATATACATACGTCAAATACGCAGTTTTATCATTATCGTCCATGCCGTTTCTGAGTAAATAATGGATACACCTAAAACTGAAAAAAAATTTACAAAAGTTAAGTTCCCCCTCTATGGTTCCGATCTTTATGAAATCACGGCTGTGTATTCGCAGAAATATACATACGTCAAATACGCAGTTTTATCAATATCGTCTATGCTGTCTCTTAGTAAATAATGGACACACCTAAAACTGATAAAAAATTTACAAAAGTTAAGTTCCCCCTCTGTGGTTCCGATCTTTATGAAATTACAGCTGTGTATTCGCAGACATATACATACGTAAAATACGCAGTTTTATCATTATCGTTTAAGCCGTTTATGAGTACATAATGGATACACCTAAAACTGAAAAAAAAATTTACAAAAGTTAAGTTCCTTCTGCATGGTACCGATCTTTATGAAATTACAGCTGTGTATTCGCAGACATATACATACGTCAAATACGCAGTTTTATCATTATCGTCCATGCCGTTTCTGAGTAAATAATGGATACACCTAAAACTGAAAAAAAATTTACAAAAGTTATGTTCCCCCTCTATGGTTCCGATCTTTATGAAATCACAGCTGTGTATTCGCAGACATATGCATTCGTCATATACGCAGTTTTATCATTATCGTCCATGCCGTCTCTGAGTAAATAATGGATACACCTAAAACTGAAAAAAAATTTACAAAAGTTAAGTTCCCCCTCTATGGTTCCGATCTTTATGAAATTACAGCTGTGTATTCGCAGACATATACATACGTCAAATACGCAGTTTTACCATTATCGTCCAAGCCGTTTCTGAGTAAATAATGGATACACCTAAAACTGAAAAAAAATTTACAAAGGTTAAGTTCCTTCTGCATGGTTCTGATCTTTATGAAATTACAGCTGTGTATTCGCAGACATAAACATACGTAAAATACGCAGTTTTATCATTATCGTTTAAGCCGTTTATGAGTAAATAATGGATACACCTAAAACTGAATAAAAATTTACAAAAGTTACGTTCCTTCTGCATGGTTCCGATCTTTATGAAATTACAGCTGTGTATTCGCAGACATAAACATACGTCAAATACGCAGTTTTATCATTATCGTCCAAGCCGTTTCTTAGTAAATAATGGATACATCTAAAACTGAAAAAAAATTTACAAAAGTTAAGTTCCCCCTGCATGGTTCCGATCTTTATGAAATTACAGCTTTAAATTCGCGGACATATACATACGTCAAATACGCAGTTTTACCATTATTGTCCAAGCCGTTTCTGAGTAAATAATGGATACACCTAAAACTGAAAAAAAATTTACAAAAGTTAAGTTCCCACTGCATGGTTTCGATCTTTATGAAATTACAGCTGTGTATTCGCAGACATATACATACGTCAAATACGCTGTTTTATCATCATCGTCCATGCCGTCTCTGAGTAAATAATGGATACACCTAAAACTGAAAAAAAATTTACAAAAGTTAAGTTCCCCCTGCATGGTTCCGATCTTTATGAAATTACAGCTTTGAATTCGTGGACATATACATACGTCAAATACGCAGTTTTACCATTATTGTCCAAGCCGTTTCTGAGTAACTAATGGATACATCTAAAACTGAAAAAAAATTTACAAAAGTTAAGTTCCCCCTGCATGGTTTCGATCTTTATGAAATTACAGCTGGGTATTCGCAGACATATACATACGTCAAATACGCTGTTTTATCATTATCGTCCATGCCGTTTCTGAGTAAATAATGGATACACCTAAAACTGAAAAAAAATTTACAAAAGTTAAGTTCCCCCTCTATGGTTCCGATCTTTATGAAATTACAGCTGTGTATTCGCGGACATATACGTATGTCAAATACGCAGTTTTACCATTATCGTCCAAGCCGTTTCTGAGTAAATAATGGATACACCTAAAACTGAAAAAAAATTTACAAAAGTTAAGTTCCCCCTCTATGGTTCCGATCTTTATGAAATTACAGCTGTGTATTCGCAGACATATACATACGTCAAATACGCAGTTTTATCATTATCGTCCATGCCGTTTCTGAGTAAATAATGGATACACCTAAAACTGAAAAAAAATTTACAAAAGTTAAGTTCCCCCTCTATGGTTCCGATCTTTATGAAATTACAGCTGTGTATTCGCGGACATATACGTATGTCAAATACGCAGTTTTACCATTATCGTCCATGCCGTTTCTGAGTAAATAATGGATACACCTAAAACTGAAAAAAAATTTACAAAAGTTATGTTCCCCCTCTTTGGTTCCGATCTTTATGGAATTACAGCTGTGTATTCGCAGACATATACATACGTCAAATACACAGTTTTACCATTATCGTCCGGGCCGTTTTTGAGTAAATAATGGATACACCTAAAACTGAAAAAAAATTTACAAAAGTTAAGTTCCCCCTCTATGGTTCCGATCTTTATGAAATCACAGCTGTGTATTCGCGGACATATACGTATGTCAAATACGCAGTTTTACCATTATCGTCCAAGCCGTTTCTGAGTAAATAATGGATACACCTAAAACTGAAAAAAAATTTACAAAAGTTAAGTTCCCCCTTTATGGTTCCGATCTTTATGAAATTACAGCTGTGTATTCGCGGACATATACGTATGTCAAATACGCAGTTTTACCATTATCGTCCAAGCCGTTTCTGAGTAAATAATGGATACACCTAAAACTGAAAAAAAAATTACAAAAGTTAAGTTCCCCCTCTATGGTTCCGATCTTTATGAAATTACAGCTGTGTATTCGCAGACATATACATACGTCAAATACGCAGTTTTATCATTATCGTCCATGCCGTTTCTGAGTAAATAATGGATACACCTAAAACTGAAAAAAAATTTACAAAAGTTAAGTTCCCCCTCTATGGTTCCGATCTTTATGAAATTACAGCTGTGTATTCGCGGACATATACGTATGTCAAATACGCAGTTTTACCATTATCGTCCAAGCCGTTTCTGAGTAAATAATGGATACACCTAAAACTGAAAAAAAATTTACAAAAGTTAAGTTCCCCCTCTTTGGTTCCGATCTTTATGGAATTACAGCTGTGTATTCGCAGACATATACATACGTCAAATACGCAGTTTTACCATTATCGTCCGGGCCGTTTTTGAGTAAATAATGGATACACCTAAAACTGAAAAAAAATTTACAAAAGTTAAGTTCCCCCTCTATGGTTCCGATCTTTATGAAATCACAGCTGTGTATTCGCAGACATATACATACGTCAAATACGCAGTTTTATCAATATCGTCTATGCCGTCTCTGAGTAAATAATGGACACACCTAAAACTGAAAAAAAATTTATAAAAGTTAAGTTCCCCCTCTGTGGTTCCGATCTTTATGAAATTACAGCTGTGTATTCGCAGACATATACATACGTCATATACGCAGTTTTACCATTATCGTCCAAGCCGTTTCTGAGTAAATAATGGATACACCTAAAACTGAAAAAAAATTTACAAAAGTTAAGTTCCCCCTCTTTGGTTCCGATCTTTATGAAATTACAGCTGTGTATTCGCAGACATATACATACGTAAAATACGCAGTTTTATCATTATCGTCCATGCCGTCTCTGAGTAAATAATGGATATACCTAAAACTGAAAAAAAATTTACAAAAGTTAAGTTCCTTCTGCATGGTTCCGATCTCTATGAAATTACAGCTGTGTATTCGCAGACATATACATACGTCAAATACGCAGTTTTATCATTATCGTCCATGCCGTTTCTGAGTAAATAATGGATACACCTAAAACTGAAAAAAAATTTACAAAAGTTAAGTTCCCCCTCTATGGTTCCGATCTTTATGAAATCACAGCTGTGTATTCGCAGACATATACATACGTCAAATACGCAGTTTTATCAATATCGTCTATGCCGTCTCTGAGTAAATAATGGACACACCTAAAACTGAAAAAAAATTTACAAAAGTTAAGTTCCCCCTCTGTGGTTCCGATCTTTATGAAATTACAGCTGTGTATTCGCAGACATATACATACGTCATATACGCAGTTTTACCATTATCGTCCAAGCCGTTTCTGAGTAAATAATGGATACACCTAAAACTGAAAAAAAATTTACAAAAGTTAAGATCCCCCTCTATGGTTCCGATCTTTATGAAATTACAGCTGTGTATTTGCAGACATATACATACGTAAAATACGCAGTTTTATCATTATCGTCCATGTCTTCTCTGAGTAAATAATGGATATACCTAAAACTGAAAAAATATTTACAAAAGTTAAGTTCCTTCTGCATGGTTCCGATCTTTATGAAATTACAGCTGTGTATTCGCAGACATATACATACGTCAAATACGCAGTTTTATCATTATCGTCCATGCCGTTTCTGAGTAAATAATGGATACACCTAAAACTGATAAAAAATTTAAAAAAGTTAAGTTCCCCCTCTGTGGTTCCGATCTTTACGAAATTACAGCTGTGTATTCGCAGACATAAACATACGTAAAATACGCAGTTTTATCATTATCGTTTAAGCCGTTTATGAGTAAATAATGGATACACCTAAAACTGAATAAAAATTTACAAAAGTTACGTTCCTTCTGCATGGTTCCGATTTTTATGAAATTACAGCTGTGTATTCGCAGACATAAACATACGTCAAATACGCAGTTTTATCATTATCGTCCAAGCCGTTTCTTAGTAAATAATAGATACATCTAAAACTGAAAAAAAATTTACAAAAGTTAAGTTCCCCCTGCATGGTTCCGATCTTTATGAAATTACAGCTTTAAATTCGCGGACATATACATACGTCAAATACGCAGTTTTACCATTATTGTCCAAGCCGTTTCTGAGTAAATAATGGATACACCTAAAACTGAAAAAAAATTTACAAAAGTTAAGTTCCCACTGCATGGTTTCGATCTTTATGAAATTACAGCTGTGTATTCGCAGACATATACATACGTCAAATACGCTGTTTTACCATTATCGTCCAAGCCGTTTCTGAGTAAATAATGGATACACCTAAAACTGAAAAAAAATTTACAAAAGTTAAGTTCCCCCTGCATGGTTCCGATCTTTATGAAATTACAGCTTTGAATTCGTGGACATATACATACGTCAAATACGCAGTTTTACCATTATTGTCCAAGCCGTTTCTGAGTAAATAATGGATACATCTAAAACTGAAAAAAAATTTACAAAAGTTAAGTTCCCCCTGCATGGTTTCGATCTTTATGAAATTACAGCTGGGTATTAGCAGACATATACATACGTCAAATACGCTGTTTTATCATTACCGTCCATGCCGTTTCTGAGTAAATAATGGATACACCTAAAACTGAAAAAAAATTTACAAAAGTTAAGTTCCCCCTCTATGGTTCCGATCTTTATGAAATTACAGCTGTGTTTTCGCGGACATATACGTATGTCAAATACGCAGTTTTACCATTATCGTCCAAGCCGTTTCTGAGTAAATAATGGATACACCTAAAACTGAAAAAAAATTTACAAAAGTTAAGTTCCCCCTCTATGGTTCCGATCTTTATGAAATTACAGCTGTGTATTCGCAGACATATACATACGTCAAATACGCAGTTTTATCATTATCGTCCATGCCGTTTCTGAGTAAATAATGGATACACCTAAAACTGAAAAAAAATTTACAAAAGTTAAGTTCCCCCTCTATGGTTCCGATCTTTATGAAATTACAGCTGTGTATTCGCGGACATATACGTATGTCAAATACGCAGTTTTACCATTATCGTCCATGCCGTTTCTGAGTAAATAATGGATACACCTAAAACTGAAAAAAAATTTACAAAAGTTATGTTCCCCCTCTTTGGTTCCGATCTTTATGGAATTACAGGTGTGTATTCGCAGACATATACATACGTCAAATACGCAGTTTTACCATTAACGTCCGGGCCGTTTTTGAGTAAATAATGGATACACCTAAAACTGAAAAAAAATTTACAAAAGTTAAGTTCCCCCTCTATGGTTCCGATCTTTATGAAATCACAGCTGTGTATTCGCGGACATATACGTATGTCAAATACGCAGTTTTACCATTATCGTCCAAGCCGTTTCTGAGTAAATAATGGATACACCTAAAACTGAAAAAAAATTTACAAAAGTTAAGTTCCCCCTCTTTGGTTCCGATCTTTATGGAATTACAGCTGTGTATTCGCAGACATATACATACGTCAAATACGCAGTTTTACCATTATCGTCCGGGCCGTTTTTGAGTAAATAATGGATACACCTAAAACTGAAAAAAAATTTAAAAAAGTTAAGTTCCCCCTCTATGGTTCCGATCTTTATGAAATCACAGCTGTGTATTCGCAGACATATACATACGTCAAATACGCAGTTTTATCAATATCGTCTATGCCGTCTCTGAGTATATAATGGACACACCTAAAACTGAAAAAAAATTTACAAAAGTTAAGTTCCCCCTCTGTGGTTCCGATCTTTATGAAATTACAGCTGTGTATTCGCAGACATATACATACGTCAAATACGCAGTTTTACCATTATCGTCCGGGCCGTTTTTGAGTAAATAATGGATACACCTAAAACTGAAAAAAAATTTACAAAAGTTAAGTTCCCCCTCTATGGTTCCGATCTTTATGAAATCACAGCTGTGTATTCGCGGACATATACGTATGTCAAATACGCAGTTTTACCATTATCGTCCAAGCCGTTTCTGAGTAAATAATGGATACACCTAAAACTGAAAAAAAATTTACAAAAGTTAAGTTCCCCCTTTATGGTTCCGATCTTTATGAAATTACAGCTGTGTATTCGCGGACATATACGTATGTCAAATACGCAGTTTTACCATTATCGTCCAAGCCGTTTCTGAGTAAATAATGGATACACCTAAAACTGAAAAAAAATTTACAAAAGTTAAGTTCCCCCTCTATGGTTCCGATCTTTATGAAATTACAGCTGTGTATTCGCAGACATATACATACGTCAAATACGCAGTTTTATCATTATCGTCCATGCCGTTTCTGAGTAAATAATGGATACACCTAAAACTGAAAAAAAATTTACAAAAGTTAAGTTCCCCCTCTATGGTTCCGATCTTTATTAAATTACAGCTGTGTATTCGCGGACATATACGTATGTCAAATACGCAGTTTTACCATTATCGTCCAAGCCGTTTCTGAGTAAATAATGGATACACCTAAAACTGAAAAAAAATTTACAAAAGTTAAGTTCCCCCTCTTTGGTTCCGATCTTTATGGAATTACAGCTGTGTATTCGCAGACATATACATACGTCAAATACGCAGTTTTACCATTATCGTCCGGGCCGTTTTTGAGTAAATAATGGATACACCTAAAACTGAAAAAAAATTTACAAAAGTTAAGTTCCCCCTCTATGGTTCCGATCTTTATGAAATCACAGCTGTGTATTCGCAGACATATACATACGTCAAATACGCAGTTTTATCAATATCGTCTATGCCGTCTCTGAGTAAATAATGGACACACCTAAAACTGAAAAAAAATTTACAAAAGTTAAGTTCCCCCTCTGTGGTTCCGATCTTTATGAAATTACAGCTGTGTATTCGCAGACATATACATACGTCATATACGCAGTTTTACCATTATCGTCCAAGCCGTTTCTGAGTAAATAATGGATACACCTAAAACTGAAAAAAAATTTACAAAAGTTAAGTTCCCCCTCTTTGGTTCCGATCTTTATGAAATTACAGCTGTGTATTCGCAGACATATACATACGTAAAATACGCAGTTTTATCATTATCGTCCATGCCGTCTCTGAGTAAATAATGGATATACCTAAAACTGAAAAAAATTTACAAAAGTTAAGTTCCTTCTGCATGGTTCCGATCTTTATGAAATTACAGCTGTGTATTCGCAGACATATACATACGTCAAATACGCAGTTTTATCATTATCGTCCATGCCGTTTCTGAGTAAATAATGGATACACCTAAAACTGAAAAAAAATTTACAAAAGTTAAGTTCCCCCTCTATGGTTCCGATCTTTATGAAATCACAGCTGTGTATTCGCAGACATATACATACGTCAAATACGCAGTTTTATCAATATCGTCTATGCCGTCTCTGAGTAAATAATGGACACACCTAAAACTGAAAAAAAATTTACAAAAGTTAAGTTCCCCCTCTGTGGTTCCGATCTTTATGAAATTACAGCTGTGTATTCGCAGACATATACATACGTCATATACGCAGTTTTACCATTATCGTCCAAGCCGTTTCTGAGTAAATAATGGATACACCTAAAACTGAAAAAAAATTTACAAAAGTTAAGATCCCCCTCCATGGTTCCGATCTTTATGAAATCACGGCTGTGTATTCGCAGACATATACATACGTCAAATACGCAGTTTTATCAATATCGTCTATGCTGTCTCTTAGTAAATAATGGACACACCTAAAACTGATAAAAAATTTACAAAAGTTAAGTTCCCCCTCTGTGGTTCCGATCTTTACGAAATTACAGCTGTGTATTCGCAGACATAAACATACGTAAAATACGCAGTTTTATCATTATCGTTTAAGCCGTTTATGAGTAAATAATGGATACACCTGAAACTGAATAAAAATTTACAAAAGTTACGTTCCTTCTGCATGGTTCCGATTTTTATGAAATTACAGCTGTGTATTCGCAGACATAAACATACGTCAAATACGCAGTTTTATCATTATCGTCCAAGCCGTTTCTTAGTAAATAATGGATACATCTAAAACTGAAAAAAAATTTACAAAAGTTAAGTTCCCCCTGCATGGTTCCGATCTTTATGAAATTACAGCTTTAAATTCGCGGACATATACATACGTCAAATACGCAGTTTTACCATTATTGTCCAAGCCGTTTCTGAGTAAATAATGGATACACCTAAAACTGAAAAAAAATTTACAAAAGTTAAGTTCCCACTGCATGGTTTCGATCTTTATGAAATTACAGCTGTGTATTCGCAGACATATACATACGTCAAATACGCTGTTTTATCATCATCGTCCATGCCGTCTCTGAGTAAATAATTGATACACCTAAAACTGAAAAAAAATTTACAAAAGTTAAGTTCCCCCTGCATGGTTCCGATCTTTATGAAATTACAGCTTTGAATTCGTGGACATATACATACGTCAAATACGCAGTTTTACCATTATTGTCCAAGCCGTTTCTGAGTAAATAATGGATACATCTAAAACTGAAAAAAAATTTACAAAAGTTAAGTTCCCCCTGCATGGTTTCGATCTTTATGAAATTACAGCTGTGTATTCGCAGACATATACATACGTCAAATACGCTGTTTTATCATTACCGTCCATGCCGTTTCTGAGTAAATAATGGATACACCTAAAACTGAAAAAAAATTTACAAAAGTTAAGTTCCCCCTCTATGGTTCCGATCTTTATGAAATTACAGCTGTGTTTTCGCGGACATATACGTATGTCAAATACGCAGTTTTACCATTATCGTCCAAGCCGTTTCTGAGTAAATAATGGATACACCTAAAACTGAAAAAAAATTTACAAAAGTTAAGTTCCCCCTCTATGGTTCCGATCTTTATGAAATTACAGCTGTGTATTCGCAGACATATACATACGTCAAATACGCAGTTTTATCATTATCGTCCATGCCGTTTCTGAGTAAATAATGGATACACCTAAAACTGAAAAAAAATTCACAAAAGTTAAGTTCCCCCTCTATGGTTCCGATCTTTATGAAATTACAGCTGTGTATTCGCGGACATATACGTATGTCAAATACGCAGTTTTACCATTATCGTCCATGCCGTTTCTGAGTAAATAATGGATACACCTAAAACTGAAAAAAAATTTACAAAAGTTATGTTCCCCCTCTTTGGTTCCGATCTTTATGGAATTACAGGTGTGTATTCGCAGACATATACATACGTCAAATACGCAGTTTTACCATTATCGTCCGGGCCGTTTTTGAGTAAATAATGGATACACCTAAAACTGAAAAAAAATTTACAAAAGTTAAGTTCCCCCTCTATGGTTCCGATCTTTATGAAATCACAGCTGTGTATTCGCGGACATATACGTATGTCAAATACGCAGTTTTACCATTATCGTCTAAGCCGTTTCTGAGTAAATAATGGATACACCTAAAACTGAAAAAAAATTTACAAAAGTTAAGTTCCCCCTCTTTGGTTCCGATCTTTATGGAATTACAGCTGTGTATTCGCAGACATATACATACGTCGAATACGCAGTTTTACCATTATCGTCCGGGCCGTTTTTGAGTAAATAATGGATACACCTAAAACTGAAAAAAAATTTACAAAAGTTAAGTTCCCCCTCTATGGTTCCGATCTTTATGAAATCACAGCTGTGTATTCGCAGACATATACATACGTCAAATACGCAGTTTTATCAATATCGTCTATGCCATCTCTGAGTATATAATGGACACACCTAAAACTGAAAAAAAAATTACAAAAGTTAAGTTCCCCCTCTGTGGTTCCGATCTTTATGAAATTACAGCTGTGTATTCGCAGACCTATACATACGTCATACACGCAGTTTTACCATTATCGTCCAAGCCGTTTCTGAGTAAATAATGGATACACCTAAAACTGAAAAAAAATTTACAAAAGTTAAGTTCCCCCTCTATGGTTCCGATCTTTATGTAATTACAGCTGTGTATTCGCAGACATATACATACGTCAAATACGCAGTTTTATCAATATCGTCTATGCCGTCTCTGAGTAAATAATGGACACACCTAAAACTAAAAAAAAATTTACAAAAGTTAAGTTCCCCCTCTGTGGTTCCGATCTTTATGAAATTACAGCTGTGTATTCGCAGACATATACATACGTAAAATACGCAGTTTTATCATTATCGTTTAAGCCGTTTATGAGTAAATAATGGATACACCTAAAACTGAAAAAAAAATTTACAAAAGTTAAGTTCCTTCTGCATGGTTCCGATCTTTATGAAATTACAGCTGTGTATTCGCAGACATATACATACGTCAAATACGCAGTTTTATCATTATCGTCCATGCCGTTTCTGAGTAAATAATGGATACACCTAAAACTGAAAAAAAATTTACAAAAGTTAAGTTCCCCCTCTGTGGTTCCGATCTTTATGAAATCACAGCTGTGTATTCGCGGACATATACGTATGTCAAATACGCAGTTTTACCATTATCGTCCAAGCCGTTTCTGAGTAAATAATGGATACACCTAAAACTGAAAAAAAATTTACAAAAGTTAAGTTCCCCCTCTATGGTTCCGATCTTTATGAAATTACAGCTGTGTATTCGCAGACATATACATACGTCAAATACGCAGTTTTACCATTATCGTCCAAGCCGTTTTTGAGTAAGTAATGGATACACCTAAAACTTGAAAAAAATTTACAAAAGTTAAGTTCCCCCTCTATGGTTCCGATCTTTATGAAATTACAGCTGTGTATTCGCAGACATATACATACGTCAAATACGCAGTTTTACAATTATCGTCCAAGCCGTTTCTGAGTAAATAATGGATACACCTAAAACTGAAAAAAAATTTACAAAAGTTAAGTTCCCCCTCTATGGTTCCGATCTTTATGAAATTACAGCTGTGTATTCGCAGACATATACATACGTCAAATACGCAGTTTTACCATTATCGTCCAAGCCGTTTCTGAGTAAATAATGGATACACCTAAAACTGAAAAAAAATTTACAAAAGTTAAGTTCCCCCTGCATGGTTCCGATCTTTAAGAAATTAAAGCTGTGAATTGGCAGACATATACATACGTAAAATACGCAGTTTTATCATTATCGTTTAAGCCGTTTATGAGTGAATAATGGATACACCTAAAACTGAAAAAAAATTTACAAAAGTTAAGTTCCCCCTCTATGGTTCCGATCTTTATGAAATTACAGCTGTGTATTCGCAGACATATACATACGTAAAATAGGCAGTTTTATCATTATCGTCCATGCCGTCTCTGAGTAAATAATGGATATACCTAAAACTGAAAAAAAATTTACAAAAGTTAAGTTCCTTCTGCATGGTTCCGATCTTTATTAAATTACAGCTGTGTATTCGCAGACATATACATACGTCAAATACGCAGTTTTATCATTATCGTCCATGCCGTTTCTGAGTAAATAATGGATACACCTAAAACTGAAAAAAAATTTACAAAAGTTATGTTCCCCCTCTATGGTTCCGATCTTTATGAAATCACAGCAGTGTATTCGCAGACATATACATTCGTCATATACGCAGTTTTATCATTATCGTCCATGCCGTCTCTGAGTAAATAATGGATACACCTAAAACTGAAAAAAAATTTACAAACGTTAAGTTCCCCCTCTATGGTTCCGACCTTTATGAAATTACAGCTGTGTATTCGCAGACATATACATACGTCAAATACGCAGTTTTACCATTATCGTCCAAGCCGTTTTTGAGTAAATAATGGATACACCTAAAACTGAAAAAAAATTTACAAAAGTTAAGTTCCCCCTCTATGGTTCCGATCTTTATGAAATTACAGCTGTGTATTCGCAGACATATACATACGTCAAATACGCAGTTTTACCATTATCGTCCAAGCCGTTTCTGAGTAAATAATGGATACACCTAAAACTGAAAAAAAATTTACAAAAGTTAAGTTCCCCCTGCATGGTTCCGATCTTTAAGAAATTAAAGCTGTGAATTGGCAGACATATACATACGTAAAATACGCAGTTTTATCATTATCGTTTAAGCCGTTTATGAGTGAATAATGGATACACCTAAAACTGAAAAAAAATTTACAAAAGTTAAGTTCCTCCTGCATGGTTCCGATCTTTATGAAATTACAGCTGTGAATTCGCAGACACATATATACGTAAAATAAGCAGTTTTATCATTATCGTTTAAGCCGTTTATGAGTAAATAATGGATACACCTAATACTGAAAAAAAATTTACAAAAGTTAAGTTCCTTCTGCATGGTTCTGATCTTTATGAAATTACAGCTGTGTATTCGCAGACATAAACATACGTAAAATACGCAGTTTTATCATTATCGTTTAAGCCGTTTATGAATAAATAATGGATACACCTAAAACTGAAAAAAAATTTACAAAAGTTAAGTTCCCCCTCTATGGTTCCGATCTTTATGAAATTACAGCTGTGTATCCGCAGACATATACATACGTCAAATACGCAGTTTTACCATTATCGTCTAAGCCGTTTTTGAGTAAATAATGGATACACCTAAAACTGGAAAAAAATTTAAAAAAGTTAAGTTCCCCCTCTATGGTTCCGATCTTTATGAAATTACAGCTGTGTATTCGCAGACATATTCATACGTCAAATACGCAGTTTTATCATTATCGTCCATGCCGTTTCTGAGTAAATAATGGATACACCTAAAACTGAAAAAAAATTTACAAAAGTTAAGTTCCCCCTCTATGGTTCCGATCTTTATGAAATCACAGCTGTGTATTCGCGGACATATACGTATGTCAAATACGCAGTTTTACCATTATCGTCCAAGCCGTTTCTGAGTAAATAATGGATACACCTAAAACTGAAAAAAAATTTACAAAAGTTAAGTTCCCCCTCTATGGTTCCGATCTTTATGAAATTACAGCTGTGTATTCGCAGACATATACATACGTCAAATACGCAGTTTTACCATTATCGTCCAAGCCATTTCTGACTAAATAATGGATACACCTAAAACTGAAAAAAAATTTACAAAGGTTAAGTTCCACCTGCATGGTTCCGATCTTTATGAAATTACAGCTGTGAATTTGCAGACATATACATACGTTAAATACGCAGTTTTATCATTATCGTTTAAGCCGTTTATGAGTAAATAATGGATACACCTAAAACTGAAAAAAAATTTACAAAAGTTAAGTTCCTTCTGCATGGTTCTGATCTTTATGAAATTACAGCTGTGTATTCGCAGACATAAACATACGTCAAATACGCAGTTTTATCATTATCGTCCAAGCCGTTTCTGAGTAAATAATGGATACACCTAAAACTGAAAAAAAGTTTACAAACGTTAAGTTCCCCCTGCATGGTTCCGATCTTTATGAAATCACAGCTGTGAATTCGAAGATATATACATACGTAAAATACGCAGTTTTACCATTATCGTCCAAGCCATTTCTGAGTAAATAATGGATACACCTAAAACTGAAAAAAAATTTACAAAAGTTAAGTTCACCCTCTATGGTTCCGATCTTTATGAAATCACAGCTGTGAATTCGCAGACATATACATACGTAAAATACGAAGTTTTATCATTATCGTTCAAGCCGTTTATGAGTGAATAATGGATACACCTAAAACTGAAAAAAAATTTACAAAAGTTAAGTTCCCCCTGCATGGTTCCGATCTTTATGAAATTACAGCTGTGAATTCGCAGACATATACATACGTCAAATACGCAGTTTTACCATTATTGTCCAAGCCGTTTCTGAGTAAATAATGGATACATCTAAAACTGAAAAAAAATTTACAAAAGTTAAGTTCCCCCTGCATGGTTTCGATCTTTATGAAATTACAGCTGGGTATTCGCAGACATATACATACGTCAAATACGCTGTTTTATCATTACCGTCCATGCCGTTTCTGAGTAAATAATGGATACACCTAAAACTGAAAAAAAATTTACAAAAGTTAAGTTCCCCCTCTATGGTTCCGATCTTTATGAAATTACAGCTGTGTTTTCGCGGACATATACGTATGTCAAATACGCAGTTTTACCATTATCGTCCAAGCCGTTTCTGAGTAAATAATGGATACACCTAAAACTGAAAAAAAATTTACAAAAGTTAAGTTCCCCCTCTATGGTTCCGATCTTTATGAAATTACAGCTGTGTATTCGCAGACATATACATACGTCAAATACGCAGTTTTATCATTATCGTCCATGCCGTTTCTGAGTAAATAATGGATACACCTAAAACTGAAAAAAAATTTACAAAAGTTAAGTTCCCCCTCTATGGTTCCGATCTTTATGAAATTACAGCTGTGTATTCGCGGACATATACGTATGTCAAATACGCAGTTTTACCATTATCGTCCATGCCGTTTCTGAGTAAATAATGGATACACCTAAAACTGAAAAAAAATTTACAAAAGTTATGTTCCCCCTCTTTGGTTCCGATCTTTATGGAATTACAGGTGTGTATTCGCAGACATATACATACGTCAAATACGCAGTTTTACCATTATCGTCCGGGCCGTTTTTGAGTAAATAATGGATACACCTAAAACTGAAAAAAAATTTACAAAAGTTAAGTTCCCCCTCTATGGTTCCGATCTTTATGAAATTACAGCTGTGTATTCGCGGGCATATACGTATGTCAAATACGCAGTTTTACCATTATCGTCCAAGCCGTTTCTGAGTAAATAATGGATACACCTAAAACTGAAAAAAAATTTACAAAAGTTAAGTTCCCCCTTTATGGTTCCGATCTTTATGAAATTACAGCTGTGTATTCGCGGACATATACGTATGTCAAATACGCAGTTTTACCATTATCGTCCAAGCCGTTTCTGAGTAAATAATGGATACATTTAAAACTGAAAAAAAATTTACAAAAGTTAAGTTCCCCCTCTATGGTTCCGATCTTTATGAAATTACAGCTGTGTATTCGCAGACATATACATACGTCAAATACGCAGTTTTATCATTATCGTCCATGCCGTTTCTGAGTAAATAATGGATACACCTAAAACTGAAAAAAAATTTACAAAAGTTAAGTTCCCCCTCTATGGTTCCGATCTTTATGAAATTACAGCTGTGTATTCGCGGACATATACGTATGTCAAATACGCAGTTTTACCATTATCGTCCAAGCCGTTTCTGAGTAAATAATGGATACACCTAAAACTGAAAAAAAATTTACAAAAGTTAAGTTCCCCCTCTTTGGTTCCGATCTTTATGGAATTACAGCTGTGTATTCGCAGACATATACATACGTCAAATACGCAGTTTTACCATTATCGTCCGGGCCGTTTTTGAGTAAATAATGGATACACCTAAAACTGAAAAAAAATTTACAAAAGTTAAGTTCCCCCTCTATGGTTCCGATCTTTATGAAATCACAGCTGTGTATTCGCAGACATATACATACGTCAAATACGCAGTTTTATCAATATCGTCTATGCCGTCTCTAAGTAAATAATGGACACACCTAAAACTGAAAAAAAATTTACAAAAGTTAAGTTCCCCCTCTGTGGTTCCGATCTTTATGAAATTACAGCTGTGTATTCGCAGACATATACATACGTAAAATACGCAGTTTTATCATTATCGTCCATGCCGTCTCTGAGTAAATAATGGATATACCTAAAACTGAAAAAAAATTTACAAAAGTTAAGTTCCTTCTGCATGGTTCCGATCTTTATGAAATTACAGCTGTGTATTCGCAGACATATACATACGTCAAATACGCAGTTTTATCATTATCGTCCATGCCGTTTCTGAGTAAATAATGGATACACCTAAAACTGAAAAAAAATTTACAAAAGTTAAGTTCCCCCTCTATGGTTCCGATCTTTATGAAATCACAGCTGTGTATTCGCAGACATATACATACGTCAAATACGCAGTTTTATCAATATCGTCTATGCCGTCTCTGAGTAAATAATGGACACACCTAAAACTGAAAAAAAATTTACAAAAGTTAAGTTCCCCCTCTGTGGTTCCGATCTTTATGAAATTACAGCTGTGTATTCGCAGACATATACATACGTCATATACGCAGTTTTACCATTATCGTCCAAGCCGTTTCTGAGTAAATAATGGATACACCTAAAACTGAAAAAAAATTTACAAAAGTTAAGATCCCCCTCTATGGTTCCGATCTTTATGAAATCACGGCTGTGTATTCGCAGACATATACATACGTCAAATACGCAGTTTTATCAATATCGTCTATGCTGTCTCTTAGTAAATAATGGACACACCTAAAACTGATAAAAAATTTACAAAAGTTAAGTTCCCCCTCTGTGGTTCCGATCTTTACGAAATTACAGCTGTGTATTCGCAGACATAAACATACGTAAAATACGCAGTTTTATCATTATCGTTTAAGCCGTTTATGAGTAAATAATGGATACACCTAAAACTGAATAAAAATTTACAAAAGTTACGTTCCTTCTGCATGGTTCCGATTTTTATGAAATTACAGCTGTGTATTCGCAGACATAAACATACGTCAAATACGCAGTTTTATCATTATCGTCCAAGCCGTTTCTTAGTAAATAATGGATACATCTAAAACTGAAAAAAAATTTACAAAAGTTAAGTTCCCCCTGCATGGTTCCGATCTTTATGAAATTACAGCTTTAAATTCGCGGACATATACATACGTCAAATACGCAGTTTTATCATTATCGTCCATGCCGTTTCTGAGTAAATAATGGATACACCTAAAACTGAAAAAAAATTTACAAAAGTTAAGTTCCCACTGCATGGTTTCGATCTTTATGAAATTACAGCTGTGTATTCGCAGACATATACATACGTCAAATACGCTGTTTTATCATCATCGTCCATGCCGTCTCTGAGTAAATAATTGATACACCTAAAACTGAAAAAAAATTTACAAAAGTTAAGTTCCCCCTGCATGGTTCCGATCTTTATGAAATTACAGCTTTGAATTCGTGGACATATACATACGTCAAATACGCAGTTTTACCATTATTGTCCAAGCCGTTTCTGAGTAAATAATGGATACATCTAAAACTGAAAAAAAATTTACAAAAGTTAAGTTCCCCCTGCATGGTTTCGATCTTTATGAAATTACAGCTGTGTATTCGCAGACATATACATACGTCAAATACGCTGTTTTATCATTATCGTCCATGCCGTTTCTGAGTAAATAATGGATACACCTAAAACTGAAAAAAAATTTACAAAAGTTAAGTTCCCCCTCTATGGTTCCGATCTTTATGAAATTACAGCTGTGTATTCGCGGACATATACATATGTCAAATACGCAGTTTTACCATTATCGTCCAAGCCGTTTCTGAGTAAATAATGGATACACCTAAAACTGAAAAAAAATTTACAAAAGTTAAGTTCCCCCTCTATGGTTCCGATCTTTATGAAATTACAGCTGTGTATTCGCAGACATATACATACGTCAAATACGCAGTTTTATCATTATCGTCCATGCCGTTTCTGAGTAAATAATGGATACACCTAAAACTGAAAAAAAATTTACAAAAGTTAAGTTCCCCCTCTATGGTTCCGATCTTTATGAAATTACAGCTGTGTATTCGCGGACATATACGTATGTCAAATACGCAGTTTTACCATTATCGTCCATGCCGTTTCTGAGTAAATAATGGATACACCTAAAACTGAAAAAAAATTTACAAAAGTTATGTTCCCCCTCTTTGGTTCCGATCTTTATGGAATTACAGGTGTGTATTCGCAGACATATACATACGTCAAATACGCAGTTTTACCATTATCGTCCGGGCCGTTTTTGAGTAAATAATGGATACACCTAAAACTGAAAAAAAATTTACAAAAGTTAAGTTCCCCCTCTATGGTTCCGATCTTTATGAAATCACAGCTGTGTATTCGCGGACATATACGTATGTCAAATACGCAGTTTTACCATTATCGTCCAAGCCGTTTCTGAGTAAATAATGGATACACCTAAAACTGAAAAAAAATTTACAAAAGTTAAGTTCCCCTGCTATGTATTGTGGATGCTGCCATGATAAGAAAAGTAAATTGAATTAATAATTTAATATCGAAATATGTAAAGTACTGTATATGGTCAACCCGGTGGTCAGTTTTACCTGAAGGCGGCTAGGTCTTGGAAATACCACCTTGTAAGTTATTGGGGCCATAAACCTTCTGTTAGAGATTCAAAATAAGCAAAGCTTAGGACCGGCAATGCTGCCGTTAAACATCCAGGGAAATACCTAAGAAGATTGTTAGAGAAATTTGTGGCCATAAACCCTGGTTTTGCCCCGGCAAAGAGGCCGCTGGGAAACACGTTGAATATGGAAATGAAGGGAAATTTTAGGCAGCCAGCCAATCAGACGAAGTCTGGAACCAACCAGCCAGCCAATCAGAAGAAGTCTGAAGAGAGTGGGGGAAAGAGGACTTATACGGTGAAGAAGGAGGCTCGAGGAGTTCGGGTGGAGAGTGAGTTCGGAGGTGGACAGAGGTCGGGGGAGTGTGCCAAGAGGGCGAGAGTGGAACGAGAAGGGCAGAGGACCAGATAGGCAGGAGCGGCAGAGTCCAGATTTCCGAGACAGGCTGAGATGGGATGCTGTGCTGAGACTGAGAGAGCGTCAGAGATGGCAGAGACTGATCCAGCAGATAGGCCAGAGACAACACCAGAGAGTGCCCACCAAATAAGGTTAAGACATATACAGTACCTACTAGTTGTAATATTGTGTGGTTAGTATTTATTAAAATAATGTTAAATTGCCAGTCAGCATCCATTAACTAATTTGTGCTAGTAAAATATGTTTATATGATATATTAAAGGGGGTATAAATAATTTACATTATTGGTCAATAAAATTAAAGATATAGTCCAATTTAGATTTGTTTATTTATTATCATTTACCCTATGCCACAGGTTTATTAGAATAATATGGAATTGGTAAACATGTCACCTTTGGAAAAGTATCCAATTTAAATTAAGGCGAATTAAGTACATTAATTACAATATCAATTAGATATATGCCGTTTCTGGTAACCCCCACCCGCCTTAGAAAAGCGGGAGCCCAGAAACGTAGCAATTAAAATGGCATCCCTTGTGGGGACGTACTTACCAATTTGTTTATATTATTAGTTGACATTTCTTGTTAAATTATTCAAAGTGGCATAAGGGTGAATATTATAAGGTTTGATGATTTCTTTAATTTAACTAAAAATTCTCCAGGATTTCGCTTTAAACATTTGCTCCGTTTTCTCGTGCTCTCTTTCCTTAGTGTTATATTAGTGATGTGTGTGAGCAAGGCTGTCCTTATACTTCTTGTTGTACGGTCTTATTATAAGTGGCTTGTTTTTTGTGTTATATATAACCAGTGCTTGCGTTTAACCCTACCGCGGAGGTTTCAATAGATATTAGAGGGATAATATACGCGCACGATATTTTGATATGGCTTTGAGGGTAGAAAAGGAGAAACTACCACAGCCGAATACGGGGTTGACTGAAGGAATAGCAATCCCACATCCAGAAGCAACTCAGCCACAGACCATGGAGAAAAAAGAAGAAAATAGCCTCAGCCCAGAAGAAATGTTATGGCAGCTAATAAAAGAGATGAAGAAAAATCAAGAAGAAAGACATAAAGAGCTAAAGGGAATAATAGAAGAGCATAATAAACACCTACAGGAAATAAGTGAAGCTCTACACACAACGAACCTGGAATCGTCTGCAAAACGTTTAACTAAACCTGATGAGGATCAAAAACTAAACAGAAAGGAACAGAAACCACTCCTAGCTGGAAGTGAAGATATAAATAAGAGTGCAGAAGATGATGCCCATAAAACAGTAGAAAATTATATTAATGGACCCCATGCGACCAATTGTATGGAAACTGGACCGAACGAGATTACTGCTCGGGAAAATGTTGAAATTATAAGTGACGAATCTCCGAGGGAAGGAATGGTTCCTAATGCTCAATCAGAAAGTGGTGACATTGAGACTAATTCCGTCGGGCAAGATAAGGTTCTCTTTAAAGTTGAAGATGAAACGAAGAATCTTCAAAAAGAAACCATTCAAGAGAATTTACCAATCCCTCAATCTCAGATAGAAACTCTTGAGTCTTGCCAAGTAGGTAAGGAAGTTGATATGACCCATGAAAGGGTTGAATATGAAGAGAAGGACCGACTCAGAGAGATTGATAATGAAGAAAACGTCATAAGCTTCCCAGAATTTGTAAAGATAATTAACTCCGATAATTCACCTCCAGGAGAAGATCAAATAAACCCATCAGATATGTTTATAGGGCAGTCCCCATTAAATTGCAGTCGATCCCATTACAACGATAGTTATGAAACGAATAATTATTTTAGGGATCCACCAACCGAAGAATTCGCCGTTCTTATTTTATTAGGGGAATTCCATGGAGGCTTTTTAATCCCAGAAGATGATAGGAATAAACGCGTACGGTGTTATAATAAGACACGGTAGTCTTTATCCCAGTCCAGGGGATAAAAAGGGTTTCCATCTAGCGTCCCTTCCGTTGACGAGCTAAAGGGTCCTGGCGAAGCCGTCGTCAGGTCAACCCGTTCTGGATCAATGTAAATAATTTTTGTAAATATTATTGTAAATATTTTTATGTAAATAAGTTTCTCTTATAAATTTAGGAATTGTTAGTATTAGGATCTTAACTACATACAGTTTAATTAAGTGGATCTCAGAGTAACTTCATTATATTCAAATTAAGATAATAAAAATTGAAATTTATTTTACCAATCCCGATTTGATTAATTAATGCAAAATGCAATATACGGTAAATTACCTATCAATGAGAAAATTAAAATGTTTTAGTTTGAATTGGTTTAAGCCACCTTTTCCACCGGAAAACCGGTAATAATCATTAATCTAAAACTTGCCTCGATTGTTTAGTCGCTATGAGCCACCCCCAATAATAACATTTAAATAACTTGGATCAAGTTTGCATTTTATATATCCTAATTGGATTATTGTGAGCAATTATTATACTTTTTTACTTTGGAGTAGACAGAGGTCCTCCATCGCCCCTGAAGTCGGGTTATAGTATTAATTGTGTCTAGTAGGGAAAACCCCTCTATGTGGAGCAGCCGTAGCGCCTCCAGGTATCCCTGAGATTATTTTTGAGAAGATACTGAAATCTTCAAGTACGCCCAGAATACTGAGGCAACAATTTTATTGATCCCTTTGTAAAAACATTTATTGTTAGATAATTGATGGGGCTCATGGTGTAATTGATCCGAACCTCCGGATAGGAAAATTAAAAATCTTATGTGGCCATAAATAGGAACTAGATTCGGTATCAGAGATAGAAATATTTTAAATAAGGGAAAACACTTATAGAATCCATTAAAATTTTAAAACTTGTAATTAATATGACCAAGCATAACTTATTAATTAGTAACTGATAAATAAAAATTGTGATTTGAATACACTGTTCGTTTGCCAGAGTCATGATAAAAATTGTAATGTTGTAATATAGTAATTATCTGAGAACTGAGATTCATTTAATAGAATGTGTAAATACTTAATCCTGGATTGTGACATAAAAAAAAAAAAAACCCAAGATGGTACTAGGGTAACCGATTTTTGTGAAAGTAGGAGGTTCGCCGTTGTTTTTGTCAGGGTGCTATTAAGAAAGGAAATAAAAATACCGAATTAGACGTTATAATAATTAACCCTGAAAATAATTGAAATTAAACATTTATTTAAAATATAAAGATTCCTAACAAAAATGATTTTTAAAACTAGAGTGGGAAAGAATCCCAAATAGTAGAATCTTTTTTTTTTTGAAAATGCTTGCCACACAATAACATGTTACTGTATAAACATTATGCTACTTGTTTTTGTTATTTGTGAATTAAGAAGTTTTTCAGGATGTGAAATAAAGACAGAAGAACTCTGATCGCTATGTAAGTTATCTAGTAATTGTCTATGAAAAATTTATATATGAAAAAAAAAATATCGAAAAGTTAGTAGCTATTGTAAAATGAGGGGGTAATTACATGGAAGATCACAAGTTTTGTTATATTCTGCAACCATTCTGTAATTGTGAAATTTAGTTTTGAAGGTTAAGTCAAAATATTTTTAAATAGTAAACAAAACACTTATATTGAGAATTGTTTTATTTTAGTTTTTGTTATGTAAATTGTAGCAATTGTAAATTTATTATCGTAGCTTGTTGTTTTACGAAAGGGTTTTGTTCATTTTTGTAATTATTTTATATGTTGTATCAAGTTGTTCAAGTGTTCAAGTAATGTTTTGTATGTTGTATGTTTTATATCATTTTGTTTTATTCGATGCTGAACAGTTAATTTTGTAGATAGGATTTTACTTTACGGCTGATTATATTAACAATATTTTAGAGAGTATGTTAAAAGAAAAATCAATAAACACACGTTTATTAATTTTTCTTTCCCTTGACACTAGGAGAATGCTATGTATTGTGGATGCTGCCATGATAAGAAAAGTAAATTGAATTAATAATTTAATATCGAAATATGTAAAGTACTGTATATGGTCAACCCGGTGGTCAGTTTTACCTGAAGGCGGCTAGGTCTTGGAAATACCACCTTGTAAGTTATTGGGGCCATAAACCTTCTGTTAGAGATTCAAAATAAGCAAAGCTTAGGACCGGCAATGCTGCCGTTAAACATCCAGGGAAATACCTAAGAAGATTGTTAGAGAAATTTGTGGCCATAAACCCTGGTTTTGCCCCGGCAAAGAGGCCGCTGGGAAACACGTTGAATATGGAAATGAAGGGAAATTTTAGGCAGCCAGCCAATCAGACGAAGTCTGGAACCAACCAGCCAGCCAATCAGAAGAAGTCTGAAGAGAGTGGGGGAAAGAGGACTTATACGGTGAAGAAGGAGGCTCGAGGAGTTCGGGTGGAGAGTGAGTTCGGAGGTGGACAGAGGTCGGGGGAGTGTGCCAAGAGGGCGAGAGTGGAACGAGAAGGGCAGAGGACCAGATAGGCAGGAGCGGCAGAGTCCAGATTTCCGAGACAGGCTGAGATGGGATGCTGTGCTGAGACTGAGAGAGCGTCAGAGATGGCAGAGACTGATCCAGCAGATAGGCCAGAGACAACACCAGAGAGTGCCCACCAAATAAGGTTAAGACATATACAGTACCTACTAGTTGTAATATTGTGTGGTTAGTATTTATTAAAATAATGTTAAATTGCCAGTCAGCATCCATTAACTAATTTGTGCTAGTAAAATATGTTTATATGATATATTAAAGGGGGTATAAATAATTTACATTATTGGTCAATAAAATTAAAGATATAGTCCAATTTAGATTTGTTTATTTATTATCATTTACCCTATGCCACAGGTTTATTAGAATAATATGGAATTGGTAAACATGTCACCTTTGGAAAAGTATCCAATTTAAATTAAGGCGAATTAAGTACATTAATTACAATATCAATTAGATATATGCCGTTTCTGGTAACCCCCACCCGCCTTAGAAAAGCGGGAGCCCAGAAACGTAGCACCCCCTCTTTGGTTCCGATCTTTATGGAATTACAGCTGTGTATTCGCAGACATATACATACGTCAAATACGCAGTTTTACCATTATCGTCCGGGCCGTTTTTGAGTAAATAATGGATACACCTAAAACTGAAAAAAAATTTACAAAAGTTAAGTTCCCCCTCTATGGTTCCGATCTTTATGAAATCACAGCTGTGTATTCGCAGACATATACATACGTCAAATACGCAGTTTTATCAATATCGTCTATGCCGTCTCTGAGTATATAATGGACACACCTAAAACTGAAAAAAAATTAACAAAAGTTAAGTTCCCCCTCTGTGGTTCCGATCTTTATGAAATTACAGCTGTGTATTCGCAGACCTATAAATACGTCATACACGCAGTTTTACCATTATCGTCCAAGCCGTTTCTGAGTAAATAATGGATACACCTAAAACTGAAAAAAAATTTACAAAAGTTAAGTTCCCCCTCTATGGTTCCGATCTTTATGTAATTACAGCTGTGTATTCGCAGACATATACATACGTCAAATACGCAGTTTTATCAATATCGTCTATGCCGTCTCTGAGTAAATAATGGACACACCTAAAACTAAAAAAAAATTTACAAAAGTTAAGTTCCCCCTCTGTGGTTCCGATCTTTATGAAATTACAGCTGTGAATTCGCAGACATATACATACGTAAAATACGCAGTTTTATCATTATCGTTTAAGCCGTTTATGAGTAAATAATGGATACACCTAAAACTGAAAAAAAAATTTACAAAAGTTAAGTTCCTTCTGCATGGTTCCGATCTTTATGAAATTACAGCTGTGTATTCGCAGACATATACATACGTCAAATACGCAGTTTTATCATTATCGTCCATGCCGTTTCTGAGTAAATAATGGATACACCTAAAACTGAAAAAAAATTTACAAAAGTTAAGTTCCCCCTCTGTGGTTCCGATCTTTATGAAATCACAGCTGTGTATTCGCGGACATATACGTATGTCAAATACGCAGTTTTACCATTATCGTCCAAGCCGTTTCTGAGTAAATAATGGATACACCTAAAACTGAAAAAAAATTTACAAAAGTTAAGTTCCCCCTCTATGGTTCCGATCTTTATGAAATTACAGCTGTGTATTCGCAGACATATACATACGTCAAATACGCAGTTTTACCATTATCGTCCAAGCCGTTTTTGAGTAAGTAATGGATACACCTAAAACTTGAAAAAAATTTACAAAAGTTAAGTTCCCCCTCTATGGTTCCGATCTTTATGAAATTACAGCTGTGTATTCGCAGACATATACATACGTCAAATACGCAGTTTTATCATTATCGTCCAAGCCGTTTCTGAGTAAATAATGGATACACCTAAAACTGAAAAAAAATTTACAAAAGTTAAGTTCCCCCTCTATGGTTCCGATCTTTATGAAATTACAGCTGTGTATTCGCAGACATATACATACGTCAAATACGCAGTTTTACCATTATCGTCCAAGCCGTTTCTGAGTAAATAATGGATACACCTAAAACTGAAAAAAAATTTACAAAAGTTAAGTTCCCCCTGCATGGTTCCGATCTTTAAGAAATTAAAGCTGTGAATTGGCAGACATATACATACGTAAAATACGCAGTTTTATCATTATCGTTTAAGCCGTTTATGATTGAATAATGGATACACCTAAAACTGAAAAAAAATTTACAAAAGTTAAGTTCCCCCTCTATGGTTCCGATCTTTATGAAATTACAGCTGTGTATTCGCAGACATATACATACGTAAAATAGGCAGTTTTATCATTATCGTCCATGCCGTCTCTGAGTAAATAATGGATATACCTAAAACTGAAAAAAAATTTACAAAAGTTAAGTTCCTTCTGCATGGTTCCGATCTTTATGAAATTACAGCTGTGTATTCGCAGACATATACATACGTCAAATACGCAGTTTTATCATTAGTGTCCATGCCGTTTCTGAGTAAATAATGGATACACCTAAAACTGAAAAAAAATTTACAAAAGTTAAGTTCCCCCTCCATGGTTCCGATCTTTATGAAATCACAGCTGTGTATTCGCAGACATATACATACGTCAAATACGCAGTTTTATCAATATCGTCTATGCCGTCTCTGAGTAAATAATGGACACACCTAAAACTAAAAAAAAATTTACAAAAGTTAAGTTCCCCCTCTGTGGTTCCGATCTTTATGAAATTACAGCTGTGTATTCGCAGACATATACATACGTAAAATACGCAGTTTTATCATTATCGTTTAAGCCGTTTATGAGTAAATAATGGATACACCTAAAACTGAAAAAAAAATTTACAAAAGTTAAGTTCCTTCTGCATGGTTCCGATCTTTATTAAATTACAGCTGTGTATTCGCAGACATATACATACGTCAAATACGCAGTTTTATCATTATCGTCCATGCCGTTTCTGAGTAAATAATGGATACACCTAAAACTGAAAAAAAATTTACAAAAGTTATGTTCCCCCTCTATGGTTCCGATCTTTATGAAATCACAGCAGTGTATTCGCAGACATATACATTCGTCATATACGCAGTTTTATCATTATCGTCCATGCCGTCTCTGAGTAAATAATGGATACACCTAAAACTGAAAAAAAATTTACAAACGTTAAGTTCCCCCTCTATGGTTCCGACCTTTATGAAATTACAGCTGTGTATTCGCAGACATATACATACGTCAAATACGCAGTTTTACCATTATCGTCCAAGCCGTTTTTGAGTAAATAATGGATACACCTAAAACTGAAAAAAAATTTACAAAAGTTAAGTTCCCCCTCTATGGTTCCGATCTTTATGAAATTACAGCTGTGTATTCGCAGACATATACATACGTCAAATACGCAGTTTTACCATTATCGTCCAAGCCGTTTCTGAGTAAATAATGGATACACCTAAAACTGAAAAAAAATTTACAAAAGTTAAGTTCCCCCTGCATGGTTCCGATCTTTAAGAAATTAAAGCTGTGAATTGGCAGACATATACATACGTAAAATACGCAGTTTTATCATTATCGTTTAAGCCGTTTATGAGTGAATAATGGATACACCTAAAACTGAAAAAAAATTTACAAAAGTTAAGTTCCTCCTGCATGGTTCCGATCTTTATGAAATTACAGCTGTGAATTCGCAGACACATATATACGTAAAATAAGCAGTTTTATCATTATCGTTTAAGCCGTTTATGAGTAAATAATGGATACACCTAATACTAAAAAAAAATTTACAAAAGTTAAGTTCCTTCTGCATGGTTCTGATCTTTATGAAATTACAGCTGTGTATTCGCAGACATAAACATACGTAAAATACGCAGTTTTATCATTATCGTTTAAGCCGTTTATGAATAAATAATGGATACACCTAAAACTGAAAAAAAATTTACAAAAGTTAAGTTCCCCCTCTATGGTTCCGATCTTTATGAAATTACAGCTGTGTATCCGCAGACATATACATACGTCAAATACGCAGTTTTACCATTATCGTCTAAGCCGTTTTTGAGTAAATAATGGATACACCTAAAACTGGAAAAAAATTTAAAAAAGTTAAGTTCCCCCTCTATGGTTCCGATCTTTATGAAATTACAGCTGTGTATTCGCAGACATATTCATACGTCAAATACGCAGTTTTATCATTATCGTCCATGCCGTTTCTGAGTAAATAATGGATACACCTAAAACTGAAAAAAAATTTACAAAAGTTAAGTTCCCCCTCTATGGTTCCGATCTTTATGAAATTACAGCTGTGTATTCGCGGACATATACATATGTCAAATACGCAGTTTTACCATTATCGTCCAAGCCGTTTCTGAGTAAATAATGGATACACCTAAAACTGAAAAAAAATTTACAAAAGTTAAGTTCCCCCTCTATGGTTCCGATCTTTATGAAATTACAGCTGTGTATTCGCAGACATATACATACGTCAAATACGCAGTTTTACCATTATCGTCCAAGCCATTTCTGACTAAATAATGGATACACCTAAAACTGAAAAAAAATTTACAAAGGTTAAGTTCCACCTGCATGGTTCCGATCTTTATGAAATTACAGCTGTGAATTTGCAGACATATACATACGTTAAATACGCAGTTTTATCATTATCGTTTAAGCCGTTTATGAGTAAATAATGGATACACCTAAAACTGAAAAAAAATTTACAAAAGTTAAGTTCCTTCTGCATGGTTCTGATCTTTATGAAATTACAGCTGTGTATTCGCAGACATAAACATACGTCAAATACGCAGTTTTATCATTATCGTCCAAGCCGTTTCTGAGTAAATAATGGATACACCTAAAACTGAAAAAAAGTTTACAAACGTTAAGTTCCCCCTGCATGGTTCCGATCTTTATGAAATCACAGCTGTGAATTCGAAGATATATACATACGTAAAATACGCAGTTTTACCATTATCGTCCAAGCCATTTCTGAGTAAATAATGGATACACCTAAAACTGAAAAAAAATTTACAAAAGTTAAGTTCACCCTCTATGGTTCCGATCTTTATGAAATCACAGCTGTGAATTCGCAGACATATACATACGTAAAATACGAAGTTTTATCATTATCGTTCAAGCCGTTTATGAGTGAATAATGGATACACCTAAAACTGAAAAAAAATTTACAAAAGTTAAGTTCCCCCTGCATGGTTCCGATCTTTATGAAATTACAGCTGTGAATTCGCAGACATATACATACGTCAAATACGCAGTTTTACCATTATCGTCCAAGCCGTTTCTGAGTAAATAATGGATACACCTAAAACTGAAAAAAAATTTACAAAGGTTAGGTTCCTTCTGCATGGTTCTGATCTTTATGAAATTACAGCTGTGTATTCACAGACATAAACATACGTAAAATACGCAGTTTTATCATTATCGTTTAAGCCGTTTATGAGTAAATAATGGATACACCTAAAACTGAAAAAAAATTTACAAAAGTTACGTTCCTTCTGCATGGTTCCGATCTTTATGAAATTATAGCTGTGTATTCGCAGACATATACATACGTCAAATACGCAGTTTTACCATTAACGTCCAAGCCGTTTTTTAGTAAATAATGGATACACCTAAAACTGGAAAAAAATTTACAAAAGTTAAGTTCCCCCTCTATGGTTCCGATCTTTATGAAATTACAGCTGTGTATTCGCAGACATATTCATACGTCAAATACGCAGTTTTATCATTATCGTCCATGCCGTTTCTGAGTAAATAATGGATACACCTAAAACTGAAGAAAAATTTACAAAAGTTAAGTTCCTTCTGCATGGTTCCGATCTTTATGAAATTACAGCTGTGTATTCGCAGACATATACATACGTCAAATACGCAGTTTTACCATTATCGTCCAAGCCATTTCTGACTAAATAATGGATACACCTAAAACTGAAAAAAAATTTACAAAGGTTAAGTTCCCCCTGCATGGTTCCGATCTTTATGAAATTACAGCTGTGAATTTGCAGACATATACATACGTTAAATACGCAGTTTTATCATTATCGTTTAAGCCGTTTATGAGTAAATAATGGATACACCTAAAACTGAAAAAAAATTTACAAAAGTTAAGTTCCTTCTGCATGGTTCTGATCTTTATGAAATTACAGCTGTGTATTCGCAGACATATACATACGTCAAATACGCAGTTTTATCATTATCGTCCAAGCCGTTTCTGAGTAAATAATGGATACACCTAAAACTGAAAAAAAGTTTACAAACGTTAAGTTCCCCCTGCATGGTTCCGATCTTTATGAAATCACAGCTGTGAATTCGCAGATATATACATACGTAAAATACGCAGTTTTACCATTATCGTCCAAGCCATTTCTGAGTAAATAATGGATACACCTAAAACTGAAAAAAAATTTACAAAAGTTAAGTTCACCCTCTATGGTTCCGATCTTTATGAAATCACAGCTGTGAATTCGCAGACATATACATACGTAAAATACGCAGTTTTATCATTATCGTTTAAGCCGTTTATGAGTGAATAATGGATACACCTAAAACTGAAAAAAAATTTACAAAAGTTAAGTTCCCCCTGCATGGTTCCGATCTTTATGAAATTACAGCTGTGAATTCGCAGACATATACATACGTCAAATACGCAGTTTTACCATTATCGTCCAAGCCGTTTCTGAGTAAATAATGGATACACCTAAAACTGAAAAAAAATTTACAAAGGTTAAGTTCCTTCTGCATGGTTCTGATCTTTATAAAATTACAGCTGTGTATTCACAGACATAAACATACGTAAAATACGCAGTTTTATCATTATCGTTTAAGCCGTTTATGAGTAAATAATGGATACACCTAAAACTGAAGAAAAATTTACAAAAGTTACGTTCCTTCTGCACGGTTCCGATCTTTATGAAATTACAGCTGTGTATTCGCAGACATAAACATACGTCAAATACGCAGTTTTATCATTATCGTCCAAGCCGTTTCAGAGTAAATAATGGATACACCTAAAACTGAAAAAAAATTTACAATAGTTAAGTTCCCCCTGCATGGTTCCGATCTTTATGAAATTACAGCTTTGATTTCGCGGACATATACATACGTCAAATACGCAGTTTTACCATTATTGTCCAAGCCGTTTCTGAGTAAATAATGGATACACCTAAAACTGAAAAAAAATTTACAAAAGTTAAGTTCCCCCTGCATGGTTTCGATCTTTATGAAATTACAGCTGTGTATTCGCAGACATATACATACGTCAAATACGCTGTTTTATCATTATCGTCCATGCCGTCTCTGAGTAAATAATGGATACACCTAAAACTGAAAAAAAATTTACAAAAGTTAAGTTCCCCCTGCATGGTTCCGATCTTTATGAAATTATAGCTTTGAATTCGTGGACATATACATACGTCAAATACGCAGTTTTACCATTATTGTCCAAGCCGTTTCTGAGTAAATAATCGATAAACCTAAAACTGAAAAAAAATTTACAATAGTTAAGTTCCCCCTGCATGGTTCCGATCTTTATGAAATTACAGCTTTGAATTCGCGGACATATACATACGTCAAATACGCAGTTTTACCATTATTGTCCAAGCCGTTTCTGAGTAAATAATGGATACATCTAAAACTGAAAAAAAATTTACAAAAGTTAAGTTCCCCCTGCATGGTTTCGATCTTTATGAAATTACAGCTGTGTATTCGCAGACATATACATACGTCAAATACGCTGTTTTATCATTATCGTCCATGCCGTCTCTGAGTAAATAATGGATACACCTAAAACTGAAAAAAAATTTACAAAAGTTAAGTTCCCCCTGCATGGTTCCGATCTTTATGAAATTACAGCTTTGAATTCGTGGACATATACATACGTCAAATACGCAGTTTTACCATTATTGTCCAAGCCGTTTCTGAGTAAATAATGGATACACCTAAAACTAAAAAAAAATTTACAAAAGTTAAGTTCCCCCTCTATGGTTCCGACCTTTATGAAATTACAGCTGTGTATTCGCGGACATATACGTATGTCAAATACGCAGTTTTACCATTATCGTCCAAGCCGTTTCTGAGTAAATAATGGATACACCTAAAACTGAAAAAAAATTTACAAAAGTTAAGTTCCCCCTCTATGGTTCCGATCTTTATGAAATTAAAGCTGTGTATTCGCAGACATATACATACGTCAAATACGCAGTTTTACCATTATCGTCCAAGCCGTTTCTGAGTAAATAATGGATACACCTAAAACTGAAAAAAAATTTACAAAAGTTAAGTTCCCCCTCTATGGTTCCGATCTTTATGAAATCACAGCTGTGTATTCGCAGACATATACATACGTCAAATACGCAGTTTTATCAATATCGTCTATGCCGTCTCTGAGTATATAATGGACACACCTAAAACTGAAAAAAAATTTACAAAAGTTAAGTTCCCCCTCTGTGGTTCCGATCTTTATGAAATTACAGCTGTGTATTCGCAGACCTATACATACGTCATATACGCAGTTTTACCATTATCGTCCAAGCCGTTTCTGAGTAAATAATGGATACACCTAAAACTGAAAAAAAATTTACAAAAGTTAAGTTCCCCCTCTATGGTTCCGATCTTTATGAAATTACAGCTGTGTATTCGCAGACATATACATACGTCAAATACGCAGTTTTATCAATATCGTCTATGCCGTCTCTGAGTAAATAATGGACACACCTAAAACTAAAAAAAAATTTACAAAAGTTAAGTTCCCCCTCTGTGGTTCCGATCTTTATGAAATTACAGCTGTGTATTCGCAGACATATACATACGTAAAATACGCAGTTTTATCATTATCGTTTAAGCCGTTTATGAGTAAATAATGGATACACCTAAAACTGAAAAAAAAATTTACAAAAGTTAAGTTCCTTCTGCATGGTTCCGATCTTTATGAAATTACAGCTGTGTATTCGCAGACATATACATACGTCCAATACGCAGTTTTATCATTATCGTCCATGCCGTTTCTGAGTAAATAATGGATACACCTAAAACTGAAAAAAAATTTACAAAAGTTATGTTCCCCCTCTATGGTTCCGATCTTTATGAAATCACAGCTGTGTATTCGCAGACATATACATTCGTCATATACGCAGTTTTATCATTATCGTCCATGCCGTCTCTGAGTAAATAATGGATACACCTAAAACTGAAAAAAAATTTACAGACGTTAAGTTCCCCCTCTATGGTTCCGATCTTTATGAAATTACAGCTGTGTATTCGCAGACATATACATACGTCAAATACGCAGTTTTACCATTATCGTCCAAGCCGTTTTTGAGTAAATAATGGATACACCTAAAACTGGAAAAAAATTTACAAAAGTTAAGTTCCCCCTCTATGGTTCCGATCTTTATGAAATTACAGCTGTGTATTCGCAGACATATACATACGTCAAATACGGAGTTTTACAATTATCGTCCAAGCCGTTTCTGAGTAAATAATGGATACACCTAAAACTGAAAAAAAATTTACAAAAGTTAAGTTCCCCCTCTATGGTTCCGATCTTTATGAAATTACAGCTGTGTATTCGCAGACATATACATACGTCAAATACGCAGTTTTACCATTATCGTCCAAGCCGTTTCTGAGTAAATAATGGATACACCTAAAACTGAAAAAAAATTTACAAAAGTTAAGTTCCCCCTGCATGGTTCCGATCTTTAAGAAATTAAAGCTGTGAATTGGCAGACATATACATACGTCAAATACGCAGTTTTATCATTATCGTCCATGCCGTTTCTGAGTAAATAATGGATACACCTAAAACTGAAAAAAAATTTACAAAAGTTATGTTCCCCCTCTATGGTTCCGATCTTTATGAAATCACAGCTGTGTATTCGCAGACACATATATACGTAAAATAAGCAGTTTTATCATTATCGTTTAAGCCGTTTATGAGTAAATAATGGATACACCTAAAACTGAAAAAAAAATTTACAAAAGTTAAGTTCCTTCTGCATGGTTCCGATCTTTATGAAATTACAGCTGTGTATTCGCAGACATATACATACGTAAAATAGGCAGTTTTATCATTATCGTCCATGCCGTCTCTGAGTAAATAATGGATATACCTAAAACTGAAAAAAAATTTACAAAAGTTAAGTTCCTTCTGCATGGTTCCGATCTTTATGAAATTACAGCTGTGTATTCGCAGACATATACATACGTCAAATACGCAGTTTTATCATTAGTGTCCATGCCGTTTCTGAGTAAATAATGGATACACCTAAAACTGAAAAAAAATTTACAAAGGTTAAGTTCCTTCTGCATGGTTCTGATCTTTATAAAATTACAGCTGTGTATTCACAGACATAAACATACGTAAAATACGCAGTTTTATCATTATCGTTTAAGCCGTTTATGAGTAAATAATGGATACACCTAAAACTGAAGAAAAATTTACAAAAGTTACGTTCCTTCTGCACGGTTCCGATCTTCATGAAATTACAGCTGTGTATTCGCAGACATAAACATACGTCAAATACGCAGTTTTATCATTATCGTCCAAGCCGTTTCAGAGTAAATAATGGATACACCTAAAACTGAAAAAAAATTTACAATAGTTAAGTTCCCCCTGCATGGTTCCGATCTTTATGAAATTACAGCTTTGATTTCGCGGACATATACATACGTCAAATACGCAGTTTTACCATTATTGTCCAAGCCGTTTCTGAGTAAATAATGGATACACCTAAAACTGAAAAAAAATTTACAAAAGTTAAGTTCCCCCTGCATGGTTTCGATCTTTATGAAATTACAGCTGTGTATTCGCAGACATATACATACGTCAAATACGCTGTTTTATCATTATCGTCCATGCCGTCTCTGAGTAAATAATGGATACACCTAAAACTGAAAAAAAATTTACAAAAGTTAAGTTCCCCCTGCATGGTTCCGATCTTTATGAAATTATAGCTTTGAATTCGTGGACATATACATACGTCAAATACGCAGTTTTACCATTATTGTCCAAGCCGTTTCTGAGTAAATAATCGATAAACCTAAAACTGAAAAAAAATTTACAATAGTTAAGTTCCCCCTGCATGGTTCCGATCTTTATGAAATTACAGCTTTGAATTCGCGGACATATACATACGTCAAATACGCAGTTTTACCATTATTGTCCAAGCCGTTTCTGAGTAAATAATGGATACACCTAAAACTGAAAAAAAATTTACAAAAGTTAAGTTCCCCCTGCATGGTTTCGATCTTTATGAAATTACAGCTGTGTATTCGCAGACATATACATACGTCAAATACGCTGTTTTATCATTATCGTCCATGCCGTCTCTGAGTAAATAATGGATACACCTAAAACTGAAAAAAAATTTACAAAAGTTAAGTTCCCCCTGCATGGTTCCGATCTTTATGAAATTACAGCTTTGAATTCGTGGACATATACATACGTCAAATACGCAGTTTTACCATTATTGTCCAAGCCGTTTCTGAGTAAATAATGGATACACCTAAAACTAAAAAAAAATTTACAAAAGTTAAGTTCCCCCTCTATGGTTCCGACCTTTATGAAATTACAGCTGTGTATTCGCGGACATATACGTATGTCAAATACGCAGTTTTACCATTATCGTCCAAGCCGTTTCTGAGTAAATAATGGATACACCTAAAACTGATAAAAAATTTACAAAAGTTAAGTTCCCCCTCTATGGTTCCGATCTTTATGAAATTAAAGCTGTGTATTCGCAGACATATACATACGTCAAATACGCAGTTTTACCATTATCGTCCAAGCCGTTTCTGAGTAAATAATGGATACACCTAAAACTGAAAAAAAATTTACAAAAGTTAAGTTCCCCCTCTATGGTTCCGATCTTTATGAAATCACAGCTGTGTATTCGCAGACATATACATACGTCAAATACGCAGTTTTATCAATATCGTCTATGCCGTCTCTGAGTATATAATGGATACACCTAAAACTGAAAAAAAATTTACAAAAGTTAAGTTCCCCCTCTGTGGTTCCGATCTTTATGAAATTACAGCTGTGTATTCGCAGACCTATACATACGTCATATACGCAGTTTTACCATTATCGTCCAAGCCGTTTCTGAGTAAATAATGGATACACCTAAAACTGAAAAAAAATTTACAAAAGTTAAGTTCCCCCTCTATGGTTCCGATCTTTATGAAATTACAGCTGTGTATTCGCAGACATATACATACGTCAAATACGCAGTTTTATCAATATCGTCTATGCCGTCTCTGAGTAAATAATGGACACACCTAAAACTAAAAAAAAATTTACAAAAGTTAAGTTCCCCCTCTGTGGTTCCGATCTTTATGAAATTACAGCTGTGTATTCGCAGACATATACATACGTAAAATACGCAGTTTTATCATTATCGTTTAAGCCGTTTATGAGTAAATAATGGATACACCTAAAACTGAAAAAAAAATTTACAAAAGTTAAGTTCCTTCTGCATGGTTCCGATCTTTATGAAATTACAGCTGTGTATTCGCAGACATATACATACGTCCAATACGCAGTTTTATCATTATCGTCCATGCCGTTTCTGAGTAAATAATGGATACACCTAAAACTGAAAAAAAATTTACAAAAGTTATGTTCCCCCTCTATGGTTCCGATCTTTATGAAATCACAGCTGTGTATTCGCAGACATATACATTCGTCATATACGCAGTTTTATCATTATCGTCCATGCCGTCTCTGAGTAAATAATGGATACACCTAAAACTGAAAAAAAATTTACAGACGTTAAGTTCCCCCTCTATGGTTCCGATCTTTATGAAATTACAGCTGTGTATTCGCAGACATATACATACGTCAAATACGCAGTTTTACCATTATCGTCCAAGCCGTTTTTGAGTAAATAATGGATACACCTAAAACTGGAAAAAAATTTACAAAAGTTAAGTTCCCCCTCTATGGTTCCGATCTTTATGAAATTACAGCTGTGTATTCGCAGACATATACATACGTCAAATACGGAGTTTTACAATTATCGTCCAAGCCGTTTCTGAGTAAATAATGGATACACCTAAAACTGAAAAAAAATTTACAAAAGTTAAGTTCCCCCTGCATGGTTCCGATCTTTATGAAATTACAGCTGTGTATTCACAGACATATACATACGTCAAATACGCAGTTTTATCATTATCGTCCATGCCGTTTCTGAGTAAATAATGGATACACCTAAAACTGAAAAAAAATTTACAAAAGTTATGTTCCCCCTCTATGGTTCCGATCTTTATGAAATCACAGCTGTGTATTCGCAGACACATATATACGTAAAATAAGCAGTTTTATCATTATCGTTTAAGCCGTTTATGAGTAAATAATGGATACACCTAAAACTGAAAAAAAAATTTACAAAAGTTAAGTTCCTTCTGCATGGTTCCGATCTTTATGAAATTACAGCTGTGTATTCGCAGACATATACATACGTAAAATAGGCAGTTTTATCATTATCGTCCATGCCGTCTCTGAGTAAATAATGGATATACCTAAAACTGAAAAAAAATTTACAAAAGTTAAGTTCCTTCTGCATGGTTCCGATCTTTATGAAATTACAGCTGTGTATTCGCAGACATATACATACGTCAAATACGCAGTTTTATCATTAGTGTCCATGCCGTTTCTGAGTAAATAATGGATACACCTAAAACTGAAAAAAAATTTACAAAAGTTAAGTTCCCCCTCTATGGTTCCGATCTTTATGAAATCACAGCTGTGTATTCGCAGACATATACATACGTCAAATACGCAGTTTTATCAATATCGTCTATGCCGTCTCTGAGTAAATAATGGACACACCTAAAACTAAAAAAAAATTTACAAAAGTTAAGTTCCCCCTCTGTGGTTCCGATCTTTATGAAATTACAGCTGTGTATTCGCAGACATATACATACGTAAAATACGCAGTTTTATCATTATCGTTTAAGCCGTTTATGAGTAAATAATGGATACACCTAAAACTGAAAAAAAAATTTACAAAAGTTAAGTTCCTTCTGCATGGTTCCGATCTTTATGAAATTACAGCTGTGTATTCGCAGACATATACATACGTCAAATACGCAGTTTTATCATTATCGTCCATGCCGTTTCTGAGTAAATAATGGATACACCTAAAACTGAAAAAAAATTTACAAAAGTTATGTTCCCCCTCTATGGTTCCGATCTTTATGAAATCACAGCTGTGTATTCGCAGACATATACATTCGTCATATACGCAGTTTTATTATTATCGTCCATGCCGTCTCTGAGTAAATAATGGATACACCTAAAACTGAATAAAAATTTACAAACGTTAAGTTCCCCCTCTATGGTTCCGATCTTTATGAAATTACAGCTGTGTATTCGCAGACATATACATACGTCAAATACGCAGTTTTACCATTATCGTCCAAGCCGTTTTTGAGTAAATAATGGATACACCTAAAACTGGAAAAAAATTTACAAAAGTTAAGTTCCCCCTCTATGGTTCCGATCTTTATGAAATTACAGCTGTGTATCCGCAGACATATACATACGTCAAATACGCAGTTTTACCATTATCGTCCAAGCCGTTTTTGAGTAAATAATGGATACACCTAAAACTGGAAAAAAATTTACAAAAGTTAAGTTCCCCCTCTATGGTTCCGATCTTTATGAAATTACAGCTGTGTATTCGCAGACATATTCATACGTCAAATACGCAGTTTTATCATTATCGTCCATGCCGTTTCTGAGTAAATAATGGATACACCTAAAACTGAAAAAAAATTTACAAAAGTTAAGTTCCCCCTCTATGGTTCCGATCTTTATGAAATCACAGCTGTGTATTCGCGGAAATATACGTATGTCAAATACGCAGTTTTACCATTATCGTCCAAGCCGTTTCTGAGTAAATAATGGATACACCTAAAACTGAAAAAAAATTTACAAAAGTTAAGTTCCCCCTCTATGGTTCCGATCTTTATGAAATTACAGCTGTGTATTCGCAGACATATACATACGTCAAATACGCAGTTTTACCATTATCGTCCAGGCCATTTCTGAGTAAATAATGGATACACCTAAAACTGAAAAAAAATTTACAAAGGTTAGGTTCCTTCTGCATGGTTCTGATCTTTATGAAATTACAGCTGTGTATTCACAGACATAAACATACGTAAAATACGCAGTTTTATCATTATCGTTTAAGCCGTTTATGAGTAAATAATGGATACACCTAAAACTGAAGAAAAATTTACAAAAGTTACGTTCCTTCTGCATGGTTCCGATCTTTATGAAATTACAGCTGTGTATTCGCAGACATAAACATACGTCAAATACGCAGTTTTATCATTATCGTCCAAGCCGTTTCTGAGTAAATAATGGATACACCTAAAACTGAAAAAAAATTTACAAAAGTTAAGTTCCCCCTGCATGGTTCCGATCTTTATGAAATTACAGCTTTGAATTCGCGGACATATACATACGTCAAATACGCAGTTTTACCATTATTGTCCAAGCCGTTTCTGAGTAAATAATGGATACACCTAAAACTGAAAAAAAATTTACAAAAGTTAAGTTCCCCCTGCATGGTTTCGATCTTTATGAAATTACAGCTGTGTATTCGCAGACATATACATACGTCAAATACGCTGTTTTATCATTATCGTCCATGCCGTCTCTGAGTAAATAATGGATACACCTAAAACTGAAAAAAAATTTACAAAAGTTAAGTTCCTTCTGCATGGTTCTGATCTTTATGAAATTACAGCTGTGTATTCGCAGACATAAACATACGTAAAATACGCAGTTTTATCATTATCGTTTAAGCCGTTTATGAGTAAATAATGGATACACCTGAAACTGAAAAAAAATTTACAAAAGTTAAGTTCCTTCTGCATGGTTCTGATCTTTATGAAATTACAGCTGTGTATTCGCAGACATAAACATACGTAAAATACGCAGTTTTATCATTATCGTTTAAGCCGTTTATGAGTAAATAATGGATACACCTAAAACTGAAAAAAAATTTACAAAAGTTACGTTCCTTCTGCATGGTTCCGATCTTTATGAAATTATAGCTGTGTATTCGCAGACATATACATACGTCAAATACGCAGTTTTACCATTATTGTCCAAGCCGTTTATGAGTAAATAATGGATACACCTAATACTGAAAAAAAATTTACAAAAGTTAAGTTCCTTCTGCATGGTTCTGATCTTTATGAAATTACAGCTGTGTATTCGCAGACATAAACATACGTAAAATACGCAGTTTTATCATTATCGTTTAAGCCGTTTATGAATAAATAATGGATACACCTAAAACTGAAAAAAAATTTACAAAAGTTAGGTTCCCCCTCTATGGTTCCGATCTTTATGAAATTACAGCTGTGTATCCGCAGACATATACATACGTCAAATACGCAGTTTTACCATTATCGTCCGGGCCGTTTTTGAGTAAATAATGGATACACCTAAAACTGGAAAAAAATTTACAAAAGTTAAGTTCCCCCTCTATGGTTCCGATCTTTATGAAATTACAGCTGTGTATTCGCAGACATATTCATACGTCAAATACGCAGTTTTATCATTATCGTCCATGCCGTTTCTGAGTAAATAATGGATACACCTAAAACTGAAAAAAAATTTACAAAAGTTAAGTTCCCCCTCTATGGTTCCGATCTTTATGAAATCACAGCTGTGTATTCGCGGACATATACGTTCGTCAAATACGCAGTTTTACCATTATCGTCCAAGCCGTTTCTGAGTAAATAATGGATACACCTAAAACTGAAAAAAAATTTACAAAAGTTAAGTTCCCCCTCTATGGTTCCGATCTTTATGAAATTACAGCTGTGTATTCGCAGACATATACATACGTCAAATACGCAGTTTTACCATTATCGTCCAAGCCATTTCTGACTAAATAATGGATACACCTAAAACTGAAAAAAAATTTACAAAGGTTAAGTTCCCCCTGCATGGTTTCGATCTTTATGAAATTACAGCTGTGAATTTGCAGACATATACATACGTTAAATACGCAGTTTTATCATTATCGTTTAAGCCGTTTATGAGTAAATAATGGATACACCTAAAACTGAAAAAAAATTTACAAAAGTTAAGTTCCTTCTGCATGGTTCTGATCTTTATGAAATTACAGCTGTGTATTCGCAGACATAAACATACGTCAAATACGCAGTTTTATCATTATCGTCCAAGCCGTTTCTGAGTAAATAATGGATACACCTAAAACTGAAAAAAAGTTTACAAACGTTAAGTTCCCCCTGCATGGTTCCGATCTTTATGAAATCACAGCTGTGAATTCGCAGATATATACATACGTAAAATACGCAGTTTTACCATTATCGTCCAAGCCATTTCTGAGTAAATAATGGATACACCTAAAACTGAAAAAAAATTTACAAAAGTTAAGTTCACCCTCTATGGTTCCGATCTTTATGAAATCACAGCTGTGAATTCGCAGACATATACATACGTAAAATACGCAGTTTTATCATTATCGTTTAAGCCGTTTATGAGTGAATAATGGATACACCTAAAACTGAAAAAAAATTTACAAAAGTTAAGTTCCCCCTGCATGGTTCCGATCTTTATGAAATTACAGCTGTGAATTCGCAGACATATACATACGTCAAATACGCAGTTTTACCATTATCGTCCAAGCCGTTTCTGAGTAAATAATGGATACACCTAAAACTGAAAAAAATTTACAAAGGTTAGGTTCCTTCTGCATGGTTCTGATCTTTATGAAATTACAGCTGTGTATTCACAGACATAAACATACGTAAAATACGCAGTTTTATCATTATCGTTTAAGCCGTTTATGAGTAAATAATGGATACACCTAAAACTGAAGAAAAATTTACAAAAGTTACGTTCCTTCTGCATGGTTCCGATCTTTATGAAATTACAGCTGTGTATTCGCAGACATAAACATACGTCAAATACGCAGTTTTATCATTATCGTCCAAGCCGTTTCTGAGTAAATAATGGATACACCTAAAACTGAAAAAAAATTTACAAAAGTTAAGTTCCCCCTGCATGGTTCCGATCTTTATGAAATTACAGCTTTGAATTCGCGGACATATACATACGTCAAATACGCAGTTTTACCATTATTGTCCAAGCCGTTTCTGAGTAAATAATGGATACACCTAAAACTGAAAAAAAATTTACAAAAGTTAAGTTCCTTCTGCATGGTTCTGATCTTTATGAAATTACAGCTGTGTATTCGCAGACATAAACATACGTAAAATACGCAGTTTTATCATTATCGTTTAAGCCGTTTATGAGTAAATAATGGATACACCTGAAACTGAAAAAAAATTTACATAAGTTAAGTTCCTTCTGCATGGTTCTGATCTTTATGAAATTACAGCTGTGTATTCGCAGACATAAACATACGTAAAATACGCAGTTTTATCATTATCGTTTAAGCCGTTTATGAGTAAATAATGGATACACCTAAAACTGAAAAAAAATTTACAAAAGTTACGTTCCTTCTGCATGGTTCCGATCTTTATGAAATTATAGCTGTGTATTCGCAGACATATACATACGTCAAATACGCAGTTTTACCATTATCGTCTAAGCCGTTTTTTAGTAAATAATGGATACACCTAAAACTGAAAAAAAATTTACAAAAGTTAAGTTCCCCCTGCATGGTTCCGATCTTTATGAAATTATTGCTTTGAATTCGCGGACATATACATACGTCAAATACGCAGTTTTACCATTATTGTCCAAGCCGTTTCTGAGTAAATAATGGATACACCTAAAACTGAAAAAAAATTTACAAAAGTTAAGTTCCCCCTCTATGGTTCCGATCTTTATGAAATTAAAGCTGTGTATTCGCAGACATATACATACGTCAAATACGCAGTTTTACCATTATCGTCCAAGCCGTTTCTGAGTAAATAATGGATACACCTAAAACTGAAAAAAAATTTACAAAGGTTAAGTTCCTTCTGCATGGTTCTGATCTTTATGAAATTACAGCTGTGTATTCGCAGACATAAACATACGTAAAATACGCAGTTTTATCATTATCGTTTAAGCCGTTTATGAGTAAATAATGGATACACCTAAAACTGAAGAAAAATTTACAAAAGTTACGTTCCTTCTGCATGGTTCCGATCATTATGAAATTACAGCTGTGTATTCGCAGACATAAACATACGTCAAATACGCAGTTTTATCATTATCGTCCAAGCCGTTTCTGAGTAAATAATGGATACACCTAAAACTGAAAAAAAATTTACAATAGTTAAGTTCCCCCTGCATGGTTCCGATCTTTATGAAATTACAGCTTTGAATTCGCGGACATATAAATACGTCAAATACGCAGTTTTACCATTATTGTCCAAGCCGTTTCTGAGTAAATAATGGATACACCTAAAACTGAAAAAAAATTTACAAAAGTTAAGTTCCACCTGCATGGTTCCGATCTTTATGAAATTACAGCTGTGAATTCGCAGACATATACATACGTAAAATAAGCAGTTTTATCATTATCGTCCATGCCGTTTCTGAGTAAATAATGGATACACCTAAAACTGAAAAAAAATTTACAAAAGTTAAGTTCCCCCTCTATGGTTCCGATCTTTATGAAATTACAGCTGTGTATTCGCGGACATATACGTATGTCATATACGCAGTTTTACCATTATCGTCCAAGCCGTTTCTGAGTAAATAATGGATACACCTAAAACTGAAAAAAAATTTACAAAAGTTAAGTTCCCCCTCTTTGGTTCCGATCTTTATGGAATTACAGCTGTGTATTCGCAGACATATACATACGTCAAATACGCAGTTTTACCATTATCGTCCGGGCCGTTTTTGAGTAAATAATGGATACACCTAAAACTGAAAAAAAATTTACAAAAGTTAAGTTCCCCCTCTATGGTTCCGATCTTTATGAAATCACAGCTGTGAATTCGCAGACATATACATACGTAAAATAAGCAGTTTTATCATTATCGTTTAAGCCGTTTATGAGTAAATAATGGATACATCTAAAACTGAAAAAAAATTTACAAAAGTTAAGTTCCCCCTGCATGGTTTCGATCTTTATGAAATTACAGCTGGGTATTCGCAGACATATACATACGTCAAATACGCTGTTTTATCATTATCGTCCATGCCGTTTCTGAGTAAATAATGGATACACCTAAAACTGAAAAAAAATTTACAAAAGTTAAGTCCCCCTCTATGGTTCCGATCTTTATGAAATTACAGCTGTGTATTCGCGGACATATACGTATGTCAAATACGCAGTTTTACCATTATCGTCCAAGCCGTTTCTAAGTAAATAATGGATACACCTAAAACTGAAAAAAAATTTACAAAAGTTAAGTTCCCCCTCTACGGTTCCGATCTTTATGAAATTACAGCTGTGTATTCGCAGACATATACATACGTCAAATACGCAGTTTTACCATTATCGTCCAAGCCGTTTCTGAGTAAATAATGGATACACCTAAAACTGAAAAAAAATTTACAAAAGTTAAGTTCCACCTGCATGGTTCCGATCTTTATGAAATTACAGCTGTGAATTCGCAGACATATACATACGTAAAATAAGCAGTTTTATCATTATCGTTTAAGCCGTTTATGAGTAAATAATGGATACATCTAAAACTGAAAAAAAAATTTACAAAAGTTAAGTTCCCCCTGCATGGTTTCGATCTTTATGAAATTACAGCTGGGTATTCGCAGACATATACATACGTCAAATACGCTGTTTTATCATTATCGTCCATGCCGTTTCTGAGTAAATAATGGATACACCTAAAACTGAAAAAAAATTTACAAAAGTTAAGTTCCCCCTCTATGGTTCCGATCTTTATGAAATTACAGCTGTGTATTCGCAGACATATACATACGTCAAATACGCAGTTTTACCATTATCGTCCAAGCCGTTTCTGAGTAAATAATGGATACACCTAAAACTGAAAAAAAATTTACAAAAGTTAAGTTCCCCCTCTATGGTTACGATCTTTATGAAATTACAGCTGTGTATTCGCAGACATATACATACGTCAAATACGCAGTTTTATCATTATCGTCCATGCCGTTTCTGAGTAAATAATGGATACACCTAAAACTGAAAAAAAATTTACAAAAGTTAAGTTCCCCCTCTATGGTTCCGATCTTTATGAAATTACAGCTGTGTATTCGCGGACATATACGTATGTCAAATACGCAGTTTTACCATTATCGTCCAAGCCGTTTCTGAGTAAATAATGGATACACCTAAAACTGAAAAAAAATTTACAAAAGTTAAGTTCCTTCTGCATGGTGCTGATCTTTATGAAATTACAGCTGTGTATTCGCAGACATAAACATACGTAAAATACGCAGTTTTATCATTATCGTTTAAGCCGTTTATGAGTAAATAATGGATACACCTGAAACTGAAAAAAAATTTACAAAAGTTAAGTTCCTTCTGCATGGTTCTGATCTTTATGAAATTACAGCTGTGTATTCGCAGACATAAACATACGTAAAATACGCAGTTTTATCATTATCGTTTAAGCCGTTTATGAGTAAATAATGGATACACCTAAAACTGAAAAAAAATTTACAAAAGTTACGTTCCTTCTGCATGGTTCCGATCTTTATGAAATTATAGCTGTGTATTCGCAGACATATACATACGTCAAATACGCAGTTTTACCATTATCGTCCAAGCCGTTTTTTAGTAAATAATGGATACACCTAAAACTGAAAAAAAATTTACAAAAGTTAAGTTCCCCCTGCATGGTTCCGATCTTTATGAAATTACAGCTTTGAATTCGCGGACATATAAATACGTCAAATACGCAGTTTTACCATTATTGTCCAAGCCGTTTCTGAGTAAATAATGGATACACCTAAAACTGAAACAAAATTTACAAAAGTTAAGTTCCCCCTGCATGGTTTCGATCTTTATGAAATTACAGCTGTGTATTCGCAGACATATACATACGTCAAATACGCTGTTTTATCATTATCGTCCATGCCGTCTCTGAGTAAATAATGGATACACCTAAAACTGAAAAAAAATTTACAAAAGTTAAGTTCCCCCTGCATGGTTCCGATCTTTATGAAATTACAGCTTTGAATTCGCAGACTTATACATACGTCAAATACGCAGTTTTACCATTATCGTCCAAGCCGTTTCTGAGTAAATAATGGATACACCTAAAACTGAAAAAAAATTTACAAAAGTTAAGTTCCACCTGCATGGTTCCGATCTTTATGAAATTACAGCTGTGAATTCGCAGACATATACATACGTAAAATAAGCAGTTTTATCATTATCGTCCATGCCGTTTCTGAGTAAATAATGGATACACCTAAAACTGAAAAAAAATTTACAAAAATTAAGTTCCCCCTCTATGGTTCCGATCTTTATGAAATTACAGCTGTGTATTCGCGGACATATACGTATGTCAAATACGCAGTTTTACCATTATCGTCCAAGCCGTTTCTGAGTAAATAATGGATACACCTAAAACTGAAAAAAAATTTACAAAAGTTAAGTTCCCCCTCTTTGGTTCCGATCTTTATGGAATTACAGCTGTGTATTCGCAGACATATACATACGTCAAATACGCAGTTTTACCATTATCGTCCGGGCCGTTTTTGAGTAAATAATGGATACACCTAAAACTAAAAAAAAATTTACAAAAGTTAAGTTCCCCCTCTATGGTTCCGATCTTTATGAAATTACAGCTGTGTATTCGCGGACATATACGGATGTCAAATACGCAGTTTTACCATTATCGTCCAAGCCGTTTCTGAGTAAATAATGGATACACCTAAAACTGAAAAAAAATTTACAAAAGTTAAGTTCCCCCTCTATGGTTCCGATCATTATGAAATTACAGCTGTGTATTCGCAGACATATACATACGTCAAATACGCAGTTTTACCATTATCGTCCAAGCCGTTTCTGAGTAAATAATGGATACACCTAAAACTGAAAAAAAATTTACAAAAGTTAAGTTCCACCTGCATGGTTCCGATCTTTATGAAATTACAGCTGTGAATTCGCAGACATATACATACGTAAAATAAGCAGTTTTATCATTATCGTCCATGCCGTTTCTGAGTAAATAATGGATACACCTAAAACTGAAAAAAAATTTACAAAAGTTAAGTTCCCCCTCTATGGTTCCGATCTTTATGAAATTACAGCTGTGTATTCGCGGACATATACGTATGTCAAATACGCAGTTTTACCATTATCGTCCAAGCCGTTTCTGAGTAAATAATGGATACACCTAAAACTGAAAAAAAATTTACAAAAGTTAAGTTCCCCCTCTTTGGTTCCGATCTTTATGGAATTACAGCTGTGTATTCGCAGACATATACATACGTCAAATACGCAGTTTTACCATTATCGTCCGGGCCGTTTTTGAGTAAATAATGGATACACCTAAAACTAAAAAAAAATTTACAAAAGTTAAGTTCCCCCTCTATGGTTCCGATCTTTATGAAATCACAGCTGTGAATTCGCAGACATATACATACGTAAAATAAGCAGTTTTATCATTATCGTTTAAGCCGTTTATGAGTAAATAATGGATACATCTAAAACTGAAAAAAAATTTACAAAAGTTAAGTTCCCCCTGCATGGTTTCGATCTTTATGAAATTACAGCTGGGTATTCGCAGACATATACATACGTCAAATACGCTGTTTTATCATTATCGTCCATGCCGTTTCTGAGTAAATAATGGATACACCTAAAACTGAAAAAAAATTTACAAAAGTTAAGTTCCCCCTCTATGGTTCCGATCTTTATGAAATTACAGCTGTGTATTCGCGGACATATACGTATGTCAAATACGCAGTTTTACCATTATCGTCCAAGCCGTTTCTAAGTAAATAATGGATACACCTAAAACTGAAAAAAAATTTACAAAAGTTAAGTTCCCCCTCTATGGTTCCGATCTTTATGAAATTACAGCTGTGTATTCGCAGACATATACATACGTCAAATACGCAGTTTTACCATTATCGTCCAAGCCGTTTCTGAGTAAATAATGGATACACCTAAAACTGAAAAAAAATTTACAAAAGTTATGTTCCACCTGCATGGTTCCGATCTTTATGAAATTACAGCTGTGAATTCGCAGACATATACATACGTAAAATAAGCAGTTTTATCATTATCGTTTAAGCCGTTTATGAGTAAATAATGGATACATCTAAAACTGAAAAAAAATTTACAAAAGTTAAGTTCCCCCTGCATGGTTTCGATCTTTATGAAATTACAGCTGGGTATTCGCAGACGTATACATACGTCAAATACGCTGTTTTATCATTATCGTCCATGCCGTTTCTGAGTAAATAATGGATACACCTAAAACTGAAAAAAAATTTACAAAAGTTAAGTTCCCCCTCTATGGTTCCGATCTTTATGAAATTACAGCTGTGTATTCGCGGACATATACATATGTCAAATACGCAGTTTTACCATTATCGTCCAAGCCGTTTCTGAGTAAATAATGGATACACCTAAAACTGAAAAAAAATTTACAAAAGTTAAGTTCCCCCTCTATGGTTCCGATCTTTATGAAATTACAGCTGTGTATTCGCAGACATATACATACGTCAAATACGCAGTTTTATCATTATCGTCCATGCCGTTTCTGAGTAAATAATGGATACACCTAAAACTGAAAAAAAATTTACAAAAGTTAAGTTCCCCCTCTATGGTTCCGATCTTTATGAAATTACAGCTGTGTATTCGCGGACATATACGTATGTCAAATACGCAGTTTTACCATTATCGTCCAAGCCGTTTCTGAGTAAATAATGGATACACCTAAAACTGAAAAAAAATTTACAAACGTTAATTTCCCCCTCTTTGGTTCCGATCTTTATGGAATTAGAGCTGTGTATTCGCAGACATATACATACGTCAAATACGCAGTTTTACCATTATCGTCCGGTCCGTTTTTGAGTAAATAATGGATACACCTAAAACTGAAAAAAAATTTACAAAAGTTAAGTTCCCCCTCTATGGTTCCGATCTTTATGAAATCACAGCTGTGTATTCGCAGACATATACATACGTCAAATACGCAGTTTTATCAATATCGTCTATGCCGTCTCTGAGTAAATAATGGACACACCTAAAAAAGAAAAAAAATTTACAAAAGTTAAGTTCCCCCTCTGTGGTTCCGATCTTTATGAAATTACAGCTGTGTATTCGCAGACATATACATACGTCATATACGCAGTTTTACCATTATCGTCCAAGCCGTTTCTGAGTAAATAATGGATACACCTAAAACTGAAAAAAAATTTACAAAAGTTAAGTTCCTTCTGCATGGTTCCGATCTTTATGAAATTACAGCTGTGTATTCGCAGACATATACATACGTCAAATACGCAGTTTTATCATTATCGTCCATGCCGTTTCTGAGTAAATAATGGATACACCTAAAACTGAAAAAAAATTTACAAACGTTAAGTTCCCCCTCTATGGTTCCGATCTTTATGAAATTACAGCTGTGTATTCGCAGACATATACATACGTCAAATACGCAGTTTTACCATTATCGTCCAAGCCGTTTTTGAGTAAATAATGGATACACCTAAAACTGGAAAAAAATTTACAAAAGTTAAGTTCCCCCTCTATGGTTCCGATCTTTATGAAATTACAGCTGTGTATTCGCAGACATATACATACGTCAAATACGCAGTTTTACCATTATCGTTCAAGCCGTTTCTGAGTAAATAATGGATACACCTAAAACTGAAAAAAAATTTACAAAAGTTAAGTTCCCCCTCTATGGTTCCGATCTTTATGAAATTACAGCTGTGTATTCGCAGACATATACATACGTCAAATACGCAGTTTTACCATTATCGTCCAAGCCGTTTCATAGTAAATAATGGATACACCTAAAACTGAAAAAAAATTTACAAAAGTTAAGTTCCCCCTCTATGGTTCCGATCTTTATGAAATTACAGCTGTGTATTCGCAGACATATACATACGTCAAATACGCAGTTTTACCATTATCGTCCAAGCCGTTTCTGAGTAAATAATGGATACACCTAAAACTGAAAAAAAATTTACAAAAGTTAAGTTCCCCCTGCATGGTTCCGATCTTTATGGAATTACAGCTGTGAATTCGCAGACATATACATACGTAAAATACGCAGTTTTATCATTATCGTTTAAGCCGTTTATGAGTGAATAATGGATACACCTAAAACTGAAAAAAAATTTACAAAAGTTAAGTTCCCCCTGCATGGTTCCGATCTTTATGAAATTACAGCTGTGAATTCGCAGACATATACATACGTAAAATAAGCAGTTTTATCATTATCGTTTAAGCCGTTTATGAGTAAATAATGGATACACCTAAAACTGAAAAAAAATTTACAAAAGTTAAGTTCCTTCTGCATGGTTCTGATCTTTATGAAATTACAGCTGTGTATTCGCAGACATAAACATACGTAAAATACGCAGTTTTATCATTATCGTTTAAGCCGTTTATGAGTAAATAATGGATACACCTAAAACTGAAAAAAAATTTACAAAAGTTACGTTCCTTCTGCATGGTTCCGATCTTTATGAAATTACAGCTGTGTATTCGCAGACATATACATACGTCAAATACGCAGTTTTACCATTATCGTCCAAGCCGTTTTTTAGTAAATAATGGATACACCTAAAACTGAAAAAAAATTTACAAAAGTTAAGTTCCCCCTGCATGGTTCCGATCTTTATGAAATTACAGCTTTGAATTCGCGGACATATACATACGTCAAATACGCAGTTTTACCATTATTGTCCAAGCCGTTTCTGAGTAAATAATGGATACACCTAAAACTGAAAAAAAATTTACAAAAGTTAAGTTCCCCCTGCATGGTTTCGATCTTTATGAAATTACAGCTGTGTATTCGCAGACATATACATACGTCAAATACGCTGTTTTATCATTATCGTCCATGCCGTCTCTGAGTAAATAATGGATACACCTAAAACTAAAAAAAAATTTACAAAAGTTAAGTTCCCCCTGCATGGTTCCGATCTTTATGAAATTACAGCTTTGAATTCGTGGACATATACATACGTCAAATACGCAGTTTTACCATTATTGTCCAAGCCGTATTTGAGTAAATAATTGATACAGCTAAAACTGAAAAAAAATTTACTAAAGTTATGTTCCCCCTGCAGGGTTCCGATCTTTATGAAATTACAGCTGTGAATTCGCAGACACATATATACGTAAAATAAGCAGTTTTATCATTATGGTTTAAGCCGTTTATGAGTAAATAATGGATACACCTAAAACTGAAAAAAAATTTACAAAAGTTACGTTCCTTCTGCATGGTTCCGATCTTTATGAAATTACAGCTGTGTATTCGCAGACATATACATACGTCAAATACGCAGTTTTACCATTATCGTCCAAGCCGTTTTTTAGTAAATAATGGATACACCTAAAACTGAAAAAAAATTTACAAAAGTTAAGTTCCCCCTGCATGGTTCCGATCTTTATGAAATTACAGCTTTGAATTCGCGGACATATACATACGTCAAATACGCAGTTTTACCATTATTGTCCAAGCCGTTTCTGAGTAAATAATGGATACACCTAAAACTGAAAAAAAATTTACAAACGTTAAGTTCCCCCTCTATGGTTCCGATCTTTATGAAATTACAGCTGTGTATTCGCAGACATATACATACGTCAAATACGCAGTTTTACCATTGTCGTCCAAGCCGTTTTTGAGTAAATAATGGATACACCTAAAACTGGAAAAAAATTTACAAAAGTTAAGTTCCCCCTCTATGGTTCCGATCTTTATGAAATCACAGCTGTGTATTGGCAGACATATACATACGTCAAATACGCAGTTTTATCAATATCGTCTATGCCGTCTCTGAGTAAATAATGGACACACGTAAAACTGAAAAAAAATTTACAAAAGTTAAGTTCCCCCTCTGTGGTTCCGATCTTTATGAAATTACAGCTGTGTATTCGCAGACATATACATACGTAAAATACGCAGTTTTATCATTATCGTTTAAGCCGTTTATGAGTAAATAATGGATACACCTAAAACTGAAAAAAAAATTTACAAAAGTTAAGTTCCTTCTGCATGGTTCCGATCTTTATGAAATTACAGCTGTGTATTCGCAGACATATACATACGTCAAATACGCAGTTTTATTATTATCGTCCATGCCGTTTCTGAGTAAATAATGGATACACCTAAAACTGAAAAAAAATTTACAAAAGTTATGTTCCCCCTCTATGGTTCCGATCTTCATGAAATCACAGCTGTGTATTCGCAGACATATACCTTCGTCATATACGCAGTTTTATCATTATCGTCCATGCCGTCTCTGAGTAAATAATGGATACACCTAAAACTGAAAAAAAATTTACAAACGTTAAGTTCCCCCTCTATGGTTCCGATCTTTATGAAATTACAGCTGTGTATTCGCAGACATATACATACGTCAAATACGCAGTTTTACCATTATCGTCCAAGCCGTTTTTGAGTAAATAATGGATACACCTAAAACTGGAAAAAAATTTACAAAAGTTAAGTTCCCCCTCTATGGTTCCGATCTTTATGAAATTACAGCTGTGTATTCGCAGACATATACATACGTCAAATACGCAGTTTTACCATTATCGTTCAAGCCGTTTCTGAGTAAATAATGGATACACCTAAAACTGAAAAAAAATTTACAAAAGTTAAGTTCCCCCTCTATGGTTCCGATCTTTATGAAATTACAGCTGTGTATTCGCAGACATATACATACGTCAAATACGCAGTTTTACCATTATCGTCCAAGCCGTTTCTGAGTAAATAATGGATACACCTAAAACTGAAAAAAAATTTACAAAAGTTAAGTTCCCCCTCTATGGTTCCGATCTTTATGAAATTACAGCTGTGTATTCGCAGACATATACATACGTCAAATACGCAGTTTTACCATTATCGTCCAAGCCGTTTCTGAGTAAATAATGGATACACCTAAAACTGAAAAAAAATTTACAAAAGTTAAGTTCCCCCTGCATGGTTCCGATCTTTATGAAATTACAGCTGTGAATTCGCAGACATATACATACGTAAAATACGCAGTTTTATCATTATCGTTTAAGCCGTTTATGAGTGAATAATGGATACACCTAAAACTGAAAAAAAATTTACAAAAGTTAAGTTCCCCCTGCATGGTTCCGATCTTTATGAAATTACAGCTGTGAATTCGCAGACATATACATACGTCAAATAAGCAGTTTTATCATTATCGTTTAAGCCGTTTATGAGTAAATAATGGATACACCTAAAACTGAAAAAAAATTTACAAAAGTTAAGTTCCTTCTGCATGGTTCTGATCTTTATGAAATTACAGCTGTGTATTCGCAGACATAAACATACGTAAAATACGCAGTTTTATCATTATCGTTTAAGCCGTTTATGAGTAAATAATGGATACACCTAAAACTGAAAAAAAATTTACAAAAGTTACGTTCCTTCTGCATGGTTCCGATCTTTATGAAATTACAGCTGTGTATTCGCAGACATATACATACGTCAAATACGCAGTTTTACCATTATCGTCCAAGCCGTTTTTTAGTAAATAATGGATACACCTAAAACTGAAAAAAAATTTACAAAAGTTAAGTTCCCCCTGCATGGTTCCGATCTTTATGAAATTACAGCTTTGAATTCGCGGACATATACATACGTCAAATACGCAGTTTTACCATTATTGTCCAAGCCGTTTCTGAGTAAATAATGGATACACCTAAAACTGAAAAAAAATTTACAAAAGTTAAGTTTCCCCTGCATGATTTCGATCTTTATGAAATTACAGCTGTGTATTCGCAGACATATACATACGTCAAATACGCTGTTTTATCATTATCGTCCATGCCGTCTCTGAGTAAATAATGGATACACCTAAAACTAAAAAAAAATTTACAAAAGTTAAGTTCCCCCTGCATGGTTCCGATCTTTATGAAATTACAGCTTTGAATTCGTGGACATATACATACGTCAAATACGCAGTTTTACCATTATTGTCCAAGCCGTATTTGAGTAAATAATTGATACAGCTAAAACTGAAAAAAAATTTACTAAAGTTATGTTCCCCCTGCATGGTTCCGATCTTTATGAAATTACAGCTTTGAATTCGCAGACACATATATACGTAAAATAAGCAGTTTTATCATTATGGTTTAAGCCGTTTATGAGTAAATAATGGATACACCTAAAACTGAAAAAAAATTTACAAAAGTTACGTTCCTTCTGCATGGTTCCGATCTTTATGAAATTACAGCTGTGTATTCGCAGACATATACATACGTCAAATACGCAGTTTTACCATTATCGTCCAAGCCGTTTTTTAGTAAATAATGGATACACCTAAAACTGAAAAAAAATTTACAAAAGTTAAGTTCCCCCTGCATGGTTCCGATCTTTATGAAATTACAGCTTTGAATTCGTGGACATATACATACGTCAAATACGCAGTTTTACCATTATTGTCCAAGCCGTATTTGAGTAAATAATTGATACAGCTAAAACTGAAAAAAAATTTACTAAAGTTATGTTCCCCCTGCATGGTTCCGATCTTTATGAAATTACAGCTGTGAATTCGCAGACACATATATACGTAAAATAAGCAGTTTTATCATTATGGTTTAAGCCGTTTATGAGTAAATAATGGATACACCTAAAACTGAAAAAAAATTTACAAAAGTTACGTTCCTTCTGCATGGTTCCGATCTTTATGAAATTACAGCTGTGTATTCGCAGACATATACATACGTCAAATACGCAGTTTTACCATTATCGTCCAAGCCGTTTTTTAGTAAATAATGGATACACCTAAAACTGAAAAAAAATTTACAAAAGTTAAGTTCCCCCTGCATGGTTCCGATCTTTATGAAATTACAGCTTTGAATTCGCGGACATATACATACGTCAAATACGCAGTTTTACCATTATTGTCCAAGCCGTTTCTGAGTAAATAATGGATACACCTAAAACTGAAAAAAAATTTACAAACGTTAAGTTCCCCCTCTATGGTTCCGATCTTTATGAAATTACAGCTGTGTATTCGCAGACATATACATACGTCAAATACGCAGTTTTACCATTATCGTCCAAGCCGTTTTTGAGTAAATAATGGATACACCTAAAACTGGAAAAAAATTTACAAAAGTTAAGTTCCCCCTCTATGGTTCCGATCTTTATGAAATCACAGCTGTGTATTGGCAGACATATACATACGTCAAATACGCAGTTTTATCAATATCGTCTATGCCGTCTCTGAGTAAATAATGGACACACCTAAAACTGAAAAAAAATTTACAAAAGTTAAGTTCCCCCTCTGTGGTTCCGATCTTTATGAAATTACAGCTGTGTATTCGCAGACATATACATACGTAAAATACGCAGTTTTATCATTATCGTTTAAGCCGTTTATGAGTAAATAATGGATACACCTAAAACTGAAAAAAAAATTTACAAAAGTTAAGTTCCTTCTGCATGGTTCCGATCTTTATGAAATTACAGCTGTGTATTCGCAGACATATACATACGTCAAATACGCAGTTTTATTATTATCGTCCATGCCGTTTCTGAGTAAATAATGGATACACCTAAAACTGAAAAAAAATTTACAAAAGTTATGTTCCCCCTCTATGGTTCCGATCTTCATGAAATCACAGCTGTGTATTCGCAGACATATACATTCGTCATATACGCAGTTTTATCATTATCGTCCATGCCGTCTCTGAGTAAATAATGGATACACCTAAAACTGAAAAAAAATTTACAAAAGTTAAGTTCCTTCTGCATGGTTCCGATCTTTATGAAATTACAGCTGTGTATTCGCAGACATATACATACGTCAAATACGCAGTTTTACCATTATCGTCCAAGCCGTTTTTTAGTAAATAATGGATACACCTAAAACTGAAAAAAAATTTACAAAAGTTAAGTTCCCCCTGCATGGTTCCGATCTTTATGAAATTACAGCTTTGAATTCGCGGACATATACATACGTCAAATACGCAGTTTTACCATTATTGTCCAAGCCGTTTCTGAGTAAATAATGGATACACCTAAAACTGAAAAAAAATTTACAAACGTTAAGTTCCCCCTCTATGGTTCCGATCTTTATGAAATTACAGCTGTGTATTCGCAGACATATACATACGTCAAATACGCAGTTTTACCATTATCGTCCAAGCCGTTTTTGAGTAAATAATGGATACACCTAAAACTGGAAAAAAATTTACAAAAGTTAAGTTCCCCCTCTATGGTTCCGATCTTTATGAAATCACAGCTGTGTATTGGCAGACATATACATACGTCAAATACGCAGTTTTATCAATATCGTCTATGCCGTCTCTGAGTAAATAATGGACACACTTAAAACTGAAAAAAAATTTACAAAAGTTATGTTCCCCCTCTATGGTTCCGATCTTCATGAAATCACAGCTGTGTATTCGCAGACATATACATTCGTCATATACGCAGTTTTATCATTATCGTCCATGCCGTCTCTGAGTAAATAATGGATACACCTAAAACTGAAAAAAAATTTACAAAAGTTAAGTTCCCCCTGCATGGTTCCGATCTTTAAGAAATTACAGCTGTGAATTCGCAGACATATACATACGTAAAATACGCAGTTTTATCATTATCGTTTAAGCCGTTTATGAGTGAATAATGGATACACCTAAAACTGAAAAAAAATTTACAAAAGTTAAGTTCCCCCTGCATGGTTCCGATCTTTATGAAATTACAGCTGTGAATTCGCAGACATATACATACGTAAAATAAGCAGTTTTATCATTATCGTTTAAGCCGTTTATGAGTAAATAATGGATACACCTAAAACTGAAAAAAAATTTACAAAAGTTAAGTTCCCCCTGCATGGTTCCGATCTTTATGAAATTACAGCTTTGAATTCGCGGACATATACATACGTCAAATACGCAGTTTTACCATTATTGTCCAAGCCGTTTCTGAGTAAATAATGGATACACCTAAAACTGAAAAAAATTTTACAAAAGTTAAGTTTCCCCTGCATGATTTCGATCTTTATGAAATTACAGCTGTGTATTCGCAGACATATACATACGTCAAATACGCTGTTTTATCATTATCGTCCATGCCGTCTCTGAGTAAATAATGGATACACCTAAAACTAAAAAAAAATTTACAAAAGTTAAGTTCCCCCTGCATGGTTCCGATCTTTATGAAATTACAGCTTTGAATTCGTGGACATATACATACGTCAAATACGCAGTTTTACCATTATTGTCCAAGCCGTATTTGAGTAAATAATTGATACAGCTAAAACTGAAAAAAAATTTACTAAAGTTATGTTCCCCCTGCATGGTTCCGATCTTTATGAAATTACAGCTGTGAATTCGCAGACACATATATACGTAAAATAAGCAGTTTTATCATTATGGTTTAAGCCGTTTATGAGTAAATAATGGATACACCTAAAACTGAAAAAAAATTTACAAAAGTTACGTTCCTTCTGCATGGTTCCGATCTTTATGAAATTACAGCTGTGTATTCGCAGACATATACATACGTCAAATACGCAGTTTTACCATTATCGTCCAAGCCGTTTTTTAGTAAATAATGGATACACCTAAAACTGAAAAAAAATTTACAAAAGTTAAGTTCCCCCTGCATGGTTCCGATCTTTATGAAATTACAGCTTTGAATTCGTGGACATATACATACGTCAAATACGCAGTTTTACCATTATTGTCCAAGCCGTATTTGAGTAAATAATTGATACAGCTAAAACTGAAAAAAAATTTACTAAAGTTATGTTCCCCCTGCATGGTTCCGATCTTTATGAAATTACAGCTGTGAATTCGCAGACACATATATACGTAAAATAAGCAGTTTTATCATTATGGTTTAAGCCGTTTATGAGTAAATAATGGATACATCTAAAACTGAAAAAAAATTTACAAAAGTTACGTTCCTTCTGCATGGTTCCGATCTTTATGAAATTACAGCTGTGTATTCGCAGACATATACATACGTCAAATACGCAGTTTTACCATTATCGTCCAAGCCGTTTTTTAGTAAATAATGGATACACCTAAAACTGAAAAAAAATTTACAAAAGTTAAGTTCCCCCTGCATGGTTCCGATCTTTATGAAATTACAGCTTTGAATTCGCGGACATATACATACGTCAAATACGCAGTTTTACCATTATTGTCCAAGCCGTTTCTGAGTAAATAATGGATACACCTAAAACTGAAAAAAAATTTACAAACGTTAAGTTCCCCCTCCATGGTTCCGATCTTTATGAAATTACAGCTGTGTATTCGCAGACATATACATACGTCAAATACGCAGTTTTACCATTATCGTCCAAGCCGTTTTTGAGTAAATAATGGATACACCTAAAACTGGAAAAAAATTTACAAAAGTTAAGTTCCCCCTCTATGGTTCCGATCTTTATGAAATCACAGCTGTGTATTGGCAGACATATACATACGTCAAATACGCAGTTTTATCAATATCGTCTATGCCGTCTCTGAGTAAATAATGGACACACCTAAAACTGAAAAAAAATTTACAAAAGTTAAGTTCCCCCTCTATGGTTCCGATCTTTATGAAATTACAGCTGTGTATTCGCAGACATATACATACGTAAAATACGCAGTTTTATCATTATCGTTTAAGCCGTTTATGAGTAAATAATGGATACACCTAAAACTGAAAAAAAAATTTACAAAAGTTAAGTTCCTTCTGCATGGTTCCGATCTTTATGAAATTACAGCTGTGTATTCGCAGACATATACATACGTCAAATACGCAGTTTTATTATTATCGTCCATGCCGTTTCTGAGTAAATAATGGATACACCTAAAACTGAAAAAAAATTTACAAAAGTTATGTTCCCCCTCTATGGTTCCGATCTTCATGAAATCACAGCTGTGTATTCGCAGACATATACATTCGTCATATACGCAGTTTTATCATTATCGTCCATGCCGTCTCTGAGTAAATAATGGATACACCTAAAACTGAAAAAAAATTTACAAAAGTTAAGTTCCCCCTGCATGGTTCCGATCTTTAAGAAATTACAGCTGTGAATTCGCAGACATATACATACGTAAAATACGCAGTTTTATCATTATCGTTTAAGCCGTTTATGAGTGAATAATGGATACACCTAAAACTGAAAAAAAATTTACAAAAGTTAAGTTCCCCCTGCATGGTTCCGATCTTTATGAAATTACAGCTGTGAATTCGCAGACATATACATACGTAAAATACGCAGTTTTATCATTATCGTTTAAGCCGTTTATGAGTAAATAATGGATACACCTAAAACTGAAAAAAAATTTACAAAAGTTATGTTCCCCCTCTATGGTTCCGATCTTCATGAAATCACAGCTGTGTATTCGCAGACATATACATTCGTCATATACGCAGTTTTATCATTATCGTCCATGCCGTCTCTGAGTAAATAATGGATACACCTAAAACTGAAAAAAAATTTACAAACGTTAAGTTCCCCCTCTATGGTTCCGATCTTTATGAAATTACAGCTGTGTATTCGCAGACATATACATACGTCAAATACGCAGTTTTACCATTATCGTCCAAGCCGTTTTTGAGTAAATAATGGATACACCTAAAACTGGAAAAAAATTTACAAAAGTTAAGTTCCCCCTCTATGGTTCCGATCTTTATGAAATTACAGCTGTGTATTCGCAGACATATACATACGTCAAATACGCAGTTTTACCATTATCGTTCAAGCCGTTTCTGAGTAAATAATGGATACACCTAAAACTGAAAAAAAATTTACAAAAGTTAAGTTCCCCCTCTATGGTTCCGATCTTTATGAAATTACAGCTGTGTATTCGCAGAAATATACATACGTCAAATACGCAGTTTTACCATTATCGTCCAAGCCGTTTCTGAGTAAATAATGGATACACCTAAAACTGAAAAAAAATTTACAAAAGTTAAGTTCCCCCTCTATGGTTCCGATCTTTATGAAATTACAGCTGTGTATTCGCAGACATATACATACGTCAAATACGCAGTTTTACCATTATCGTCCAAGCCGTTTCTGAGTAAATAATGGATACACCTAAAACTGAAAAAAAATTTACAAAAGTTAAGTTCCCCCTGCATGGTTCCGATCTTTAAGAAATTACAGCTGTGAATTCGCAGACATATACATACGTAAAATACGCAGTTTTATCATTATCGTTTAAGCCGTTTATGAGTGAATAATGGATACACCTAAAACTGAAAAAAAATTTACAAAAGTTAAGTTCCCCCTGCATGGTTCCGATCTTTATGAAATTACAGCTGTGAATTCGCAGACATATACATACGTAAAATAAGCAGTTTTATCATTATCGTTTAAGCCGTTTATGAGTAAATAATGGATACACCTAAAACTGAAAAAAAATTTACAAAAGTTAAGTTCCTTCTGCATGGTTCTGATCTTTATGAAATTACAGCTGTGTATTCGCAGACATAAACATACGTAAAATACGCAGTTTTATCATTATCGTTTAAGCCGTTTATGAGTAAATAATGGATACACCTAAAACTGAAAAAAAATTTACAAAAGTTACGTTCCTTCTGCATGGTTCCGATCTTTATGAAATTACAGCTGTGTATTCGCAGACATATACATACGTCAAATACGCAGTTTTACCATTATCGTCCAAGCCGTTTTTTAGTAAATAATGGATACACCTAAAACTGAAAAAAAATTTACAAAAGTTAAGTTCCCCCTGCATGGTTCCGATCTTTATGAAATTACAGCTTTGAATTCGCGGACATATACATACGTCAAATACGCAGTTTTACCATTATTGTCCAAGCCGTTTCTGAGTAAATAATGGATACACCTAAAACTGAAAAAAAATTTACAAAAGTTAAGTTCCCCCTGCATGGTTTCGATCTTTATGAAATTACAGCTGTGTATTCGCAGACATATACATACGTCAAATACGCTGTTTTATCATTATCGTCCATGCCGTCTCTGAGTAAATAATGGATACACCTAAAACTAAATCAAAATTTACAAAAGTTAAGTTCCCCCTGCATGGTTCCGATCTTTATGAAATTACAGCTTTGAATTCGTGGACATATACATACGTCAAATACGCAGTTTTACCATTATTGTCCAAGCCGTATTTGAGTAAATAATTGATACAGCTAAAACTGAAAAAAAATTTACTAAAGTTATGTTCCCCCTGCATGGTTCCGATCTTTATGAAATTACAGCTGTGAATTCGCAGACACATATATACGTAAAATAAGCAGTTTTATCATTATGGTTTAAGCCGTTTATGAGTAAATAATGGATACACCTAAAACTGAAAAAAAATTTACAAAAGTTAAGTTCCTTCTGCATGGTTCCGATCTTTATGAAATTACAGCTGTGTATTCGCAGACATATACATACGTCAAATACGCAGTTTTACCATTATCGTCCAAGCCGTATTTGAGTAAATAATTGATACAGCTAAAACTGAAAAAAAATTTACAAAAGTTAAGTTCCCCCTGCATGGTTCCGATCTTTATGAAATTACAGCTTTGAATTCGCGGACATATACATACGTCAAATACGCAGTTTTACCATTATTGTCCAAGCCGTTTCTGAGTAAATAATGGATACACCTAAAACTGAAAAAAAATTTACAAACGTTAAGTTCCCCCTCTATGGTTCCGATCTTTATGAAATTACAGCTGTGTATTCGCAGACATATACATACGTCAAATACGCAGTTTTACCATTATCGTCCAAGCCGTTTTTGAGTAAATAATGGATACACCTAAAACTGGAAAAAAATTTACAAAAGTTAAGTTCCCCCTCTATGGTTCCGATCTTTATGAAATCACAGCTGTGTATTGGCAGACATATACATACGTCAAATACGCAGTTTTATCAATATCGTCTATGCCGTCTCTGAGTAAATAATGGACACACCTAAAACTGAAAAAAAATTTACAAAAGTTAAGTTCCCCCTCTGTGGTTCCGATCTTTATGAAATTACAGCTGTGTATTCGCAGACATATACATACGTCAAATACGCAGTTTTATCATTATCGTTTAAGCCGTTTATGAGTAAATAATGGATACACCTAAAACTGAAAAAAAAATTTACAAAAGTTAAGTTCCTTCTGCATGGTTCCGATCTTTATGAAATTACAGCTGTGTATTCGCAGACATATACATACGTCAAATACGCAGTTTTATTATTATCGTCCATGCCGTTTCTGAGTAAATAATGGATACACCTAAAACTGAAAAAAAATTTACAAAAGTTATGTTCCCCCTCTATGGTTCCGATCTTCATGAAATCACAGCTGTGTATTCGCAGACATATACATTCGTCATATACGCAGTTTTATCATTATCGTCCATGCCGTCTCTGAGTAAATAATGGATACACCTAAAACTGAAAAAAAATTTACAAACGTTAAGTTCCCCCTCTATGGTTCCGATCTTTATGAAATTACAGCTGTGTATTCGCAGACATATACATACGTCAAATACGCAGTTTTACCATTATCGTCCAAGCCGTTTTTGAGTAAATAATGGATACACCTAAAACTGGAAAAAAATTTACAAAAGTTAAGTTCCCCCTCTATGGTTCCGATCTTTATGAAATTACAGCTGTGTATTCGCAGACATATACATACGTCAAATACGCAGTTTTACCATTATCGTTCAAGCCGTTTCTGAGTAAATAATGGATACACCTAAAACTGAAAAAAAATTTACAAAAGTTAAGTTCCCCCTCTATGGTTCCGATCTTTATGAAATTACAGCTGTGTATTCGCAGACATATACATACGTCAAATACGCAGTTTTACCATTATCGTCCAAGCCGTTTCTGAGTAAATAATGGATACACCTAAAACTGAAAAAAAATTTACAAAAGTTAAGTTCCCCCTCTATGGTTCCGATCTTTATGAAATTACAGCTGTGTATTCGCAGACATATACATACGTCAAATACGCAGTTTTACCATTATCGTCCAAGCCGTTTTTTAGTAAATAATGGATACACCTAAAACTGAAAAAAAATTTACAAAAGTTAAGTTCCCCCTGCATGGTTCCGATCTTTATGAAATTACAGCTTTGAATTCGCGGACATATACATACGTCAAATACGCAGTTTTACCATTATTGTCCAAGCCGTTTCTGAGTAAATAATGGATACACCTAAAACTGAAAAAAAATTTACAAACGTTAAGTTCCCCCTCTATGGTTCCGATCTTTATGAAATTACAGCTGTGTATTCGCAGACATATACATACGTCAAATACGCAGTTTTACCATTATCGTCCAAGCCGTTTTTGAGTAAATAATGGATACACCTAAAACTGGAAAAAAATTTACAAAAGTTAAGTTCCCCCTCTATGGTTCCGATCTTTATGAAATCACAGCTGTGTATTGGCAGACATATACATACGTCAAATACGCAGTTTTATCAATATCGTCTATGCCGTCTCTGAGTAAATAATGGACACACCTAAAACTGAAAAAAAATTTACAAAAGTTAAGTTCCCCCTCTGTGGTTCCGATCTTTATGAAATTACAGCTGTGTATTCGCAGACATATACATACGTAAAATACGCAGTTTTATCATTATCGTTTAAGCCGTTTATGAGTAAATAATGGATACACCTAAAACTGAAAAAAAAATTTACAAAAGTTAAGTTCCTTCTGCATGGTTCCGATCTTTATGAAATTACAGCTGTGTATTCGCAGACATATACATACGTCAAATACGCAGTTTTATTATTATCGTCCATGCCGTTTCTGAGTAAATAATGGATCACCTAAAACTGAAAAAAAATTTACAAAAGTTATGTTCCCCCTCTATGGTTCCGATCTTCATGAAATCACAGCTGTGTATTCGCAGACATATACATTCGTCATATACGCAGTTTTATCATTATCGTCCATGCCGTCTCTGAGTAAATAATGGATACACCTAAAACTGAAAAAAAATTTACAAAAGTTAAGTTCCCCCTGCATGGTTCCGATCTTTATGAAATTACAGCTGTGAATTCGCAGACATATACATACGTAAAATACGCAGTTTTATCATTATCGTTTAAGCCGTTTATGAGTGAATAATGGATACACCTAAAACTGAAAAAAAATTTACAAAAGTTAAGTTCCCCCTGCATGGTTCCGATCTTTATGAAATTACAGCTGTGAATTCGCAGACATATACATACGTAAAATAAGCAGTTTTATCATTATCGTTTAAGCCGTTTATGAGTAAATAATGGATACACCTAAAACTGAAAAAAAATTTACAAAAGTTATGTTCCCCCTCTATGGTTCCGATCTTCATGAAATCACAGCTGTGTATTCGCAGACATATACATTCGTCATATACGCAGTTTTATCATTATCGTCCATGCCGTCTCTGAGTAAATAATGGATACACCTAAAACTGAAAAAAAATTTACAAACGTTAAGTTCCCCCTCTATGGTTCCGATCTTTATGAAATTACAGCTGTGTATTCGCAGACATATACATACGTCAAATACGCAGTTTTACCATTATCGTCCAAGCCGTTTCTGAGTAAATAATGGATACACCTAAAACTGGAAAAAAATTTACAAAAGGTAAGTTCCCCCTCTATGGTTCCGATCTTTATGAAATTACAGCTGTGTATTCGCAGACATATACATACGTCAAATACGCAGTTTTACCATTATCGTTTAAGCCGTTTCTGAGTAAATAATGGATACACCTAAAACTGAAAAAAAATTTACAAAAGTTAAGTTCCCCCTCTATGGTTCCGATCTTTATGAAATTACAGCTGTGTATTCGCAGACATATACATACGTCAAATACGCAGTTTTACCATTATCGTCCAAGCCGTTTCTGAGTAAATAATGGATACACCTAAAACTGAAAAAAAATTTACAAAAGTTAAGTTCCCCCTCTATGGTTCCGATCTTTATGAAATTACAGCTGTGTATTCGCAGACATATACATACGTCAAATACGCAGTTTTACCATTATCGTCCAAGCCGTTTCTGAGTAAATAATGGATACACCTAAAACTGAAAAAAAATTTACAAAAGTTAAGTTCCCCCTGCATGGTTCCGATCTTTATGAAATTACAGCTGTGAATTCGCAGACATATACATACGTAAAATACGCAGTTTTATCATTATCGTTTAAGCCGTTTATGAGTGAATAATGGATACACCTAAAACTGAAAAAAAATTTACAAAAGTTAAGTTCCCCCTGCATGGTTCCGATCTTTATGAAATTACAGCTGTGAATTCGCAGACATATACATACGTAAAATAAGCAGTTTTATCATTATCGTTTAAGCCGTTTATGAGTAAATAATGGATACACCTAAAACTGAAAAAAAATTTACAAAAGTTAAGTTCCTTCTGCATGGTTCTGATCTTTATGAAATTACAGCTGTGTATTCGCAGACATAAACATACGTAAAATACGCAGTTTTATCATTATCGTTTAAGCCGTTTATGAGTAAATAATGGATACACCTAAAACTGAAAAAAAATTTACAAAAGTTACGTTCCTTCTGCATGGTTCCGATCTTTATGAAATTACAGCTGTGTATTCGCAGACATATACATACGTCAAATACGCAGTTTTACCATTATCGTCCAAGCCGTTTTTTAGTAAATAATGGATACACCTAAAACTGAAAAAAAATTTACAAAAGTTAAGTTCCCCCTGCATGGTTCCGATCTTTATGAAATTACAGCTTTGAATTCGCGGACATATACATACGTCAAATACGCAGTTTTACCATTATTGTCCAAGCCGTTTCTGAGTAAATAATGGATACACCTAAAACTGAAAAAAAATTTACAAAAGTTAAGTTCCCCCTGCATGATTTCGATCTTTATGAAATTACAGCTGTGTATTCGCAGACATATACATACGTCAAATACGCTGTTTTATCATTATCGTCCATGCCGTCTCTGAGTAAATAATGGATACACCTAAAACTAAAAAAAAATTTACAAAAGTTAAGTTCCCCCTGCATGGTTCCGATCTTTATGAAATTACAGCTTTGAATTCGTGGACATATACATACGTCAAATACGCAGTTTTACCATTATTGTCCAAGCCGTATTTGAGTAAATAATTGATACAGCTAAAACTGAAAAAAAATTTACTAAAGTTATGTTCCCCCTGCATGGTTCCGATCTTTATGAAATTACAGCTGTGTATTCGCAGACATATACATACGTCAAATACGCAGTTTTATTATTATCGTCCATGCCGTTTATGAGTAAATAATGGATACACCTAAAACTGAAAAAAAATTTACAAAAGTTATGTTCCCCCTCTATGGTTCCGATCTTCATGAAATCACAGCTGTGTATTCGCAGACATATACATTCGTCATATACGCAGTTTTATCATTATCGTCCATGCCGTCTCTGAGTAAATAATGGATACACCTAAAACTGAAAAAAAATTTACAAACGTTAAGTTCCCCCTCTATGGTTCCGATCTTTATGAAATTACAGCTGTGTATTCGCAGACATATACATACGTCAAATACGCAGTTTTACCATTATCGTCCAAGCCGTTTTTGAGTAAATAATGGATACACCTAAAACTGGAAAAAAATTTACAAAAGTTAAGTTCCCCCTCTATGGTTCCGATCTTTATGAAATTACAGCTGTGTATTCGCAGACATATACATACGTCAAATACGCAGTTTTACCATTATCGTTCAAGCCGTTTCTGAGTAAATAATGGATACACCTAAAACTGAAAAAAAATTTACAAAAGTTAAGTTCCCCCTCTATGGTTCCGATCTTTATGAAATTACAGCTGTGTATTCGCAGACATATACATACGTCAAATACGCAGTTTTACCATTATCGTCCAAGCCGTTTCTGAGTAAATAATGGATACACCTAAAACTGAAAAAAAATTTACAAAAGTTAAGTTCCCCCTCTATGGTTCCGATCTTTATGAAATTACAGCTGTGTATTCGCAGACATATACATACGTCAAATACGCAGTTTTACCATTATCGTCCAAGCCGTTTCTGAGTAAATAATGGATACACCTAAAACTGAAAAAAAATTTACAAAAGTTAAGTTCCCCCTGCATGGTTCCGATCTTTATGAAATTACAGCTGTGAATTCGCAGACATATACATACGTAAAATACGCAGTTTTATCATTATCGTTTAAGCCGTTTATGAGTGAATAATGGATACACCTAAAACTGAAAAAAAATTTACAAAAGTTAAGTTCCCCCTGCATGGTTCCGATCTTTATGAAATTACAGCTGTGTATTCGCAGACATATACATACGTTAAATACGCAGTTTTATCATTATCGTTTAAGCCGTTTATGAGTAAATAATGGATACACCTAAAACTGAAAAAAAATTTACAAAAGTTAAGTTCCTTCTGCATGGTTCTGATCTTTATGAAATTACAGCTGTGTATTCGCAGACATAAACATACGTAAAATACGCAGTTTTATCATTATCGTTTAAGCCGTTTATGAGTAAATAATGGATACACCTAAAACTGAAAAAAAATTTACAAAAGTTACGTTCCTTCTGCATGGTTCCGATCTTTATGAAATTACAGCTGTGTATTCGCAGACATATACATACGTCAAATACGCAGTTTTACCATTATCGTCCAAGCCGTTTTTTAGTAAATAATGGATACACCTAAAACTGAAAAAAAATTTACAAAAGTTAAGTTCCCCCTGCATGGTTCCGATCTTTATGAAATTACAGCTTTGAATTCGCGGACATATACATACGTCAAATACGCAGTTTTACCATTATTGTCCAAGCCGTTTCTGAGTAAATAATGGATACACCTAAAACTGAAAAAAAATTTACAAAAGTTAAGTTTCCCCTGCATGATTTCGATCTTTATGAAATTACAGCTGTGTATTCGCAGACATATACATACGTCAAATACGCTGTTTTATCATTATCGTCCATGCCGTCTCTGAGTAAATAATGGATACACCTAAAACTAAAAAAAAATTTACAAAAGTTAAGTTCCCCCTGCATGGTTCCGATCTTTATGAAATTACAGCTTTGAATTCGTGGACATATACATACGTCAAATACGCAGTTTTACCATTATTGTCCAAGCCGTATTTGAGTAAATAATTGATACAGCTAAAACTGAAAAAAAATTTACAAAAGTTATGTTCCCCCTGCATGGTTCCGATCTTTATGAAATTACAGCTGTGAATTCGCAGACACATATATACGTAAAATAAGCAGTTTTATCATTATGGTTTAAGCCGTTTATGAGTAAATAATGGATACACCTAAAACTGAAAAAAAATTTACAAAAGTTACGTTCCTTCTGCATGGTTCCGATCTTTATGAAATTACAGCTGTGTATTCGCAGACATATACATACGTCAAATACGCAGTTTTACCATTATCGTCCAAGCCGTTTCTGAGTAAATAATGGATACACCTAAAACTGAAAAAAAATTTACAAAAGTTAAGTTCCCCCTGCATGGTTCCGATCTTTATGAAATTACAGCTTTGAATTCGTGGACATATACATACGTCAAATACGCAGTTTTACCATTATTGTCCAAGCCGTATTTGAGTAAATAATTGATACAGCTAAAACTGAAAAAAAATTTACTAAAGTTATGTTCCCCCTGCATGGTTCCGATCTTTATGAAATTACAGCTGTGAATTCGCAGACACATATATACGTAAAATAAGCAGTTTTATCATTATGGTTTAAGCCGTTTATGAGTAAATAATGGATACACCTAAAACTGAAAAAAAATTTACAAAAGTTACGTTCCTTCTGCATGGTTCCGATCTTTATGAAATTACAGCTGTGTATTCGCAGACATATACATACGTCAAATACGCAGTTTTACCATTATCGTCCAAGCCGTTTTTTAGTAAATAATGGATACACCTAAAACTGAAAAAAAATTTACAAAAGTTAAGTTCCCCCTGCATGGTTCCGATCTTTATGAAATTACAGCTTTGAATTCGCGGACATATACATACGTCAAATACGCAGTTTTACCATTATTGTCCAAGCCGTTTCTGAGTAAATAATGGATACACCTAAAACTGAAAAAAAATTTACAAAAGTTAAGTTCCCCCTCTATGGTTCCGATCTTTATGAAATTACAGCTGTGTATTCGCAGACATATACATATGTCAAATACGCAGTTTTACCATTATCGTCCAAGCCGTTTCTGAGTAAATAATGGATACACCTAAAACTGGAAAAAAATTTACAAAAGTTAAGTTCCCCCTCTATGGTTCCGATCTTTATGAAATCACAGCTGTGTATTGGCAGACATATACATACGTCAAATACGCAGTTTTATCAATATCGTCTATGCCGTCTCTGAGTAAATAATGGACACACCTAAAACTGAAAAAAAATTTACAAAAGTTAAGTTCCCCCTCTGTGGTTCCGATCTTTATGAAATTACAGCTGTGTATTCGCAGACATATACATACGTAAAATACGCAGTTTTATCATTATCGTTTAAGCCGTTTATGAGTAAATAATGGATACACCTAAAACTGAAAAAAAAATTTACAAAAGTTAAGTTCCTTCTGCATGGTTCCGATCTTTATGAAATTACAGCTGTGTATTCGCAGACATATACATACGTCAAATACGCAGTTTTATTATTATCGTCCATGCCGTTTCTGAGTAAATAATGGATCACCTAAAACTGAAAAAAAATTTACAAAAGTTATGTTCCCCCTCTATGGTTCCGATCTTCATGAAATCACAGCTGTGTATTCGCAGACATATACATTCGTCATATACGCAGTTTTATCATTATCGTCCATGCCGTCTCTGAGTAAATAATGGATACACCTAAAACTGAAAAAAAATTTACAAAAGTTAAGTTCCCCCTGCATGGTTCCGATCTTTATGAAATTACAGCTGTGAATTCGCAGACATATACATACGTAAAATACGCAGTTTTATCATTATCGTTTAAGCCGTTTATGAGTAAATAATGGATACACCTAAAACTGAAAAAAAATTTACAAAAGTTAAGTTCCCCCTGCATGGTTCCGATCTTTATGAAATTACAGCTGTGAATTCGCAGACATATACATACGTAAAATACGCAGTTTTATCATTATCGTTTAAGCCGTTTATGAGTAAATAATGGATACACCTAAAACTGAAAAAAAATTTACAAAAGTTAAGTTCCCCCTCTATGGTTCCGATCTTTATGAAATCACAGCTGTGTATTCGCAGACATATACATTCGTCATATACGCAGTTTTATCATTATCGTCCATGCCGTCTCTGAGTAAATAATGGATACACCTAAAACTGAAAAAAAATTTACAAAAGTTAAGTTCCCCCTCTATGGTTCCGATCTTTATGAAATTACAGCTGTGTATTCGCAGACATATACATACGTCAAATACGCAGTTTTACCATTATCGTCCAAGCCGTTTTTGAGTAAATAATGGATACACCTAAAACTGGAAAAAAATTTACAAAAGTTAAGTTCCCCCTCTATGGTTCCGATCTTTATGAAATTACAGCTGTGTATTCGCAGACATATACATACGTCAAATACGCAGTTTTACCATTATCGTTCAAGCCGTTTCTGAGTAAATAATGGATACACCTAAAACTGAAAAAAAATTTACAAAAGTTAAGTTCCCCCTCTATGGTTCCGATCTTTATGAAATTACAGCTGTGTATTCGCAGACATATACATACGTCAAATACGCAGTTTTACCATTATCGTCCAAGCCGTTTCTGAGTAAATAATGGATACACCTAAAACTGAAAAAAAATTTACAAAAGTTAAGTTCCCCCTCTATGGTTCCGATCTTTATGAAATTACAGCTGTGTATTCGCAGACATATACATACGTCAAATACGCAGTTTTACCATTATCGTCCAAGCCGTTTCTGAGTAAATAATGGATACACCTAAAACTGAAAAAAAATTTACAAAAGTTAAGTTCCCCCTGCATGGTTCCGATCTTTATGAAATTACAGCTGTGAATTCGCAGACATATACATACGTAAAATACGCAGTTTTATCATTATCGTTTAAGCCGTTTATGAGTAAATAATGGATACACCTAAAACTGAAAAAAAATTTACAAAAGTTAAGTTCCCCCTGCATGGTTCCGATCTTTATGAAATTACAGCTGTGAATTCGCAGACATATACATACGTAAAATACGCATTTTTATCATTATCGTTTAAGCCGTTTATGAGTAAATAATGGATACACCTAAAACTGAAAAAAAATTTACAAAAGTTAAGTTCCTTCTGCATGGTTCTGATCTTTATGAAATTACAGCTGTGTATTCGCAGACATAAACATACGTAAAATACGCAGTTTTATCATTATCGTTTAAGCCGTTTATGAGTAAATAATGGATACACCTAAAACTGAAAAAAAATTTACAAAAGTTACGTTCCTTCTGCATGGTTCCGATCTTTATGAAATTACAGCTGTGTATTCGCAGACATATACATACGTCAAATACGCAGTTTTACCATTATCGTCCAAGCCGTTTCTGAGTAAATAATGGATACACCTAAAACTGAAAAAAAATTTACAAAAGTTAAGTTCCCCCTGCATGGTTCCGATCTTTATGAAATTACAGCTTTGAATTCGCGGACATATACATACGTCAAATACGCAGTTTTACCATTATTGTCCAAGCCGTTTCTGAGTAAATAATGGATACACCTAAAACTGAAAAAAAATTTACAAAAGTTAAGTTCCCCCTGCATGGTTCCGATCTTTATGAAATTACAGCTGTGTATTCGCAGACATATACATACGTCAAATACGCTGTTTTATCATTATCGTCCATGCCGTCTCTGAGTAAATAATGGATACACCTAAAACTAAAAAAAAATTTACAAAAGTTAAGTTCCCCCTCTATGGTTCCGATCTTTATGAAATTACAGCTTTGAATTCGTGGACATATACATACGTCAAATACGCAGTTTTACCATTATTGTCCAAGCCGTATTTGAGTAAATAATTGATACAGCTAAAACTGAAAAAAAATTTACAAAAGTTAAGTTCCCCCTGCATGGTTCCGATCTTTATGAAATTACAGCTGTGAATTCGCAGACACATATATACGTAAAATAAGCAGTTTTATCATTATGGTTTAAGCCGTTTATGAGTAAATAATGGATACACCTAAAACTGAAAAAAAATTTACAAAAGTTACGTTCCTTCTGCATGGTTCCGATCTTTATGAAATTACAGCTGTGTATTCGCAGACATATACATACGTCAAATACGCAGTTTTACCATTATCGTCCAAGCCGTTTTTTAGTAAATAATGGATACACCTAAAACTGAAAAAAAATTTACAAAAGTTAAGTTCCCCCTGCATGGTTCCGATCTTTATGAAATTACAGCTTTGAATTCGCGGACATATACATTCGTCAAATACGCAGTTTTACCATTATTGTCCAAGCCGTTTCTGAGTAAATAATGGATACACCTAAAACTGAAAAAAAATTTACAAACGTTAAGTTCCCCCTCTATGGTTCCGATCTTTATGAAATTACAGCTGTGTATTCGCAGACATATACATACGTCAAATACGCAGTTTTACCATTATCGTCCAAGCCGTTTTTGAGTAAATAATGGATACACCTAAAACTGGAAAAAAATTTACAAAAGTTAAGTTCCCCCTCTATGGTTCCGATCTTTATGAAATCACAGCTGTGTATTGGCAGACATATACATACGTCAAATACGCAGTTTTATCAATATCGTCTATGCCGTCTCTGAGTAAATAATGGACACACCTAAAACTGAAAAAAAATTTACAAAAGTTAAGTTCCCCCTCTGTGGTTCCGATCTTTATGAAATTACAGCTGTGTATTCGCAGACATATACATACGTCAAATACGCAGTTTTACCATTATCGTCCAAGCCGTTTTTTAGTAAATAATGGATACACCTAAAACTGAAAAAAAATTTACAAAAGTTAAGTTCCCCCTGCATGGTTCCGATCTTTATGAAATTACAGCTTTGAATTCGCGGACATATACATACGTCAAATACGCAGTTTTACCATTATTGTCCAAGCCGTTTCTGAGTAAATAATGGATACACCTAAAACTGAAAAAAAATTTACAAAAGTTAAGTTCCCCCTGCATGATTTCGATCTTTATGAAATTACAGCTGTGTATTCGCAGACATATACATACGTCAAATACGCTGTTTTATCATTATCGTCCATGCCGTCTCTGAGTAAATAATGGATACACCTAAAACTGAAAAAAAATTTACAAAAGTTAAGTTCCCCCTGCATGGTTCCGATCTTTATGAAATTACAGCTTTGAATTCGTGGACATATACATACGTCAAATACGCAGTTTTACCATTATTGTCCAAGCCGTATTTGAGTAAATAATTGATACAGCTAAAACTGAAAAAAAATTACTAAAGTTATGTTCCCCCTCCATGGTTCCGATCTTCATGAAATTAGAGCTGTGAGTTCGCACTCATATATATATATATGTAAAATACGCAGTCTTATCATTATCGTCCAAGCCGTTTCTGAGTAAATAATGGATAAACCTAAAACTTAAAAAAAATTTACAAAAGTTATGTTCCCCCTCCATGGTTCCCATCTTTATGAAATTACAGTTGTGAATCTTAAAGCTACAGGAATCATATCAATACGTGTATAAGATTAGGATACAATTAAAGTGAAGCTTTTGAAGCAATATTTGTGAAGGAAGGTAAGGTCAGTAATAAAGAGGACGATAGATCACGAGGAAATATCTTTAAAGACTTATTGTTGTAATTATGACAGCTGGTACTAGACATTGCTCAAAACATCAATTTGTCCAGGCAAAGATAGGAGAATTTAGTGCTTGTTTTTTCTCTTATAACTGTTGCAATATAAGTTATGTTATATCAATGAAAACACATAATTGTTTAAAGTAATCACTTACCTTCATCAATTTCTTTATATTACTTACTCTTAATATATTTTAATAGTGTTTGATTCTGGATTTTTTTTTTTTTTTTTTTTTTCTCAATGCCATATATTTGTGAGGCATTGTCCAAATTGGTTTCATTAAGTAGTTGCATGTATTTTAAGCTTTTGTCTGAGTCTTATTTTGAGTGTCGTCACAGTAGGGAATGTATTAGTCGGAGTTGCTGATTTAATGTCTTTCGCTTAGCAGTGAAATGTGGGGCCTATGTCATCCTTCTGTCAAATGTTAATCCAAGGTTGTGTACTTTGTCAGATTGGAGGATATGTTCATTGTCGGGATAGATTGGAGGGCAGGTCTCACATCGGAGTGAAAATTTGATGTATTGGTTTTTATTGCGATTTAGTTTTATTTTCCAAAGCGAGCACCAGTTGTGTTGGCTTTAAGTGGTTCTGTAAGACATATGATGCATAAGTTGGATTTCGGTGTTTTGTAATAATGGTAGTATCTTCTGTAAAACTGGCTGTTAAAGTGTCATTGGATACGGGTATATCGTGTGTGTGTATTATATAAAGAAGTTGGGCAAGTATTGCCTGAGTGACTCCGGCCCTTATTGGTCCCATAAATGAGATTTTATAGCCTTATCGGATATCTGAGAGGAATGGTTGAAGTATGAGGTAATAAGGGGGGATTGATTTGAGTTTGAAAAGAAAACCCTGGTGCCAGACAGACCATGTCACTTGCCTTTGCAACATCCAGAAATTCACCAGTGAGTGGCGTACATTTTTTGCTCTAGTGCTATTTGCTGTATATATATTGTATATTGTATGTCTGCTGTATCTAGCTGTAGCTATATACAACTGACCTATCGTGACCCTATCTAGTTGTTAGCTAGCACTAAATCCACTCAGGCTTACACGGTACAAGCTCAAATATCTTGAAAAATGTTATTTTGAATTAGGAGAGTAGGAGGCGGAAGGAGCTCACAGTAGGTTATGTTTACATTTGTAGTTCTGGAAATAGACGCAAGATAGCAACACTATGCAGACATTCTCCCTAACTGTAGTGCTTCCATCTTGTGTCTGTTTCTAGAACTACAAATGTAAACCTACCCTATTCCTGAGCTCCTTCAACCTTGTACTCTCCTAATACAAAATAAAATTTTTCGAGCTAGTTGAGCTGCTGCGGCTCTCAACAACGCGTTCTCCGCTCAAGAGGGGCTGCTTGTTTTTTCCTGCTATTCCAAAAAGTACTGCTCTCTCTGAATTGTTATTTAAACTATAATTTGAAACAATTTTTGCTAATCTAGTTAGATGCTGTTTATATATTAGGAGAACACAAAATAAAATTGTTTGTTCTGGATCTCTTATCAAAGTATGCCTAGTTAGTGCTGGCATTTAGCGGCAATATTTAAAACTACTATTTCCACCTTGAGAGGTGCTGCTATTGGTGAATTATTTATTATTTTTATTAACACCTAGGAAGCTGTTTTATTGCTGGTGGAGACTTTAACACAACAAACCATTTGTGGGGGTCTCATTTGTGTACTCTAAGGGGAAGGAACCTTTGGAAAGCCCTCCAGGAGCTTTCATTAGACACAAAAACACCAAATTCTCCGACTTACTAGACCACATCTAGACATAATACACCTGATCTCTTTGACTTCTTTGTCACCAAAGGTTTCAAAACCTTGCCTCACTCTGTTAATACTGGGTTTGATCTTAGCTCTGATCATTCTCTTGTGAACCTGACCCTGCTTGCTAAGCCTTGTGAGGTAACAAGATGACCATCTCTTATCAACGGGCCCATGGATTGGGAACCATTCAGGAATAATCTTGAATCTGCTATTTCCATCCCGTTGTCTATTAAAACAGAAGAAGAATTGGAGGAAGCAATGGAATTTTTACAAGGAGCATCCAGGATGCAGTTTGGACATCTTCAGACCCTAAACCTCAAAAATTAGCAAGTCTTCCTAACTTCTTCTTCCTTCTTTCGATGGCTCTATGGTCCTTGGAGAACCCTGGCCTGCTCCACAATGTTGCGATATTCTTCCCTGTCCAGAGCTGCACTTATCCACCTTCAGACTCCAAGTGTCTTCACGTTCTCCTCCAAGTCATCCAGCCACCGCAATCTGGGACCCCCTCTTCTTCATTCTCCCCCTGATGTCCCTCCAGAAGCTTCTTTGGGATACGCTGTTCTTCCATTCTCTGTACATGCTCCAGCCATCTAATTCTACTCTTCTTGATGCAGGTGACAATATCTGGGGTCTTGTATAAATCACGGAGCTCCTGTTTTTTTCTTTGTCTCTACTGATCTCCCTCCTTCAAGGGTCCAAAAATCTTTCTTAGGATTTTCCACTTTTGAGCATTTGTTCCGCTATTGAGAAAATTGAGCATTGCTTCAGATTTCCTGGTAAAGACCCATGTTTCACTTCCATATGTCACTACTGGTCTAATAATGCTAGTGTATACAGCCTGCTTTAACTGCCAGGGTAACACTTTCGACCTAAGCACTCGAATGCCAGGACTCAACATCACTGAAGCCAAAACCAAGTATATGAAGACCTCCCGGAGTGATAGTATGGCGAGGAATGGTCTTAGGACAGGAGAGCACTTTTTTGAGCAGGTAAAGGAGTTTAAATATCTTGGGGCCAACATCAACGAAAAGAATGATATACAGGCAGAAATAAAGACACGCATGATGGCCGGAAGTAGATGTTGCTGGGGGCTCGGAAAAGTTCTTAGGTCGAAAGTGTAAAACAATGAAACATAAAAAGCCTTCCTAACTACCCACCATATACGAGGGTCGTCCAGAAAATAATACGTTATAATATTAATAATATTACGTTATAATATTAATAATACGTTTTTTTTAAATCAAGTTTTTATTGAAAAAATTTGAAACTTACAGGTATTGTACTTGAAAATATTTATTATTTTTCAACGTAATCCCCGGCGACGTCAATACATTTGGTATATCGCGAAATAAGCTTCGAAATTCCCTCCTCGTAGAAGCTTGCCGCCACTTCCTTGGTCCACTTCGTGATAGCTTCTTTCACTTTTTCGTCACTTGTGAAACGTTCTCCCGCCAATTCCGCCTTCATTTTGGTAAACAGGTGACAGTCTGAAGGGGCCAACACTCCTCCTTCACAAGTGCCAAAAAATTCAAAGTCGTGAAGTCAACCAGGAAAATCATGGCTTCTGTTTTCCGGGATCAAAAAGGAATTCTCCTGATTGATTTTTTACCTCAAGGTGAAAAAATTAACGCCAACCGTTATTGTGAGACCCTGAAAAAGTTTCGTCGGGCCACACAGAACAAGAGAAGAGGAATGTTGACCTCCGGTGTTTGCCTTCTTCACGACAACGCTCGGCCTCACGTTGCTCGTTCCACAGCGCAACTTTTGGATGAGTTTGGTCGGGATGTTCTGACCCATCCACCTTTACAGTCCCGACTTGAACCCTTCAGGCTGTCACCTGTTTACCAAAATGAAGGCGGGAGAACGTTTCACAAGTGACGAAAAAGTGAAAGAAGCTATCACGAAGTGGACCAAGGAGGTGGCGGCAAGCTTCTACGAGGAAGGAATTTCGAAGCTGATTTCGCGATATACCAAATGTATTGACGTCGCCGGGGATTACGTTGAAAAATAATACATATTTTCAAGTACAATACCTGTAAGTTTCAATTTTTTTCAATAAAAACTTGATTTAAAAAAAAAAAAAACGTAACTTATTTTCTGGACGACCCTCGTATTAGGGATTTGATTAGAGCTAAGAGAAAAGCACTTAAAGTTTGGCAAACAAACAGGCTCCCATCTCATAGACGGGCACTTAATAATCTAATCTATTAAAACGACAAATAAAGAAGTTCTACCATGAAAAGTATGAATCATATATTAGTAATCTCTCAATGGAAAATGGACGGTTGAAGCTTGTAGAGGCACATCAAGAAGCTTCTAAAGCATCAGGAGGTTTCAGCACCACTTCATAAAGACGATGAATCCTTACGTAGAAAATCAGAACTATTCCCTCATCACCTCTCCTCATTTTTTACTCCCCACGCTCACGTTTGATACACTAAAAACAATGAGTTTGTTCTCAAATCCTTAGATATTCTATTACATTATCTCCACCCCCACCATTGTTGCTGAACAAATTAAAGTGCTAAAAAAAAAGAAGTCCCTGGTCAAGATTTAATCAATGCCGAAGTGCTCCCAGCAAATGCCCAGAAAAGCTCTAGTGTTCCTTACTACCATCTATAACGCTACATTAAGGACAGCAAAATTTCTAATGCAATGGAAATACTAATATATATCCATGATTCATAAGCCTGGCAAAAATACCTCTTGTCCTTCCTCCTACAGACCAATCAGTCTTCTTCCTACCTGTACCAAAATTTTTGAAAAGTTTTTGTATAAAAGAATATTTCCAACTCTAGTAGACCAAAACATTCTACCAGACCACCAATTTGGGTTTCGTTCCTTACACTCGACGTTGTGTGGTCTACATAGGGTCACAGACTATATAGCTACAGCACTAGAGCAAAAAATGTAGGCCACTGGTGTATTTCTGGATGTCGCAAAGGCAAGTGACAGGGTCTGGCACCAGGGTCTTCTTTTTAAACTCACATCAATACTTCCTCCCACTCACTACCTCATACTACAATCATTCCTCTCAGATAGATTTTTCTCTGTCCGACAAGGCTCTGAAATCTCATATATTAGACCAATAATGGCCGGAGTGCCTCAGGGATCAATACTTTCTCCACTTCTATGTATAATATACACACACGACATACCCATATCCAACAACACTTTGACAGCCACTTATTAAAAAATGCCAAAATCCAACTTAGGCAACTTACAGGTCTTACAGAAACAATTAGAGAGCCTAAACAACCGGTGGAAACTTTGGAAAATAAAACTAAATCGCAATAAAAACCAATACATCAAATTTTCACTCCGATGTGAGACCAGCCCTCCAATCTATCCCGACAATGAACATATCCTCCAATCTGACAAAGTACACAACCTTGGATTAACATTTGACAGAAGGATGACATGGGCCCCATATACCACTGCAAAGCGAAAGACATTAAATCAGCGACTCCAACTATTATATTCCCTTCTGGGTTGACATTCAAAATTAGACTCACACAAAAGCTTAATACATACAACTACTTAATGAAACCAATTTGGACAATGCCTCACAAATATATGGCATTGCGAAAAAAAAACACAAATCTAGAAACTGCAAATATTTCTGTCCAAAACTTTTAGAACAATCACAAAAGCCCCTAGGTACGTCAGAAACTTAAAACTCCACAACGATTTATGCATGCTAACTATCAATGAACACATAAGGACTCACTAAAAAAGATTTTACAACAAACTTCATGTTCATACAAGATATGTTCATACAAAACATGGCCAAGAAAAATATGCCAGGTAATATCCGCAGAAGTCTTAAAAGGAGCTGGATGATAGATCCCCTAGAATAACAAGAAACAGGTCCGAAGAATAGCCACTGGGTTTATCTCTTCCTCATGCCTAACAAGCCATGTTATTATTGTTTTAGTTTGTATTACTGTTATCCCATTCACTGGTTGTAGGTAAATACTGATAGTTGTGAATTTAAGATTAAAGAGAAGAATTTTTTTTTTCTGAGAAGTCAATTTATTTTTTATTCCGTTTTATTAATCAGAGTTAAATGATGTCATTTTTACAATTATGCACAATTTTATATCTTTTCACTTATGAGTTAATTTTAAATATGTTATAACTCGAATTTTACCATGATAAAATGATTTCACCTTAATAATTCAATAGTTTCTTATTAATAATCCTATAAAGGTGTGTTTCATTTTCCTGAAACATCTATTTAAAAAAGGTTATTAATATGTGAATTCATGTCAGATTTAGCTATGTAGATTAGTTTAATCTTGCCAAAATTGAAGGTTTAAGAAGTCAATTAAGGGAGTTGAATGTTACAATTAAGAAATGTAAAAAAATAAATAAGTAAAATATTTCTATTCTAAACATTTTTTTCTTTGGATTTAGACTGATAAAAGAATTTCAAATTAATAATTCTATGAATGTGAATTTCGATCTGGAATAACAAGAAACAGGTCAGAAGAATATCCACTATCTCTATCTCTTCCTCATGCCTATCAAGCCATGTTATTATTGTTTTTAGTTTGTATCACTGTTATCCCATTCACAGGTAGTTGGTAAATACTGATAGTTGTGGATTGAAAAGTAAAGAGAAAAAAACTTAGTTAAACTGTCTAATCATAATTTTCATTATTTTATGAATGTAATGTGCTGGAATATAAAATTAAAATAAAAGTACGTATACATATCCAAGTAAAATAGAAAATAATAAATGGAGAATAATCAAGTTAATATATTGATTATTATATCTATGCTGAGGTCAGAGATATAATGCTTCCTTCTAGCTTATTTATTAAAATCATAATAAATGAACAATTGCTTTATTCCTAAGAATAAATTTAATCTCACCATTTTATCATAGTTTTTAGATGGCTGCTTAAAAATAATGTTTTACACAGATATGATTTTGCATGAAAAGATTCATAAGTTTTCATTAGAATGAAGTTGATTAAAACCTAAGGGGAATAAAAAAGATGGAACTGGAGAAATTGCAGATTAATAAATTATTCAAGTAACAAAAATCATCCATAATATTTTAATATGATTATGACATTATTAATAGTTTGCCTGTTCCGTTTAAATAAGAAAAAATGATTTCAATATAGATTCCTATTTTTGTTATATTGAAAACCACAAATGCATTAACCATGGCCTTCTTGATCATCTTCAACCAGATATCCAGTATAGAAAATCTCACCTTAAAATCTTCGCTCTAGAAAAACAGAATGGAAAAATACCCTTTAAACTAAAACACACTTCTTCTGTTTCAACTAATGAGTGTAAAAAAAAAAAATATAATAATCCTAACTTCGCTCAGACTTAACCTGCTGCGTGGGGGCTGCCCCCTACCTAAAAAAATGATTTCCGATTATTTATTTGATCCCAATGTTAGTTAAAACTTACTTTGAATTCGAATTCATAGATCTAATAATGCAGCAAAACTTTAAACAAAAATTAAAGATGCATTATAACTATGAGTTAGCAGGAAGCATTACTTAAAAAAATTATAAAATTTAATACGAATTTTAAGAAGAATGAGGTAATTATACTCCGTATGTTAATTCAAATCGACACATTTCCTATACTCCCATCTGTCTTTAAAATCAAATCGACTAGCTTAAATTTCTAATTTTTCATGTTAATAAATTATAAAAATATTTGTAAGTCGCATGTATTTAACTGTGTGACGTTTTTATAATAGTGATTTTTTATTTCTTATTCATGAGAAATGGGGATTTTATAAAATAAATGTGGGGATTCTGATAAAATGTAAGGAAAATCACATCCATAACTGAATTAATAATACTAGAAAATTGATATTATAGAGAGGAATTGAATTTAAATAATATTTAGATATTTAATTTTGTAAAAAATCTAAATTTCGAACTATGAAGATTGTGTCAAACAGATGACTTTCTAATTATCAAAATCAAATTATGATTTCTATTAGAACCAGTAAACACTTAAAAAGTGCTTTATACCTTTCGGGCAGAAGTAGCAATTGTCCATTACAATAAATATAGCTATGAAATGAAAGCATGAAAATTACTTGTGTATGATATATTGTAGTTGTAAAAAAAAAAAAAAAGAAACCAAAAACAAATTTTAATTTAATTTGAAATCATCTTTATGCCTGCAATGAAGTAGAAGTTAATATAAAAAACTATAAAAGGTAAAAATACACATAAATAAATAAAGTGACATTAGAGATGGTTGTCAGAACATCATTACTGTTCTGCTAGGCGAGAAGGGCCGAGTTTTACCGAGCTCTGCCGCACACTAGTTTTATTTGCTGTTAGCAGCCGCCATATTACCTGGGAACTTGGATTAGTTTTGTTACAGATAACTAATAGTTTTCCCTCTTTACTGGCGGTTTTAATTATAGTTATATGTAACAGTAAATCGCAAATGGCCTGCCTGAACACTCTGAAGCAAGAAATCAAGACATTAGAAGCAGTATTTCCCAAAACTCACGACCGTTTCCAGATCGTCTCTGCGAGTGTAGATGAATTAAATTGTAAATTCGTAGGAAGCAACGGAAAGAAATATGAAATTCATGCCAACATAACAGTAAGTTTTATTGCTAAATTTCATTCTTTGCATGGAATATTTGTTAGTTAAAAATCGAAACGTTTTTGTAATAAACGTAAGTGATACCCATAACTAATCAGTAACACAACAAAGAGTACAATACCAATCTATGTTGTGTAACTTTTTTTATTTCTTTCTCATCACTAGTTTACCATGTATAACCTTTCCATGATAGATATGGATTTGTTAACAGTCAAACCTAAATTATTTTTTATTATTCTGTCACAATTCTCAGAACAATATCTTGATTTATCTAATGAAAAGTTTACTTTCACTTAAACAAAAAGAAATTAGCACAATTTAACCGAAATACATTTTTATAATTGTGTAGAATAAATTTCAAGAACTATCAAATTTTGATCTATTGTAATACGTCTTGAGTTTTTTGTTTCGGTTCTTAACATTGTCAGCTCGCTAAGTGAATGTCTTACTTCACAGAACATTGTATCTTTTAAGACAACAACAAACTAATTTTGGATTAACCTAACCTTTATTGTTTGAATTATCCATTGCCTGCTACTTTTTCTGAAAGTAACTCTTTTCTTGATAAATATATCTTACTTTCAAATCTATATAAATATGTTTTAAATCATATTTGCCATGACCTTTATCATCTATTGGCAATTGATTAGTCAACATATAGCATTTTCAATGATGTTTGTTTCAATTCTTTTGACATTAACCTTGAACTTCTCTGTTGAATCTATCTTAAATTGCTACTTTATCTTTGTTTGATGAGGTTTCTGTTGCATTTGTTTTCTTAAATCTCTGTATTTTAATGACAGGAAACTTATCCATCTACCCCTCCTGTATGGTTTGCCGATTCAGAAGATACCAGTGTTACAAATGCTGTTCAAATATTAAGTAATACTTCTGGACGAGACAACCATGTGAGTTATTAATTAGCAATTTTTAAGGTTATTAGCTTAGCTAAATTATTAATTTTTCATCACGAATAAATGGTTTTTTTTAAAAAATATTATATTCATTAGTATTAATAATAAGCCAAAATAAATGCTTGATAAATAGTATGTTCTATTTTATTAGATATGATTTAACATAATGATTTTTGATTGATGTTCAAGTAGAAATGTTATGTTCTGATGTTCTGCATCAATTTTAATTCATTACGTCGCTGTGTGTTGTTGATGAGTTCTTACAATTCCTAAACGAGTGTGCATTAACACAGTATAGTCCTGTTTACGTAGTTTTTTGGGAAGAAGACTGCCACTAAACGAAAATTTTCCTTTTTGCTTCTTTTTTTTTCTTGAAAGTCTTCAAATCACATTATCTTGCAGACAAGGCATTCCTCCATAGATTTGAGAGATAGGAATGATGATCACAACATATGCTTCTCTGTGGCAGTCTCCTTCCAAATGAGGGATTTATTTCTATTTAAAACTTTCCTTTAACTTTTTACTTCAAAACATTGCATAACATTGGAATGTAGGATATTCATCATAATTAATTAAAATATTCATTTAATATATATTGCGGGGGAAACCTGATATTAAGGATCTCAGGTCTCAGCATTTTATTACTTATTTAGATTACTTTTATAGGCTGGTATTCTCTTAGTTACTTGCATACTTTTTTTTTTTTTTTTTTTTTTAAAGAACTCATATTGATAATGTTTTTCTTTAGTATATTTGTTATCACTTGTATTTAAGATGAGCTTGTCAAATTTTATTCTTACAATGAAGCATTTAACTTGTTGTTTACTTTATTATTCAATAATAAATACGTTCTATGACAAAAAAATATTTATTTTGGTTTAGCTCTACTAAAATTACCTACTAAATTAAAATGTGATGTAAAAAAGAAAAATAAATAATGTTCCTCTATAATACACACAATTGTATCATGTAAACCTGACTTGAATGATATTGGTGCTCAAGGATGTTTAGTCTGATGGCCAAGGTTAATTTGCTTTACAAATTTTACTAAGTTCTTAATTTTTTAAATAAGATATTGCTCATTTCAATTTACATAGAATAATTTCAATTTAGTTATCATATGAGAGCATGTTAGTATAATTAGTCTAAAATATATATATATTGTTAATATTATGCAATATTATGTTTTATAAATAGTTGCCTTGCATTAGTTATTTTTTTTTTTTTTTTTTTTTTATTAATCTTGTATTTGGCCTTTAATAAGCTTTGAAAAAGTGGAGCAGTAATGTTAATTTATATTTTCATTTGCTAACCAGTAAAAATTATTTTAAACATCTTTAAAAATTATGTAAAATATCTTTTTTTTGTTTTTTTAGTGCAATGATAAAATATTGCTCATGTATTACTCACTATAATAAAATAAAAAGCGATTTCAGTAATCCGAACTGATAGCTATACAGCTGTTGGAGGGGGGCTTCAGATTACTAAAACATTTAAATTATATTGGATGTTCTGATAAATAACTTATCTTAAACTTAAAGTGAATATTGGGTTAAACCTCAATATATACTTAAATCGTTACTTGTTGATCTGGGACAACTAAATTTAGAAATAAATTAAATTTTCATTATATCAAGTGTATTTTTTATTATTTCTTAATTCTTGTGATCAATATAAGATTGATTAAAAAACAAAACAAAAAAAAAACTAACTCTTAAATTCGAATAGAAAGTTAATTGTTGTGTATAAAATTCAGGAATTACCTGAAGGAATGTTTTCAACATATTTCTATTTTCTTTATCAACATGTATTCATATCGAGCAATTAACTATAGCAAGGAACTATAAAAGATATATACACACACACATATATATATATATATATATATATATATATATATATATATATATGATAATGAATGTACAAAAAATAAAGTGACCATATCAAATTATTTTGTATGTTTGCAGATTCACATTGAGACCCTCAATTCACTCATTACATTGAAATATAAATGTAGGAATATATATATTTTTAAAGAACTCAGTTTGTGTGTATGTTTCAGGCACAAAAATACTGTTTAAACCAGAAAATAAATAAATAAAAAATTAATTTAGGGATAATAGTTGTTAATTTTTTAGAATAGTTCTGACTTTTTTAAAAATTATTACTTTCACTTACCTATATATGAAATATATAATAAGTGGAAGTATTTCGATCGTGAAAAATTTCGACTTCCGGTTTTCAACGGAAATACACGTTTTTGGACCCCCTGAGTCGAAATAATCAAGTCCCGCGAAATGGTCTGTAGGTGTGTCTGTGTGTGAACAGACTAGCTCAAAAACTATAAACCATGGGAACCTGGAATTGGGTATTTAGTTTAGGTATATGCCCGCGATGTGACAGCAAAAATTTCATCAAAATTGCTCAAAGGGAGGGGGTACTTTATTTAATAACTTTTTACGTTTTTTTCGATTTTCTCAAAAACGGCTGTAACGATTTTGATTAAACTGAGTATTTGGTCTATTTATATGCCTGAGATATGACTGTAAAAATTTCATCAAAATTGATTAACCAGAGGGGGGACTTTACTTAATAAATTTTATATCATTTTCACGTGTTTTTTTTATTTACTCAAAAACGGCTTTAACAATTTTGATCAAACTTGGTATATGATGTATGTATATGCCCGAGATACGACTGTAAAAATTTCATCAAAATTGATCAACCGGAGGGGGGACCTTACTTAATAAATTTTGTACCAACTTCACATGTACATATTTTTTATTTACTAAAAAACGGCTTTAACGATTTTGAAGAAACTGGGTATTTGATGTATGTATATACCAAATATGTAAAAGCCAACATTTCATCAAAATTGGTCCAACTGAGAGGGCACTTTATTTCATGACTTTTTTTCCAATTTTTAACTTTTTTTCGATTATCTCAAAAACGGCTTTAACGATTTTTATCAAATTCGTCATGTTTAATGAAAATTAGGTTTTCTTTAATATCAGGTAAGCTTTATCATTATTAAAATGTTCTGAGGGGGCTTTTATTTGGGGGGGGGGGCCTTTTTTGTTTGTTTGTTTCTTTCTGATAAAGTACCTTTGTTTTTGTTTACATGGAGAAATTAACTGTCTCTCGTTATGCCTAAAAATAAGAAATGGCTAAATATGAGATATGATAAAAATAAAGAAAACATAAAGAAGAGAAAAAAAGAAAAATATTCAGTCAACTCATAAAACTCGTTAAGCCCACGCATGCGGAGTACGCCTTTAATGACAGACCATTGTTCATAATTAAAGCCGTTCTGTTCAATTGAGAAGTGGTAATTAACAAAATGCATTAATTTCTAATCTAAGTAAGTTGGTAAGTGAAAGTTGTGTGTTGCGAGCACGCACCAGATTTTTTTTGAGATGATGTAGGAAAAGGATTAGTTGGTATAGCCTATTATTCTGTTGTCTTCCTTATGCATTTGAAATGAGGCACTACATTGTTGTTATTTACTATAGATTTAATGTACTTCTAGGATTCTCAAAAAGTAACCACAAAAATGGAGGCCGTGTGTGTATTTATCAACTAAGTTTATTCCAATCAAATTTTCTGTACTGTTCTTGTTCTTTAACTTTTGTTATTCTTAAGACCAGGGTGTTGGTTTTTTAGTTTAAGGCATTTTTTTTTTTATTCTATTTTTGCTTTTTCTTTATAAGTTTGTTGACTTTTAGCAGTTTAACTTAAATTACACTTATTGTTATAACTTACCACTTTATTGGTTTACTTTATTTAAGCTCAAGAGTACTAAATAAATATATATTGATTTAATATATTAATATTAATTTAATATATATTAATTTATATTTATATTAAGTTAATAATATATTAATATATTATATTAATTTAATATATATTAATTTAAAGTTGAAATTATTTTATTAATCTATTAATAATCTTTCATTATTTGTTTTTATTTATAATTGAACAGAATGTGCCAACTGCGAGGGTCTGCAGCAAATTTTACTTTACCTAATGTTTGGAATTATTTTCAGGTGATTAATCAAGTCGGAATTTTATTAAAAGAGTTGTGTCGTCTTCATAGTGTTCCTGAGCCAGAGGAGCTCGAAAGGCTTGCCCTAGGTAACTTTATAGTAGTATACTTTTGTAAGTATTTATTCTAAGTAATGTTGGTAAAAAAAGATACCTAGAAGAAAGCAAGTTAGAGCCACCTCAACTTTGTAGAAACAAAATACATGGTAGATGACTTTTATAAAACAATTCTTGAATCCTTTCCTCCCCTGTTGAAGATATTTCTGAAACCTAATTTTTTATAATATTGAATGTCAATACTATAACTTAGCTGATAAAATTTATGTTAAAAATATTATTTTAATTTGATTTGATCTGTACACAAAAATAAAATAAATATTAATGACTATAACTGTTCAAACATTCATTATATAAATAATTTTGGATTTTTTTTTTTTTTTTTAAATAAGGTATTTGGTCATGTGGTGTGCCGATGGATGCTCCACCAACTCCGCCTCATCATGATGATGATGAGGACGACGATGATGAAAATGATGATGAAGAGGATCTACATTTAGAAATGGAAGATCCTGAACCTACCAACAAGAGCAAGGTGATAATTTTTCTTTCCTTTTCTTAATATTTTAGATATATAAGTATAATAAAAGGAAAATTCTCAATATAAAGATATATTATTTCACTCATAATTAACTATTTTACTCCAATTACTTAATATTAAATTATTAAAATAATAATAAATTACCTTTTACTTATGAGTTTTCATATATTGATACAATTGTTTTAATATTTAGGGCGATGATATGGGGGTCGAACATCTTGCAGTCCTTGAAAGGTTGCGGCAGTCGCAGAGACAAGATCATTTGAAAGGGTCAGTGTCTGGGTCTGTGCAGGCAACAGATCGACTCATGAAAGAGTTAAGGGACATATACAGATCAGATTCTTTCAAGAAAGGTATTAGCATGATATCTTTTATTAATAATAAATTGGATAATTTAACTAATGCATGGGGTGTTCATAGGCTGTTAGAAAGATTTAATGGGGCTATTGCATGGTATTAATATGTGTATTCATAATCCATATTTAATATTCTGTAAAAAAAAATTTTTAAATATACAACAAAAATTGGGTTTCCTCAAATTTTTAATGACGACAGATGTCCGCATTTGGTATGTAGCCACTCCTTGATTGATTTTTTGTTTGTTTTTTTGTTTTACAGGATAAGTTTAAACTTAAATGATCATAAAAGCGCCTTTTAAATGTTAATCAAAATCCTCCAAAGGATTTAATTAAAGAACCATTTAACAGTGGCAGAAACAGCTGTTATTGTACTATGTATATTTTTAGTATACTTGAAACAAAATTAAAGTCAAATTATTAAAAGTTTTTAAAAAAGTTATTATGCTCTGGATTTTTCAGTGTGTTTACCTGTAAGCTCTCTTAACAATTAGTGATTAACTTATCTAAAACTGAAATTTTTATTGATGTTCATTTTCTGTCTTCGATGTTTCTAAAGTTTCACTGAAAGGGTATTAATTACATTGCTCTGCTATCCTACATGTTGAAATTGTATATGATACCAATGGTTAATTATCGATTCTCTCAATTTCAAATTTTATATCTACATCTTTAAATTATGATTAATTTTTTTGCAGGCATGTATAGTATTGATCTTGTGAGTGAATCGCTGTACGAGTGGAACGTGAGGCTGATGAGCGTGGATCCTGACTCCCCCCTCCACAGTGACCTGATAGAGCTGAAGGAGAAGGAAGGGAAGGACTCCATTCTGCTCAACATGCTCTTCAAAGAAACGTACCCATTTGAGCCACCATTCGTGCGTGTAGTCCATCCAATCATTTCTGGTGGCTATGTTCTTGTAAGTATATTCCAACTTTACATCCCTTGATTGTTTCAGTACTAAGGACATTAAAATTATTTATTCTGATATATTTTAAAATTTCAGAACATGTATCTTAGACCTTCCTTTTATCTTATTCTCATTGAAATACTATTTAGCTTGCATTTTTATGTCCATTTAAACTTTTAATAACAAATTGGACTTTTTATAAAATTGAATCAACTGTTTTGTGTTATGTGCATTTCAATTTAATAAAGCGATCTCGTTGAACTTATTTTTGTTTGTATGGATTCTCTTTAGCTTCAAGGTTAGTTTCAAGTTATTGTCAAATGTATCCTCCTAGTTTACTGAGGTATTAAACATTACTCGTTCTTTGAAAAACTAATAAATTCAAAGGATGTTTCATCTGAAATTATGTACATAATTGTTTTCAATTTGTTTTATTATTAGTATTTTGACAATTTATTTGGTTGTTCAATAATTAATGTCGTTTTTTTCTCATAGATAGCTTGAACTGTATATTTCATGAAGTAGACAAGATTAGAAAAGATGTAGTAGATGAGCTAAGATTTTATACTTTGTTTTGTAAATATCTCAGAGTCATTAGTAAGGAACAAGTTGGTTAAAAATACAGTTGAATTTTACTTCCGAAAGGGAAAAAATTCAGTGCAAGCTCGGAAGAAATTATGTGAAGTTTATACTGAGGACTGCTTTACTGAACGCCAGTGTCAGCGTTGGTTTGCTCGCTTTCCCTCAGGAAATTTTAATGTGCAAGATGAACCACATATTGGTCGTCCAACCACTAGTGATAGCGACAAAATAAAGGCGTTAATCGAAACATCTGCGTATGACAACTCGAGAGATAGCAGAGAAGCTCGACATATCGAAATCAACCGTTTACTTGCACTTAAAACAGCTTGGTTACGTAAAAAAACTAGATGTTTGGGTTCCTCACGAGTTAAAGGATATCCACCTCACCAAACGCATTAACATATGCGACTCTTTGCTAAATTGTAACCAAAATGACCCATTTTTAAAAAGAATCATAACAGATGATGAAAAATGGATTGTTTATGATAATGTAGTCCGAAAACAATCATGGACCGAGCCAAATGAGCCCCCACAATCGACATCCAAAGCCAATATTCACCAAAAGAAGATTATGCTGTCTGTGTGGTGGGATTAGAATATATATAGTCTACTTTGAGTTGCTTCCAAGAAACCAAACTATTGATTCGAATGTCTACTGTAGTCAACTATCGAAATTGAACGAAGAGATCAAGAAAAAACGCCCTGAACTAGCCAATCGCAAAGGCGTGATGTTCTATCATGATAACGCCAGACCCCACACCTCTTTGACAGCCCGTCAAAAATTATCAGAGCTCAATTGGGAACTGATGCCACATCCATCCTATAGCCCTGACTTAGCACCATCAGATTACCATTTGTTTCGCTCCCTTCAAAACCATTTGAATAATAAAAGCTTCGATTCAGATGAGGCTATAAAAAAGGAGTTTAACCAGTTCTTCGTTTCTAAAAATCAAGACTTTTTTGAACGTTGAATTTTTCAACTTACCAAATGATGGCAAAAGGTCATCCAACAAAGTGGTCAATATATCATTGATTAAAGTTTGTTGTTAGTAAAAATAAATTCAATTTTAAAAATATGAAGAAAACAACATTTATTATCAAACAACCTGATAAATACAGGCTACAATCTGTTTTGTATCTGTTTGATCACACAAATTAATTTAAGCATAATGGTTACCACTTACAAGGCTTGATATATTTTTTTTCTTCAGGTGGGAGGTGCCATATGTATGGAGCTGTTGACTAAGCAGGGTTGGAGCTCTGCATACACAGTGGAAGCCGTTATAATGCAAATAGCCGCTACGCTCGTCAAGGGGAAGGCTAGGATACAGTTCGGGGCCCCTAAGGTTGTCGGCCAGGTATTTTCTTAATACAAGTTATTGACTCATTTTCATCCAATTCAAGTTTTCATTTCATCTTCCTATCTTTTCCTTTATCAGTCTGGATTTTTTGTTTTATATTCCACTTGTTTATCTGTTTTATTTTAATTTGGAAGCTAAGGATCTTTTTCCTCACTTAGAGGGGAAGAGTGCTGTAAATTGTAGTATTTTCTTTAATGAAGGAGCTCTTCCGTATTTAATAATTATTTATTTATTATTATTTGCTTCCCAACGTTTCGAGCTTGTGGCTCATCTTCTGGGGTTATCTTATCTTAGTTGTTACATTTCATTCAAGCCATTTGTCAAAACTTCTCTTTTTTTAAACAGTATAAAAATACTTTTGTCTTTTTTTTATTTTGTCATACATTTTGATAAGACAGTGTAACAGGCCATAAAATGTATGACAAAATAAAAAAAAGACAAAAGTATTTTTATACTGTTTAAAAAAAGAGAAGTTTTGACAAATGGCTTGAATGAAATGTAACAACTAAGATAAGATAACCCCAGAAGATGAGCCACAAGCTCGAAACGTTGGGAAGCAAATAATAATAAATAAATAATTATTAAATACGGAAGAGCTCCTTCATTAAAGAAAATACTACACTTTAATTTGGAAATTTCTATCAGTGATTTATTTAAATTCATTATTCATAAATTATGGCATGGATTGAAAAAAAAATATAGAAATAACACTGTTATTAATTTATTATTGATAAGTTTTGACTGTCCCAAATGTCTTCTCCTTTCAATCAATTCTATCTTTAATTAATTTTCAATTAATCCCATCAACAGTTTCTAAATTAATTATTTACCTAAACTTTTTAAACATTTCAATACCTCATGCTTTTTTTGAGAAACATAATATTATTTGTATTTCAATGTCAAGATGACTTTTGTTAATATTTTCTATCATATGGAATTCAATGATGCATGAACAGATCTTTTATTTGTACCATGCCAATTTCAAAGCCATTAATTCGTTGTGGTAAATCATATTTTAGTGATAACATTAAGTACAGTAAAAATTGATGTACTTATATTATAAAAGAAATGTTATAATCAAGAAATAAGTCCTAAATTGTAACAAAAATTCATTGGATTAGTAAAAAGATAAAAAAATAATTATGAACAATTTTATGTTCATTTATAATCTATCTTCTTTTCTTTTTCTTTCTTGTCTACTTTTTCCCACCTCATTAGGGCTCATATTATCTTTATCCATGTTTAATTAACATTTTGTCTCTTTACATTTAAAACAAACTAATGGTTCTTTTTCATTGTCCCCTTACACATGGAGTTCCAATGTGACAATGAAAATGACAATGAATGGTTTAATTGTTTTAAATTTATACAAACAAATTGTTAATTAAACATTACCAAAGGTATGGGTACCGAATGGGGGGGGGGGGGGTGAGAAGACCCCAAAATGTGTAGACTACAAAGAAATAAAATGGATGCTAGATTGCAAGTGAAGATAAAATTGTATTAAATAAAAATAAAGAGAATTTTCAAAGAAAATTATCTTCAGTATTATAAACAATTTATGTATTAAAAGATATATACATAGTAAAGCACAATGAAAATGGGCCAAACTATGATGACTTTATCTTATTTTTTGAATGCAGTGTTTTAATATTTTATTCCTTATTACAATTTTTTTTACAACCAAATTTTCAATCAGTTGTGAATTTTTATATTGGAAAGATATTAGTATTTTATATTTGTATTTAATTAAGAAAACAAAACAGTAACCTATTGTTATATTAGTTTTAGTTGCTGACTTTTAATTTTCAATATGGATATTTTTTTAATAAATTTTCATAATATTTATCAATGAATAAATGCTCATTCAAAAGTCAAATATGATTGAAGGAGGTGGTTGATCAACAAAATTGAAAAGAATAGCATTAACTTATATTTTTTGATAATTTTTTAAGGGGATCTCCTATAGTCAGATCCAATCGTATTTTATCATGCTTCAGTGATTTGCTTATAAGTTGAAGCATAAAAACCAAATCGATAGTTAACTTTATTTTCAACTGTTCATTTTCAAGTAACGTAAAGATATGTGTCGGTTGATCTGAAGTTGTGGTTATACAACTTTAGAAGTTTTCAATAAACAGGAAAGTCTTACGTGCATACCTGATGACTACACAAAAAAAAAAAAACCCTGATACATGCATTAGGTTCTATATAATGAGAAATGGTGAAATCACTACACGCACAACTGTTTTCAAAACTGTAACTGCCGATCATTGATTTTGAAAAGGAATAAAATAATGATTCAACTTTGTTGATCAATTACAATCAATCTAATAAATTTGATTCAATAGATTCAATGCCTTACGCTGATTTTAAATTTGGTTTGATTGTAACTGCCTTAAAGTCCTTTTTGAAAATATTGTCTTTGCACTGATTTTCTCAAATGATTCTGACTTGTTTCATTTACTTATAAAAATTATATTTGCATGACTTGCTGTTTCTTGTATTATAAAACTGTTATAAAAAGCATTAAAGTTTTGTATTTAATATTTTACGTATATATCCCATAGATTATAGATTACATCCCAGATGTTTAACTTGTTATCAAATGGATTATAGTAGTTGTTGTAAGGTTAATGAGATAAGGGTCAGCGATCGAAGCATTTTACTACTATGCTCAATGTCCCTGGTTGGGTCCGGTTCTGGATGACACTTTTGTATTTTGTTATAACATTCATGGATCAACTATGGGCTCAAGGAGATTTGATTTATCTCAGGATCAGAAAATGTATAATTACTATTTCTTGATTATTTTGTGAAAACCCCATTAAATTCTGAGCAATGGAAGTGTGAAGTTTAGCATTTAAGCAATTTGAAGTATTTTGACAGAATCACAATATCTCCAAACTTACCGTATATAGATAAAAGATAAATGTATACTTGTTTTTATGAAAGGTAAATAAATGACCAATTATACATTTGATATTCATTAATAAACTTGATCAAACTATAGAAATACCGGAAAACTTTGTTTTTCTTCCTCGAACATTCCGTTTTCCCTTGGGCCGTGGCGTGGTCCAGGGGATAGCGTCTCCAACTACCATGCTGGCGGTGCGGGTTCGAATCCCGCCCAAGCCCGCTCAATTCTATTCGGTGACGGCCTCACTGAACAGACTAAGCGGCTTGCCATGTATTAGAAGAGGTTGGTTACCTGTAGATAACCCGTCCCGATTAGCCCTCGTGGCCTGAAGTGGATATTGAAAAAAAAGAAAAAGAAAAAAAACATTCTGTTTTCCCAAATCTGTGTTATTCTTTTTTCTTCAACACAAGTTCATAAAAATTCAGGATATGTCAAGCATTTTTTCCTCTCAAAAACCCAAAAGATACATATTTCAACATAAATAAAAGTAAATTTATTCCAAACTATTTTAAAAAATACTTAAACGAAATATCAATAAAATGGTTCGACCCATTTTTTATAAAACTTCATAAACACCAATTTAGCAAAATTTAAGTAATTGGTTTACTGAGAAATGATAAAAAGTATACCATTTTTTAGCCAATTTTTGTTGGACTTGAATCAGTCGCATACATTTCCTGATGTGAATATTCTCAGATAATAGGTAGAAATATCTACAAAGCCCTTCTGGACACAAAAAATTGAAAATAAATATGTTGAAACTTTTGGGAAAAAAGACTTATTTTTAAATAAAGGTCGTGTAAGGTTTAACGAATAAATTCAACCCCAATCTCGTTTGATAACAGGGTTAAATTTTATGTTATTGTAAAAACAAAAAAAAGGGTCCAAAACTCGAATCCTTCTGTATATGATTATATGTTGAATTAATCTTGTTGGTCTTTCAATTACATGATGGATGAATCTTGTCCAGTTGGCTTAATACATGATTTTAGCTGTGTCTACATTAGTGATATATAACTATTGAGACAATAGCCTCTTAGTACCCATCTACTAAATGATTCATTTAAAAGGGAAATAAATAAAATATGACAGTGTAATTTTATTTTTATTTTTTTACAACAAATGCTATATGTACTCTATAAAAAATATATACTTGTATATTAACTTTACCTAAAAAAATACTAACTCAAATTAACTGACCAGAGTCATCCTTACATTGTGCTAATTGAATTTTGAAGGTAGGCTGCGCAGCCCAGCTTATGGGACTCTTAATTACATGATTAAAAATTATGAAAGAAAACCCATTTTTAAGTCATCATTTTTAAATCATGAGGAACTTGACTGAAAAATCGAATGGTTTGTTTATATATGTCTTCCAACTTAATGGAGTAATATTCAAACAAAACAACTGATTGCCTGTTCCTCAACTTGAAAATGACTTAGTTAACCCTTTAACACCGGTAGACTGATATATCAGTTCAAGCACTGCAGTCCCTGTGGCGTTTAGCCTGATATATCAGTTCCGCCCGCTTCAGCGTTAGAAGACTGAAACTGCGGACCTTATTTTAATTGATTTCTTAACTCTTTCCATTTAACTATTCTAAAAAAAAACATTGCATTAGGATAAAACCCCCTGTAGTCAGCATCTTAAGAGATGTTTTTGTGGCTTCTTTTAAAACAAAAATTGAATTTTTACACATCTCTTTCGGATTTATCGTATCATTATTTAGGAATGCAAATTTATAAATTGTAGGTAACAACTCACAAAAAAAAATATCATATAATTTAAAAATGTTATAAAATAAACAGATATATAAAACTAATACAATCTTAAATTGTGGCTGACCACCAATTTTAAATTATTTTTAAATAATTTATTTTTTGAAGAGAAAAGATTTGGCTCCGCCGGGAGTCGAACCCGGGTCTCCTGCGTTACATGCGAGGGTTAGTGGTTAGCATCCTCGCATGTAACGCAGGAGACCGACCCGGGTTCGACTCCCGGCGGAGCCAAATCATTTCTCTTCAAAAAATAAATTATTTAAAGATATATAAAACATTTAATATAACAGTTCTATAAATTATATGTAAGTATGTCTACTTAGGAACGTACCTACATGTATTTTTTTTAATTTCATGAATATTAGAGGAGCATGAAGAGCAGACAAAATAGTCATCATTTTCTTATTCTTATTTAGGACGAGTGCAGGACATATGAAAATTATTTTTACATGATTGGCATTCACGGTTCTCCAACCCTGTTTCCAGCCCGTCCGGTATTTCCCAGTTGCGAGGTTTATGGCTTCCTCAAAAATTTCCGAGGGTTGTCAACTAATTGGCATGGAATTTTTTTCGGTTGGGGTTTTTCCAAATTAATTTTACCTGCACCTTATTCCTTAGTCAAAAAGGGCGAATAAGGAGATAAAGAAGAGTGAATGTGGCAAAACATATTGAGGCCACTGGGCGCGGCAGCCGGTCTAAAGTCTCAGGCCACAGGGCCCGTATACACTCGCACTGCTCAGACGCTAAAGGGTTAATGACAGGGAAGCAAAATCACAGTTTTTAATAAAAAATATTTTCAACCCTTCTAACTTAACTACCTGAGAACAAGGTATTTCTTCAACACAAACTATTTCTAGGCAAATGTCACACAAACGTCATTATTTCTTCAGGGAGATTATTCCGCCACATTCAAAACAACTTCTATATTATTCTATATTCTATATCTATAATATTTGGAACCCTTCTAACTTAACTACCTGAGAACATTCTTTGTGAAGTAAGCATTTTTCAAGACAAACTATTTCCAGGCAAATGTCGCAAAAACGTCATTATTTCTCCAGGGAGATTATTCCACCACATTCAAAACAACTTCCTTTGACACATTCTAGGATCCTCTAAATCCTGATTCCTTGAAATTAACAAAAATTACCACAATCTGTAGTGGAACCCATCCTCTGTTTAGGGAAATGTTCATCTGGTCACCTAATAAAAAAGAAAAGAAAAGAGCATAGCCCCTATCGTACCATATGCCAACAATTCTACCCTCCCCTGGTCATCGCAAAATACTGTCGATAGTATCAATAGTTTTGCATTACTTGTCTACATTTACTATTCTGTTTTTAAATTACAAATTTAATTTAAATTTAACAAATTTTACAAAATTATTAAGATTTTTTTTTGTTATTGCAAACAGGGGCAATACAGTCTCGCCAGAGCACAGCAGTCTTTCAAATCACTCGTTCAAATCCATGAAAAAAATGGTAATTTAATGTTGATATAAATGAAATAAATGTTTATTTAAATAAAAATAACTAAATAATAATTCTAATTTTTTTTTTTTTTTTTTACAGGTTGGTTTACCCCTCCGAAGGAAGATGGCTAATCTCATCATGCTTGTTATTTAATGATTCAAAATGTGAACGGATTGAAAAGTGAAAGCTGCTAAGTGATTAGTGTTCTAGATATTGGATATTTTTTTAAAAAGAAACCCTTGTATATTCTGTTCCCTTTAAGCTATTGCAGCCAATCTAACATCTATATATATATTTACATATATATATATATAGTTTTGATTTGTTCTATAAGACTGTAATTTACCTAATGATATACAGATTTAGTGGAAAATGTGTTATATTATTTTAGAATTTTTTTGTAATACTTGTTTATAATGCAATTATTTCGTTAGTAGCCGTGGATAGTTGAAATTCTTTCATGCTCTATAGTTATTGTATTTAGATATATATAAAAAAAAATTCTATATCACATCCACAATTTTTTCCTCATATTCATTCATTAATCATTTGTTATATTGAATTTGTTAATAGCAGCTGATGGGCTGTAATATTTTTTAAATAACAATTTATAAATTTCCTATTTTGATTGTCCATAGTAAGGCCTTACACATTCATTTCTTTATTTGTGCAATATTTTCATATTTCTTTTTTTTTTTTTTAAGTATTTTGTATAAAGGATAATATAATATTCTCCAAAGCACATGTTTTTCCGCTGCTGCAGACTGAGATGATTCCCCACCCTGGAGACGGAATGCAGAACAAGTGTAGAGTGGCAAAGCTAAGTGATCTAAGTACCAAAACCAAAATTTTCGGGAAATGAATAAAAACTGCACAGAATGTATCATTTTTAATTTATATTTATCCAAATATAATCATTAAATTAAATTGGAACTACTTATACTACCAATCGGGAGATAATTCACTTCGCACCGCATTGGCCTTGGCTTTTAGATCATTTTGGTATAAAAAACGGGGAAATGAATTTTTGGCACTTAGATCACTTAGCTTTGCCACTCTACAAGTATCAATGTAGGATATTTCAATGATAGAAGAATTATTTGGCTGTCTTTATCATATTCTGTTTCCCAGATTTTGTTTATTCATTGCATCGTATTTATTACCATATTAATTTTAATTATTCGTACCTTAAAAAATTGTTATATTCATCTTATAATCTAGCCTCGGATTGGTGACAATCTTACTTAATTTAAAATGATAAGTCCGTTAAAAATTAAAAATGGTCATCTGCCATCCGGTACCCTACCCCCGGTTTTTGGCAATATACTGTAAATATTCATGAAATAAATAAGGATTGTTAGTTTTTAATTCAATTAATTATTTAAATAGTTATCAAAGTGTGATATTAAGTAATTTGTGATTGGTTTTATGAATTTTATATTTACAAAATTTATTTGTTTTGTTGATCCAAATTGATATTCGAACATTGGTTCAATAATTTACTTTCCTTAATGCTCAGAAGCAGTTTTTCAGTGTTTTACTACAAACTTCCTTCAACTCTTGTTATAAAAAAATTGCTTTAGTAATATGCAGGCATATGCTGCAAATCAGTGTCATCTTTTGCAGCGGAAAAATAATGATAATAAATAGAAGCACTTGAAAAAGCTGTTTAAGTTTAATTGTCATTTATAATTAATTTAATAGTGTCACTCACATTATAAAAAGAAATATTAATGTTTAATTTGTATTTTGCATTTATTTTATTAATTGACTTTTTTCTTAAGAAATAAAATTAATCGCTGTTCAAACTAGATGAAGCGATTGGAACTTTTGAATGTGTAGGGTATTGCCTTGATCCATTTTACCGAATCTGTTCTAATAAATTTATGAAATTCCCAACAAAATTTTGTTTTAATCACTACATTACTATATAGCTTTGGAAAGTATCATTTGTTATGAATAAGGTTCCTGTAGCTACTTTTAGTTTATTGTGTATTCTTAAATTTTAAATGAGTAATTTAGTTATTAAATAAATGTGTTGTACAAACCACTGTCTTAATGTGGTAATGTGTATAATAACGTTTTATGTTTTTAAAATTGCTTTCTTATATGTCTCTGTACCATGGATTGCCTGTAAACAAAAAATATAAAATATATGAATAATAATAGGAAAATCTAAAAAAAAAAAACAAAAAAAAAATTAGAAACAGGATTATATTAGAGTGTCGAAGGTATGCCTTGTTTGTCATGAACTGTTTTGATAATGATTCCTTTGCTTATAGTTACCGTCATGATATCGGGATTTATTACACTTCAGCGTTATATAAGACATTCCAAATATAATGCAAAAGTTGTGGGCTATGTATATATTTTAAACTTTTTTTAACCACAACTTTTATTCACTCCATTTATAACACATTGTTTAAATCTAATGAAAAAAAGTAAAAAAAAAACAAATGATGCAAAAAGAAAATTTTAAAGTGAGAATAATTGTTATATGTACATATATTGGTCGATGTGTGCAGTGGTCACTAACTAATGTAATAAAATATTTGTAAAAATTGTAGCTTCTTGATGAGAACCCTTTGTACTTGTATATCCCTTTGTACTAAAGCTTGCTGGTCAACAACGTAAATATCGAAATAAACAGTAATCTATACTAACTCAATTACAGCATTGCATGTCTGTTATTTTTTTCACTATCCTTGATCTGGTATCAAATCATAATTTAAAAACGATTTATATACATGCGTCCATCCCCAATTAATTTATTTAAATTTTGACATTACCATATTCAGCATGCATGATAACGTGTAAGTTATTGTCCAATTCGTGCGAGATGAATAAACAAATTATTTATAAGTATAAACAATGATTTTAACGCCTGTAGACTGATATATCAGTTCGAGCGCTGGAGTCCCTGGGGCCTGTAGACTGATATATCAGTTCCGCCCGCTTCGGCGGTAGAAGACTGAAACTGCGGACGTTATTTTAATTAATTTCTTAACTCTTTCCATTTTACTATTGCACTAGGATTAAACTCCCTCACCTTAAGTCAGCACCTTAAGAGATGTTTTTGTGGCTTCTTTTAAAACAAAAATTGAATTTTCACTCATCCCTTTCGTATTTATTGTATCATTATTTAGGAATGCAACACTCATAAATCGTAGGTAACTCGTAAAAAAATAGAGTATTTAATTTAAAATATTATAAAATAAACATATATATAAAACAGTTAATATAACATTTCTAAAAACTATATGTATGTATCTCTACTTAGGTGCGTTTCTACACGTATTTTTTAATTTCATGAATATTAGAGGAGCATGGCAAGCAGACAAAATAGTCATCATTTTCTTATTCATATTTAGGGCGAGTGCAGGACATATGAAAATTATTTTTACATAATTGGCATTCCCGTTTCTCCAACCCTGTTTCCAGCCCGTCCGGTATTTCCCAGTGACAAATTTTATGGTTTCCGAGGGTTGTAAACTAATTGACACGGGGCTCTTTTCGGGTTTTTCCAAATTAATTTTACCTGCAGCTTATTCCTTAGTCAAATAGGGCAAATTTAGAAGAAAATTATGAATAAGGAGATAAAAAAGAGTGAATGTGGTAAAAAGTATTCAGGCCACCAGGCATGGCAGCCGGTCTCTGGCCTCAGGGCCCGCAATACACTTGCACTGCTCAGTTGAATTCAACAATTTATTTTGCTACCATGTTCATTGCAGCAGTTCTCAAACTTTATTTTTGAACCCCCTGCTATATGGTTTAACTGTAATCCTCGCCCCTTAAATTTATAGAACTGTATATTTTTTATAATATTCTGCTTTTATCAGTAATTCTGAAATCTCATTCCTCTATTATTGTATAATATAGTATCGGTGTGAAGATCTGTGAGGTTTTGCCAGCCTATCATGTTTATAGAAGGCTCTTCAAAGAAACTAACATTAGTGCACCCACTTTTAAATCCGCTGTATTGTGCAAACTTTTGAATAGGAAATTTGATACAGAATTGCTAGATTTTATTTTTTGTCTTTTCTTATCTGGGACACCCTGTATTATCAAATTTGATTAATTAATATTGATTTTCTTTATGATTTGTATAATAATACTATTCTCTTAGTAGTTATGGGGAAATAATGGTCTTAAAGCAAAGACAGAATTTGTAATTATAGGTCAGAATTAATCTATCTCTAAATTGAAAAAAAAAATTCATCTGAACCCTCCATTATCATTAAGAAATGAAAAATTAAATGGGTAAAATTAGCTCGTCATTTTTTTTTTTTTTTTTTTTTAACACTGGATAAAGTACATTTTTATATTGATTAAGGTGGTGATTTATGACAGATTCAACATGCACCACATTTGGTGATATTTGTGTTCTAATGGATTGGATTTTACTGAATTTATTTATCCTTCTTTATTTTATTAAAAAATGCAGAAGTTAATAAACATCACATTTGAATATTTTACAAATAAATCATCCCCCAAGCTCCTTTTCAGTCCTCAAACAAAATAGAATCTTGTTGAATATTTCCTCACTCCCATAGGAGTCACTGTTTAAGTTTAAACTGTTATATTGAAGGTTTAATTTATCATTAATTTAGTATCTGTTTTAATTTTTCTTCAGTATCAATACTTCTCTCTTTTTTTTTCTTCATCTTTTCCTCTGTATATAGTTTTGAAGATTCCTTTTGTTTTGCTTATTTTTTGTAGATATGAAATGTAAATATTTTTACTAGTAGCACGATGACCTGATATTTATTCCTCCATATACGCGCAAATTTGTTATTTTTAAGGATTTGGTCCCAGCATAACGTTCTAAATTGGCTGTTTCTTTCCTTTTTCTTATTCAATGCTATGTTTCGGTACTGCAGATATCTCATTTAAGTAAAATGTTGGCCAATTATTAATAAACTAAGACTTCTGTCAATGGCACAAATTCATTATTCATTTATATGTCAATGGCCTGGATATAAGCCTGCTTGTAGAGAATCATAAATTGCTTAGGGATGACAATGTCCTGACCTATGTGCTGATGTTAACTGAAAAAAATAATTTTAGTTTATTAATGAAGTAGTCCTTCATTTATGATTCTCTCCCTCCTCCAAAATTGCATTTTATTTTTTCAGAGAAGGAGGGTGGTATGTTTAACGTCCGTTTTTATGCTACTAAGGCTAATCATACGATGCTACAGTGAGAGTCCTAAATTTTGCTTATCCAGGTATAATTAGGATAGGGATCTTTAACGAGTACCTGACATCGTACAGGCTCGGGACCTCCATTTTACGTCCTATCCGAGGGACGGCATAGCTATGGATTTTTTACTCCCTTTTAAAAATCCTAGGGCCACCGCGGGATGCGAACCCACAACCTTTAGTATTGTAGGTTACCATGCTAACCACAATGAAATTATTATATAATTGCTTAGGGATGACAATGTCCTGACCTATGTGCTGATGTTAACTGAATAAAATATTTTATATATCATTTATATGTATATATTTGTGTATTTGGAAAGGAATCTATGAAATAGACCATTATGTGATTTTTATTCCATTTCAATGCATATAATATTTATTTATGATACAATTGAAGACCTGCTAATCTTCAGGTCAATAAAGTCAACTTTATTTATACAGGCTTAAATAGGATATATATAATACTAGATTTTAAATTTATAATATAATAAATACATGAACAAATAGTAATATATATACACACTGTCAGATAAACAATTATTTTTTTATTATAACAGTCTCTGTGCATAAAAAAATCTTCCCCTCTTTGGTAAAACCCCATCTCAATTAATAACACATCTCACAATAAGATCTACATTTAATCAAACTGATACTTGTGAATCCGAGGTCCACGCTTTCTAATTGTTCATCGGTTTTTAGGCTGATTAATATACTGAAAATTTTAATTTGTCTTTAAACTTCATCTGAACCATTGAGAATATACAATCATTTTTATTTTTAATGTATGAAGTAATTACCAAAACAATCAAATATTTATTAACAATTGAAGTCAGTTGTTGAAATGTACAAGTTTGAGAATGAATTTGTTGAACCCAAGTCGTAACGAGACCTTTCCTTAAAGCATTTGGTAACAATAAACAAAATAAATATTTTTTCCTTCAATAGCTTTTTCTGAGGTGGTCAGCATCATACGTGAGCCAAACAGCTTTAATATAACCAATTTCTAGCTTACCTGTGAACAAAATATTGTTGATTTAAAATAAAAATGTTTTATAACAAACTATAATCAAACATAAAAGACATTTTGAAAAATTAAATCATCATCAATTAATACATAACAAGAATTGTATATATTACTATATATTTCTATTACATCAATAGAAATACATACACATTTATTATATAATTTATTTTCTACTAGCTACTTCCTACTAGCTTGAACGATGTTAGCTATTAATTATTTTAAAGAATTGATAAACTGCTTTGAGGAAGTATTTTAAATTAAGCTAAATATCTTATTACAGCGTGACGACCACAACAGAGTTTTCGGCTTCATTGAAAATCAACATCCAATGACTTTGTTAGTTGGTGACTTGCAATGGATATAGTTTTATACACAACTATAAAATGCCTGAAAACTCTATTGTTTACTGTGGTAGAACCCAATTGAATGAATTACTATCTATATACATTTACAGTATACTTTTCCTCTTATTTGTATTTATTATTTTTTAAATCAACTGTTTATAAGCTAACAACTTTACTCGAAAGAGCTCTAACTTATTATTAATTAATCACCATTGAAATTTTTTTGGTAATTAATCAGCAGTATGCAGTGGGGAGGCCAAAAACTATCCCAAAAAAACAAATAAATAAAATATATTAAAAGCGAAAACACCTCTGCATCACAATAAGTTTCTTGTGAAAATTGCAACTGTTCCCTTACATTTGAAGGTTTGAATTTTCATTACAAGCATGGAAAATGTTAAAAATATTTTCATAAAAGAATTTGAAGAAAGGATTATATCAGTGTTCCAAAATAACTAAATGAACAACCTGAGAGGTAAACAGTTTACCTCTATATACATTTTTTTTGATTTTGGGACTATTGATGTAATTGAATTGTTAAGGTGTATAGTATCAAATTGTATCAACACTGCTAATAATGGAGTCACATAGAAAGAAATAGAAAAAAAACTTACTTTTCCTCTTAATTAAATCTGATGTTTTAATTTCTTTATGAAATCCGATAAATTTATTACTATTTGGATATTTTCATCCAATATTCACTTCCTCTTTTCAAAAATAAAAACTATAAAGCTTTATTGAATTGATTTTTTTTTTTTATTCGATTTTCAAAGTACTAATTCGATAGGAGATATTTCGATTTTTATTTCTATATCTACGTATAAAAATAAAAATTGTATCTATCTATAAAGTATATGTTTTTGAAAATAATGTGGCTCACAGTCAAATTGATACACTCTGTAGGAACTGAAAAAAAAAAACTTTAATGTTTACAGTAAACAAAAAAAAAAAACCATTAAATTTCCAACACATTTATTTACAATCTCAATTAAAATATGTCTTAACTCAAACAATTAAAATATTCAACTTCATTATTAAAAAAAAATGAACGAAACAAAATAAATAATTTCACCTCACAGTCAAAATGATACACCTCACTTCAGATTAACTTTTATATGTTATTTATTTAGTTCAATACCTAGTAGGCAAGCCTTTATTTTCTACCACTTCTTTAAGTCTGTTTGGAACTGATTCGACCAATTTTTGGGTGAATTCTGAGCTCAGCTTGTTCCATTCTTCGAGAAGATATTTTTTTCTTCTTTGCTTTGCCTATTTAGTCTTTGCTTGAAATCGCATGTTTTCCAATTTCGCCCACAGATGTTCTATTACATTAAGATCAGGTGATTGTGGTGGAATTTTTATAATTCTTGGGCAGTTATGAAGGAGCCATTCCTTGACTAACATGGCAGAATATTTGGGGTCATTGTCATGATAAAAACAAAACTTGTCTTTGAGCCCCAGTTTTTCCGCACTTTCTTTTAATTTTTTTTTTAAAATGTCTATGTAAACATGCTTGTCAAAGATGCAATCTATAAATAGAAAATTTCCCACACCAGAGGCCCCCATACACCATAATAATACTGCCACCACCATGTTTTACAGTTAGGTGTAAATTATTTTTGCGAGCTCTACTGGTTTTCTCCACACATAGGAACGCCCATCGGATCCAAAAATATTAAATTTACTTTCATCCATGGGCGTACCCAGCGGGGGGCAGGGGGGCAGCTGCCCCCCCCCCCTGGAAGGCTGGAAGCAATAATTTTTAGGCTTTTAAGACTGGAAGCAATAATAGAATACATTTTTTTCAAGCAAATAAATGTAATAACTTAGTTGATAAAGCACTGCTATAATTATACATTATTTTGGTTTCATTCTCCTTTTCCGCGGTAAGGTGTTACAACCTGAACAACCATAGCTTGCCCCCCCCTAGTTTTTAGCTTGCCCCCTCCTAGTTTTGATCCTGGGTACGCCCTTGCTTTCATCAGCAAATATCACCGTTGTCCAAAAGTCTGGGTCCTTCAACAAATATTTATTTGCAAATTGCACATTAACTTTTTGACTTTTCTTGCTGATTAAAGGTTTCTTACGCGCTACTCGTCCATGAAATTTATTTTTTCTTAGCACACGCCGCACAGTGGTTGAAAATCGACTATTTTCGGAAAAAACCTTGTCAAACCTGATCTGTAAGCCGCAAAAAAATATAATTGATATTAACATAACCACGATTGAATTTCCTATAAAATGTATAGGTTGGAGCCCCGCTTAACCGGCTATTCGGATTAACCGGCGGTGTTATGAAAATAGAAAAACAAATCATACATCAATTTTCGACTCGAGATCGGCTAGTTTAAGCACTTTTGCTGTTTCATGCTATTAATTGATAGTACTTGCAGTATCATTTTATTTCATGAAAACACCCACGTTAGGTGAAGAAAAAAAAAAATCATACATAGGAGCAATGAATTATTTTTTTCGTTATATTTCTATTTTTAACTATTAAATATATTAACATATTAAAATTATAGATTGGGGTTATCCGGCCTTAGTATAATTTTGATAGGAGATGGTGGGATAGACTGTTCAATATAGGTTTTATAACTACAACTCTATCAGTGAAAACTCAGTTCCCTAATTCATACTAAATAACAGCTGAACTTTTTTTTAATACCACTTTTTTTCAAATTAAATGAATTCACACAATATGTAGACCTGGTTTTTGGAACGAACTTTGTACTATGCGACACACTCACCGAATTAGAAAAATTGACAGCTCAACTACCTCTATCTAATGATCCACCTCCGGTGTTTAACCCAAAAAAAAAAAAATCCACAAAGCAATCAAGAGACATCGAGCTATGATCTTATCATTCCCTTTATCCTTCGTCATCTACCTCGAAAAGCTGTTTTGTTTCTTATACACATCAATAAATTTATCTTACACACAACCTATTAACCTCTTCTTTTCAAACTCTTCACACTCAAAATGATTCTAAATTCACAACTAATCCTTCATCTCACCGTCCTATCGCACTCTACCTATAAAGGGGAAAGTATTTTAAAAACTATTCTTGAACCGAATTAAGCTTTTACTTGAAAATAGTGAAGTGATACCAATTCATCAGCTTGGTTCTGTGCAAGCCATTCTTAATTTTTTTAAATAAATTTGTTTTTATTTTTATGAGCTTCCTGCCGCTTGCTGTTAAAACGAGTCAGGAAAGTTTTCTTGAGAAATCGGTTTATTTCCACCAAGTTATCCGAGGTCTTATTATAAACTTATATAAACTTATTATTAATAATTTTCAAACATACTAAAATCACGGTAGGTGAAAAAGTTTTTTTTTTATCATCGACCTAATAACGATTCAGAATGACTTCATAAATGATGCTAAAGAGCTAGTAAGTAAGGCATGACGTTTTACTTAACGATTAGTAATAACCTAATTCGACGCACAAGCTCTATGGTATAGCGAATAAGCTGCAAGAAATAGCATAGGTAATTCAATAAAAAAAAATCACACATTTACAGACGCAGGTGGACGCAGCTAGAATATGTTTTAATATTTCCTTGGAAGTATCTTCTTCTTAAAAAAATGGATTTTAAAACTGCGCTCTGCTGCGCTTGAAAAATATGGATTACCAAAAAAAAAAATTTGTCTTATTTTTATTGCATTTATTCGGGATTTTATTTCTGGGTTAAAACATAGACAAAATAGCATAATTTTTATGGTCGTGTAATATGTGAGATCGCTTTTCATGATTACGAAGGAAAATCGCACCAACAAACAAAAATGCGAGTAGCAAAAATAATTATAGTATTATAAATTTTTCGTTGAAAAATAAACTTTTTCAATGATCGATTTTCAAAGGGTCATAATAAGTGTAAAAATCGGAATATCTCCGAATAAATTGGTGGAATGTATCAGGTAACTATTCTATTTATTAATAATGAAAAGAAAAAGAATATTCCGATACCTTCAAAAAATAGGTTTTTTCCGCCTTTCAACCACTGTGCGCCGCACTGTTTCTGCACTTACTGGCTTTCCTAAGTGTTTGGACAGTTCCACGGCTATTTTGGGTGGATGTTGTTTTATTTCTCTGATGATCCAAGTCTCATTCCTGTGACTAAACATTTTGTTTGCACTTTTAACTTTTTTTCTGGCAATGCGATTTTCCTTTATGTATCTCCCCACAATATGCTGGACAGTTGAACGACTTTTTTAAATGATTTCAGCTATTTGATTGAGAGATTTCCCATCATTAAAATGTTGAATGATCACGTTCTTTAAAAGTTGTATCTTAAAAGTCCCATTATTTAAAAAGTTAAAAAAAAGGACTGACATTGTTAAACTAGTTTTGAAAAGAACCAAACACTTTCGACACAAGAGTTTAACCAAAAGAAAATGGTTTAATGTAAACATATATTGATAAACATCAAGGTGTATCATTTTTACTGTGAGATCAGTAAATAGTATACAAACGTATTTATTGTTATTATTATATCCTGGCTTATTTTTATCTGTTTATACGCAAAGAACATATTACTGTGTTGCTAATGGATAACAAAAAATTATAGTTTTCCGTATAACACATGTAGAACAATTTATTTATCAAAAGATTTCTTTGAAAATAAAAGTGTATCATTTTGACTGTGAGCCAGTGCAATTAACCTCGTTAATAAATCCGATCTATAGTCATTGCTTGAATGACCATTTTCTGAGAATTATTTTAACAATTTTTTCTGCTAAGCCTTATCCATTTTAAACATTAATTTATTCCTAAACAGTATCTCAGTTAATCTCCGTATTACTTATGATAAATTATTTTTAAATATGTTGATTTATTTATTTAAGGAATAATCTCCTTATGGTTACAGTAAAGAATTCATCACGCATCTACCGCAAAAGTAGATGCGAGACGAATTCTTTACTTCGCATTTTTAAGAAAAGTGGTTGAAAAATTTAGATTTAGATGTTCTACGATAATTGGAAAAAACGAAATCGAAGAAGATACAAGGTTAGGTAAAATACAGCAAGAGCACTTTTTTTAGTATGCAAAATTAATATAGCTCACTCCTTCTGTTTCGATGTTTAAAAAGTCTGGTGAGGTCCGCTCAAAACACGAGTTTAACTTACCACCTCTCCTTACTTTGACAAACTAGACATTATTTTACAAAAATGGCGTGCCATCAGAAAGGGAACTCATAAAACTTTTTTCCACTATGGGATTGTTTTTATTTTATTCTAAACAGAAAGTATTGTGCTGTCCCAAAACGAAGTTGGATCCACTACTCAAGGGACTTCATTGACGAGTATTCGTTTGACTTTTTACATATAAATATTCTTTTTTAGGAGAGTCCAGAAAAAAATTCTGCGCGGCCCCTAACGATCCATGAACAATTCTGAACAAACACATTTTGAACCGATTTTAGAAGATATTTGTTGAATAGAAATCGATACAGGAGGATTATTAATCTGCTTACAGTAAATTAAAAGCAAGGTAACATTTCTTAATTTAAATCGATAGTTAATTAGATAGTGGTTAAATCGTATTCATTAAAGGGAATAGATTGCCGTATGTTTTTTTTACGACTGATACACATTTTTAACTTCTCGCCTTTTTAAAAAGTTCTATGGTCTTCTCTCAAAATGGTCTGTTTATCATTAAATTAAAAAAAAAGGGAATTAAGGTTTATAATTCTATAAGTTTTGATTTATTTTAGGCAGTAGCAAGAAGAGCAGTTTTCTATAAACAATCTGAAAGTTACATCAGTTACGATAGTAATAAAATGAATATTATTCTTTCTGAAATTTCCAGCTTTCCAACGATATATTATACACATATATTAGTACCCTTATTACCAGAAATTAAATTTTTATCTCGGGGAAACATGTTCTTTCATATCTTAATGGCAGACTTCCATTGGTACGACACATCAGAAACCGAAGTAGCTTCTGACATCTGAAATAATCTAGTGGCTACGATGGAAATATGAATTCCATAATGCTAATCTATCTTATGGAGTTTGGTTCTGACGGTGATCGGTGGATAGAGAGAGGTGTGTGGGGAGCGAATGTGTTTCGGAACCGAACCTTCGGGCTCACTAAGCCTTCTTTTATTTCAAGACCTTATTTATGCCAGATAATGTGGGAAGAACAATAGGTTAGGTAACCAAACTATTATAGCCACCTGACCTTATGGAACATCGAAATCTATTCGGATTGTAGATAAATATATTTCATGAAATGATTCTTACAAGAACAAATAGGGAAATGTGTGAAGTTCGATGACAATATCGAATAAAAGATAGCAGCATATTAAGGCCACTGATTCGACATTAGTAAGTAGCGGCGTACCTCTAAGAGGATCAGATATAAGCTAATCCTGAGGAAAGGCAGGGCCTTATGAATCAGAGAGAACCCCCTAACTCAATATGGCGCCTTCAACAGCTGATGACTATGAAATAATGGCCTTGCATTTGCATGTCGAGCGCCAGCTGTTGTCAGGGGCCATTTTTAACCCCCCCACTCCTTACCCCCCTCCTTGGGGCCCACCCCCGCTATCACGCTCTCTCTGGTTTTCTCCATCCTTCTCCTCCACCTCCTATTTTTAGGGACTTGAAGAAAAAACAAAACAGAATAACCCTTTTACTGGTTAGCTTGTAACAAGGATATGTATGCCCTTGCTCCGCGTTATTATTATATCGCGGTCCATTTTATATTTGGTCGTCCCTTTAATATTTTATATACTTTTATGAAAAAAATAAAAATTCTTCCAATACAATAATCGAAATTAAGACTGTAGTATACATATATGTTTTTTATTCTTACGGATCAGCCATGAAGTGGTGAATTCGTATTCGACTACACTTAAATTCGCACTGCAGCTTTAATAAATCGATGGAGCATATTGTGGTATTGAGATTTCGAGGGCATAACATAGTCAATACCCTGCCTTGCCATAAAATTTACAATATTAGAAATAACGTCCTGTTCGAAACTATTTCCAAGGAATTTCTCCTTCATACCAAAAGAATAGTCGCCATGGGATACTATCAGAAATTGAGGTCTTAAAAAGCCAATTATCAAATATTGCGGCCTACATTGGTTAATTGAACATGTAAGAAATTGAAAATGGTCTTTAGAATCATTGAATACTTCTGATAATCCAGAAAGAAATCTTTTTAATATAAATTAACACGTTTTGTAAAAAGATTGGTAACATCGCTACAGTGGCGATTAAGTTCCTATCCTGGCCTGGCTTTTATATTCCTCACATTACAAGAGACAGAACTACTAACAAAGACTTCTGAAACTTTTCACGAATATTGTAGGTCTCAGAGGGCACAATACAGAGTTAGTATAATTTTACTGATAACTAATATCGTGGTTCAAATTGGAATCAGTCCTTCGAAATTGATAGGAAATAGAAAAATGTCTAGTTATCATCCCCGCTTACTTTGTAAAATAATATAAAAGTTATTTTCTCCATGAAAAAGAATTAATACAAGAAATTAAAGTGAAGCTTGTTGTGATCCAAAGAAAAATAATTCCGTAGCATATTCCTATATTTTTGCATTTTTAAAACTCGTAAACGGTTTGACGTTCCGATAGATACTTATTTATGTTAAGGAATGTTATGTTGGCTTTCTAAAATGTTTAAAAGAAAAACGATATGCATTTTTTTTATTAATTTAAGGTAATTATTAATAAAGTAAACTCTTACAGGATATATTGTTTAATGTATTGCTTTAATAAGTTAATAGAAATTTAATTTAATTTAATTATGAAATTCAAAAACAGTAATATTATAGACTGATTTTTCATTTATAAGTATCCAAAGATGCCTTGATTCGCTATTTGTGTTTGATCAGTATTTATTACAGATTGTATTATTTTTCCGGTTTTACTGTAAAAACAAAGATGCAGAGAGATTAATTGTATATGATTCCGCTATTTTGTCTGTGTGCTTTTGGTCACTACAAACAGTTTAGCATATTACGTTTAGACAAGTATATTTTAGACTGTTACTTCAATATAACCGTTAGTAAGTAAATAGGTGTCATGATTAACCAAAAATATACGATGAATTGAGTTTAAAATTTTAATGCATTGAGGAATAATAATTATATATAATATATTATTATCATAATGAAATAATTTTCTTTTGTTTTTAATATTTTATTGTTAAAAAAAAACAATATTCATTTTAAAAACTATATATTATTTAATTTTATACTTTAATATACTAGGAAGCAACTTAAAATGTGTTCATGATACATCTTTCAAATTTATTATATTTTAAAATATATTTAATAAAATATTATTTCATTTTTTTTTCGATATCGATAACACGTATTAAAATTGTTATATTAAAAAAATAACACTAAGTTTACGGCTTATTATAAACCCACTTTCCATCAAAGAATCTTTCATTTAATAGAAGTTTAAAATATGGCTAAAGTAAATAAGTATTGACCAAAATATTGCAAAGACTTATCAGAAATTATAGCAAACTCTCTTTTGTTTTTTTCTAACTGACCACAAATATTTTATATTCCTCAGAAAGTCTACTGTAAGTTACTTATTGTTTTAGGTAAATGAGGACCTGTATCTAATCACATATTTAAAGACAAAATAAATAAAGTTACAACTAATTTATGAAAAACGAATTAGAAAAGAACCCTCACAGCTTTTAGAGCCAGTGGCTCCTCCATTATATTGAGCGACATTATAATTAATATTCTAGGATGAATAAAACAAATGGATGGATGTTTATTTATGACTTTATGAATATCGATGTCGCATTGATCTAATGCGAAGGGGACTGGAGGGAACTTTAGCCAAAATGCCGTAACAATTTTTTTTTTTTTTTTTTTTTTTTTTTTTTTTTTTTTTTTTTTTATGAACTTGCATTACTTTAACGTAACTTTAACGCCGAAAAATGTTGTGCTTTTGACAAGTAATTTCTATATACATATCTTATATCCTATAATTTGTCAAAATCGTATATCCCCCGGTAAATATAAAATTACTTAAATATAACATTGACAATCATGTATCCTATCATAAAAAAAGGTTTAGGAAAACAAATCATTCGTTCTATTACTGAAAAACTGCATATCAGATTATTTTTTTATTTTTTTATTGGCATAAAACTGCAACGGCAATCAATGTTCTAACAGCATTTAAATATATATATATATATATATATATATATATATATATATATATATATATATATATATATATATTTTATATAAGTCCGTTTATTAGTTATGTTTTATATTTCTTCATTCGTCATCCCAGTTTTCATTTTACATTTGATTTCATGTTTCTGATATAAATTTATTAGATTTTTTTAAATTTTAATAGATTAAGTTGCATTTTAGGATTCTTTAAAGTATTGAGTAGCGAAATGAAAAAGGAGCATATTTTTTTTTTTTTTTTTTTTTTTTTTTTTTTTTTTTTTTTTTTAAACTTGCCAGTGCAAATGACTTTTTTTTATTTAACTTAGAAGTAATTGTATTTTTTTTTTTTTTTAATTCTACTGATAGTCATGGCTTTCAATTAAATAAGTGTTCTTCATTTTGAGATTGAAACGGTATGTTCATAAATTTTATGGCTAGTATTAATAAAAAAAATAAAACTCAATAATTCAAGAGACAAAAAATGGAACATTAAAAATACTTTTTCCGTTATTCTGTCGAAATAAAGACCCAATGCAGGAGGGTACTAAAGACCTCGAAGGAACGAGGAGGGGTGGATATTGATATCTGCTCCTGACGTTGACATATTTCGTACTACTGAAGTCAATTCATTATTTCCATCTTTAGCTCCGGGTCTGGTTAGGTTGAGAATTTATTTGATACTGTATCAAAAGATACTGTATTCAAAGCAATTAATTTTTCAATAATTTGTTACAATAACCGGTTTATTTTATTCGTTGTATCTCTGCTCTCGAGTGTCACTTCAATAAAATAAAACTGAACCCCCCCCCCCCCAGATTTTTATATTCCATCATGCTAAATTAATACGGATAATAGATGGTGCTAAAAAAAAATGAAAATGATTTAAAACTAAGTTAAAGTTAAGAAAACACAAGTTAAATATAAATATTATAAAAATCTTTGCATGAGTACTGCTAGAGGATGAAAATATACTTTCTATCTATATTTAAGTAGTTTAAAAAAAATAGGTATATCTTATATCTTATGTCCGCTACATTCATCTTTGCGAACAATACTTTATTTTTTTTTTTTTTTTAATATTAAACTAATATATATTTCTACAAAATCAAATCATGGTAGCCTTTTAAGGTAACTTAATGTCCATAGATCATATTTGCAAATCATCTAGTTTTTGAAATATGTTCTTCTTAATTAATTAAATTAATTAATAAATAATTATTGATTAATTAATTCTCGAATATTGTTTTTTTATATTAAATAAGAAAATATTAAAAATAATGTTAATATAGGACCTCGAGGAGCAGGAGTGAAATAAGAAACCTAAAAAGGTGTTTTAGACAATAGAGAATCTAATCCCGAACTGTAAACATGACACGTTTTAATGAAGAATCAAAAACAATTTTAAGAAGCTGTGTTAAAATGTTAACATACTAAGACTCCAAACTTCTCTACAAAATCTAAAATGGTGATATAAGAAAATTTCAAAAAAAAGGATGAAGAGAACTTTGCTTATAACACAGGATTTTAAATGTGTTCACTTTATGAATTTTAGTCTATTTTGTATTTTTATAATTCAATTAAACAAATGAAAGAAGTAATAATAAATTTTATAACCTCATGATTAATAAATTTCCCTCTTCAGAAATCACGGCTGTCCGAAATGCAGTCTTAGTTACTATGACTCTGCTGCTCCTTGAGCACCTACATGCTTCAATCTCCAAAGCTAATACATCATTTAAAATTTTTTATCTAAATCTGATATCGAATTAGTTATTCGAGGATACAACAAAAAAAAAAAAATTAGTATGTATTTGTTGTATATTTTAATATATTTTCAAATGTGTAAAGAAAACGTTAAAAAAAAAATTAGATTTCTAAAAATACGTGCCATTGAATGTAAAAGTACTGCGTGAGAAAAACTAATGCTTTAAGATATTAAAAAATTAAGTTGAATTCCCAGATATTTTTTGAATAATTAATAATTTGTATTTCCTTTTTGGCAAAGGGAATAAGTATGGAATACCTCTTACTTATTAATTATGGTCAATTAATAATTAACTTATTAAGTATGGAACCTCTTACTTACTTTGTAGAAAATATCCAGTCATATTTGCTCGATAACTCCTTACAATTTAAAAACATGAAAAGCAACAAGTAAAGGCAGTCGAAATAGAAACAATTAATGGGTCCTATAAATGATCTATTGTCCTTAAAATCATTTTTGCATCCAAAGGCTATTTTAGTGATAAGATTTAATTTGTTTACAAGGAACTCGACGACCAATCAGCGAACTTACCCTGGTCACGTGACGGTGATCTCTTCCTCCTCCTCCTGGGATTGCTCCTCCTCGGAGTCCCTCCTCCCGCCCCCGGGGTCCGAGAGGTCCGGATGTGGGTTGTTCTTGTTCGGGAGGGTCTGCTCTCGGGAGCCCCCGCTTGCCAGCAGTTCCCGCTCCTTGGAGTTCCTCCACTTCATGCGCCGGTTTTGGAACCAGATTTTTACCTGAAACGAAATATAAGATATTAGTAAGTTCTTCCATTTTTTTTTTTTTCATTTCTGAAGTTGGAAATCAATTCCGAAAATTTGGCAGTGCATTAAAAATTATTTAATACTTCTAAATTTTTTTGAACGAATTCCATTTTTCGCGATCGCATCACTTTCCCTATAAATATTACTATTATTATAGTTTAACCAGTTATTTCTTATGTCGATTTTGAACTAGAGAGTTGCGTCTTTTAGATTAATCTTTTGATCTGAAAGATAGTTTTCAATATTTTTGATGTTTATTGTTATGAATTTTCGTAAATATTAGTAAATCACTGGTACCTATATCAACCACTTTAGGGTTTATTTATGGAAACATTAATATCTTGTCAATATGATGTCAAAAATTATCTCTGATAAATTAAAAAATTTATCGTAAACGATAAAAGAATGGTTCCCTTCACGAGGACTGTACAGATGTTGCACTGGAACGAAAATCGTTGTTAAACTGAATTGAATTGTAGCAAAAAGAAGGGAGGGGTGTGGTTGGTGGTGGGTTTTTCCCCCATCAGAGGCCAGTTAGCCCCCTGTAAACAACCATTAGAGGTTGCTTCTTCTCCAATCTGTCTGCCATCTTTATCAATCTTATTGCGTTCTCTTTCATCCCTTACTATATAATATTTTTTCTTTTATCATATACCGCTCAGCCTACATAAGCACATCATTTCTGAAGTTGGCATCAAGTCCGAAAATTTGGCCGTTTATTAAAAATTATTTATTATTTCTAAATTTTTAAAATAAGCCATTAGATCTTAATTTAATTTTAAACTATTTATCAACTCAGTAAACTTCACGAAGGTCAGGTTATACATTTTAATTTACTTATTAAATTTAAAAAAAATATATATATAAAAATTTTTACAACTGAAATTTATAAATTAGTTGGTATAAATCATACAGCTCACTTTCAATAAACGTCTTGTCACAAAATCAGTTTACCATTAGAATTAAAAATGTGGATGGTGAGGGATAGAAAAGGTTATAATTTCATAGTTATAAGGTTAAAACATATGTAATTAAAATTAATTGATTAATTTAAATTATATTAGTCAATAATTATTAATTATTATATACATTATAACCTATAAAATTACTTCAGTTTATTATTAGAAGTGTTTTAAAAAAATATGTACGACTACAACATTCCACTGGTAGATTGTTTAAACGCGTAAGGCGCAACGTATCTACCATACCGCATAACATGAAGCAAAATCTGTTTGCATGAGAGATTTCCATTTTTACAATACATTATTTATTATTATACACTCAAATACTGCAATTATTTAAATTTTTTAATATATAATAGCATTGTTTATATAATAAACAGTGTTATCGAGAATCCATCAATATAGAAACTATTCAATCATAAGTGCTATTTTTCTCTGTTTTACCCACACCTGTCGCTATCAGCGAATGTATCTATTAATGAGATATAATTTTTCACAGTAATCACGAATATAAATTATATAATTACAAATTGATAATTAAAATCACGACCTTTCTGAATGAAATTATTATAAAAAATTATAATTAGCGTCATGCATTTAGCGAATTAATTTTCAAATTGAAATGAACAATTTTTCGCCTTTCCTCCTGGGGAAATGTCTTTTTGTCGCCGTTTGGTCGTTGTAATGCATTGGAAATAAATTAATAACTTCCATTAATAACTTGAATAAATAACTTCTCAATTGCCTCGAATGGATGAAGTATAAAAGGAAAATAATTAATGTTCACATATAACGTTACTTTATATCGTAATTATTAATCCAGTGAAAGTTATACCTCAAGCACCAGGTTTTAAAACATGCTAAATGTATTTAGCTTTTTTGTATCAAAAGTTAATAATGACATATCCAAGCATAATAATAAACACCTTATTATTAGGATTTTTCTTAAAAAAATATGTTTAAAAATTATAAAAATAATTTCAGGTGATAGGTGCGAATTAAAAATTAAAGTAAAAAAAAAAATTCCAAGTTTAAAACAAGAAAAATATTGATTAAAAAAAATATTAAATAGGGTAAACCATATAGTTATTGGCACCCTTAAGACTAAATTTCAGTGGTGACATTAAAAAAAATACTTCTTATGAAGGTATCTAATTGAAATTTCCTATAACTCCTCTTTATCTATCCTATGGTTAGTTTGTTGAAGTCTTACTTCATAGATGACTTAGAGGACCCTTCAAACATTAGACTCATGTATATCTTGTAATAAAATTAGGACTTGTTTACCTATTTCTTTAAGTTAAAGTTGGGGTGCCAATAACTGTACTGAGTGCCAATTACTGTATGGTTTACCCTATGTCAGACATTTTATGCACGAAGAGATAAGTGCCCAGCAGCACCCCTTTCCGTGCTTGGTACTTCAGGAGAAAAAGTACCACGTCCTGTTTGATAACTTTTTAGTCACTATCCAACAGGCATGTCAGCCTTAGCCTCGTTGCCAATCAGTCTATTGTTATGTCTGTGTAAAAAGAAAACGAATTATTTCCCAATTTTATTTGTCCCGCATTTCCCGGGATATATTTTATTGTTTTCCAATTCCAATATATTATTTTCCAACGTCGGTTGAAGCATATTACATGACAACCATTAATTTCTATTTATTAATTCTTTTACAACGTTTCGACCACTTGGCCATTATCCAGTATTAATCTGACTTGTTTATATGTTAACGCCCTCATATCAAGTAATGAAACGTTGTCGATGAATTAATAAATAGAAATTTATTATTGTCATGGAGTATGCTTCAACCCTCGTTGATTAACATGTGAAAACAATAAAAATATAATTTTAAAAAAAAATTGGATAGGTTGTCTTAAAACAAGAAAAATTACATCCTGTCAGAGTTACACACAGTTGAAAATATTTCATTAGATTTGGTAATGACAAAAAAAAAATTGATTCATTGATAAGTGTGCAACACAAGTTGAGAATAAGTTTTAGATATCTCTCCCACTCCTAGATACATTTTATTTAAAGATAATTAAAAAATTATTCCCTAATATAATAATACAGTTGAATAAATAAATGTATTTATTCCAGTGGGTTGAAATGAGCTGTGGAGTCAAGTTAAGGACCGGCTAATACTGTTAATAGGGGACCGCCGTCCGGGGGCTGCTAATGGCTTGGTAATGGGCCGGCCTTTAGCCCCCTCCCAACATCCCCCCCCTCCTCTAAATGATTCAATGCACATACACACACATATATATTTTTTTATACCTATAATGCATATCTATGCTATATATTGCTTTATTTTCTACTGAGATGGTACTAAAAACGTAAATATTTGTTCGTAATTAAGCACAATTTAAATTCGGTAATTGGCAATATCAATTACTTCTTTTTCTATGAAGAAAGCATATAATTTTAAAACTAATAGGCTCGTGTAACGTAGAATTGAATCCTCTGCAACATTTATCTTTATTATTAATCATTTGGAGTAGCCATTGTACAGCAGAATATGAGCGTAATTCATTTTCCCCAAAATAATAATGGCTGGACTTCTATTATACATTTTGGCTAAACAATTTAAGCAATTTTAACTTCAAATAAGTCATTACACGCTACATTTTATGCCTTTTCATTTAAATTGTATGACAATTTTATTTACGATACTTTTTCGAGTTATAACTAAGAAAAAAATTGTAAAAAGTCCAAAAGTTTTGTTGTTCTTTAGACTACAGAAGATTATACCGAAGGAAATTTTTATCAAAATTTGATTTAACCATGCATGCTTTCGTTATATAAGATGTTTGAAAAACAAATAAATTTCCTGATCCTTTGCTCTGTTTAATTTCTCTTGGACAGAAGTGACTGAATTCTTTTGATGTTTAAGGGCTTTGCAGAACTCCCGTATGTCCTATTAGTACCTACTTCGTATATGTTAAGTTTGTTAGTTATTGATCATTTGAGGCGTCTGTCGGGTTGATAGCCTCGATAATGATCCAAATGTAAAAAAAAATGATTAATTTTTTTCCTTATAATAAACTTTTTTTTTCCAAGCAACAACGAGCAAGATAGTTTTTAAAGGAATCATTTATATAAGGTACGGACCAACAACTCATAAATATATCCGCTGGGTAAGGCTGGGAAGACAAAAAAGAAAATAATTTTTTCTTGGATTAGGACTCCATACATTCGTTAGTGTTCAGCTAAATTTTTCTCGAATATTTGCTATGAAAAATGGGGAGAAAATGATTTCATATTTGAATTCTGAACTTTTTTAAAACCGGTTATAGTAGAAACATTCGAAATATCTCTCTCTATATATAAGAGGCTTTGTCCTGACTGACAGAATCAACGCAGAGCAAAAACTACTAATGATGGAAACTTGAAGCTCGGAATTGAGATTTTAAACGCGATTTAGGTAACCACCAAGGAAGGAATTTCAAAAATGCAACCCCTAAGGGGTTTCAATGGCGAATTTGTCGTTTAACTCTAACGGACACCTATTTTGCACATCGAGAAAAAATATCTAATTTGGACTCATTTTAAAGATCTTGAATTGAAAATGAAGTGTTCACGACGAGTAAGCAATTTTTCGTTTCGGCGGTTTTAGTGAACTCTCTCCATTACGCGTCCCCCTCTCTTCTACCGAGCGGGCAGCTTCCCCCTCCAACATTCCACCTACCGGAAGCTCTGATCCCTCTCACTATTTAGTTAATGCTAAAAATTAACTTTTCGGTCAGTTGGAACAATGTATTTTTTTAATTGATTTTGTTAACATATTATATTAAAGCAATACGAAGATAATGATCACAGAATTGATTTTAAAGGTCGCGAGCAAAGCCGCGGCGGGGATGCTAGTAATAATATAAGACCGTTAGTGAGCAAGATATGGCAGACTAAACAGAAACTGAAAACGAGAACAGACGTGTCCTAACCTAGACTGACTGTGAAAGGAGGAACAAAAGAAGAGCGCACCTCCTTCTTGTAAGGAATCGGAGCACATATATTTACCTCATTAAATACTCTTTATAGCCTCAGTTAGTAAAAAAAAAAATCCTTCAAATTTGGCTATGTTTCCAGGTGAAATACTGCACTGTCCATTTGATTTTTAAGTAAAAATTGGAATAGGAGGTTATTAAATGCGGATAGGGAGATGACATGGGGAAAGGGAGGACAAAGTCAGTCGCTTACGGGTAACAATGAAAATTGTTTTGGAGGGCACTAGAAATTGAGAAAAAATAACATTTAAGGTACTTTACCTCATATTTCGAGTTTATAATATTGTATATAAATATAACACTTCTGTGGGTTAACAATGTTTATTCAAACGAAAAATAACAATATTCAATGCCACACAAATAATAAAAACATAATTAATTGAACAGGTTCTAAAAATTATCACTTTGTAACACACTAATAATCCTATGGTTTTAGCTTCAGAACAAGACTAAGACTAAGACTAACTATCCAGTCAATCGCTCCTTATATTTAGACGTAAGGAGAATGGTCTAGAACATCGTGGAACTCCGTGGATGATACTCAAACATCGTAGTCACAAACACGTGCTCACGTTGTCTTGGTGGATATACTTTGAACAATACTTTTAACGATCTACCTACTACTTAGAGGTCTGGGACTTTTAAACCATATGTTATTTTTTTCTTATTTAACGTTACAATATCTTTTCGGCATGATTCTTGCAACGAAATTTATATTTTTGTGTGTAATTTTAAGGAAAAATACACAAGCCTTCAATGAGATTGAAAAAATAAAAAAAGATTAGAACTTCAAGCCATGTACCCTTATAGATTATTTCAGACACAAAAATTAGGTCAAATTCGAATTCATCACCCCACGCGTTTTCGATGTTTAAGGGTTCCGTTTTTTTGAGGGTGCTAAATTCGAAGCTGACGACATTTTTTTTTTTTTTTGTTTTTTTGAGTGGTAAAATAATCTATAATGGTAGATGCTTAAAGATCTACTTTTTTTTTTCTTTAATATTTCATGGACCTAAAAAGAATCTATGGAAGGGCTCATGGGCGTACCCAGCTGGGAGCGGGGGGCGGGGGGGGCAGTTGCCCCCCGGATGGCTGGATGCAATAATGTTTTAAGCTTTGAAGGCGGGAAGCAGTAATAGATTAACTTTTTTCTAGCAAATAATTGTTATAACTTAGTTGATAAAGCGCTGCTATAATTATACATAATTTTGATTTTATTCGCCTTTTCCGCGGTAAGATGTTACAAACTGAACGACCATAGCTTGCCCCCCCTAGTTTTGATCCTGGGTACGCCCTTGGAAGGGCTGTAATTTTCCTTAAATCTACATGCACTCAAAATAAAAATTATAATGCGAGAATCATGACAAGATCATTTTTTTTTTAATCTGGAGATATAAGATGGCGTAGTTTAATGTCTTCTTTTTTTTTTTTTTTTTTTTTTTTTTTTTTTTTTTTTTTTTTTTTTTTTTTTTGGCTTCTATTGGTATGAACGGTAACATAGATTCGAACATTTTTCGACAAGGACCCTCCAAAGAGATTTTCATCATGATCCGTGAGAGACTGGCCTTGTCCTACTCTGGTAACTATTTAGTATCAGAAAGATTCTTTTCGTCGAATCCATTGATAATAATCCATACTTAACGACACCTATAGATGGTAAGAGAGAGGGGACGGCGGACAGAGGCGACGCGGCACGAGCCATTGTGGAGCGAGACAAGAGCTGTCAGGGAGGTGGTATAAAAGGTGCTCAGACTTAACGGCGGCATTATAGCCAATACAAAGGAGCCACTGTCTTTCTGTTAAATCACTAATCACTAAAGCCCCTCAATCACAAGTGTCAGGAGCAGGTTTAGGGCGCCCTGTTCCCTCCTCGCCCCCTCCCAGCTCCTATCGCCCGATAAACCGTTTTATTACTGAAGCAGGCTTCCTCCCTCATCGAAACCTCCCCCGCGGTCTATAAAGTTCTTCCATATTAAACTTTTTTTATTTATCATTCGATTCTCATTTCGCTTCTTCTACTTCGCTTCTTAGCAGCGCCTGAAAGAGATTCAATTCTCAGTCAGGGATTTACACTGTGTCGAACCTCACCTTCGAACAGCCTGTCTCTGACACTGTTCGCTAATCAAAATTGGGCGAACAGTGCTCAATTTAAGGTCTGGTCACACATAACCACACCGCAACACGGGCCTCTATCGGGCCAAATCATTTCAGACATGCCCGACACCGGGTCAACCGACCCGTTACGATCAATCCTTCCTATCCTTAGTCTGTCGGCCGCTTGTTCGGGGATAGTTAGTGTCTCTTTATAGTGAGTTAAGATGACCTTCTAGACTATATGTGGGTAACAACCGGACCGCGAGACATTTTGAAAAACCCAATTAAAAAAGAAATATTAAAGATATTTCACTCATACTCACTCGAAATGAGGAAGATTAAGATTAATAAGGGCATCATAACTTCGGTGTGAACCGGTACACCTTCATTTGTACAACAATAATTTACGTATTTTAAAAAAACGTATGCTCAAAAAATGTACTACTTTTGAAAGAGGCCCGCGAACGTATTTGCACACTAAAGTTTGGCCCACATGTTGCCGAAAGGTTGTCCATACTCGTTCTAGACCTTCTCTTAGCATTTTTCTGACGTTGCTTATATCTATAATGAGTTAGAGCAAAATTCATAACAGCAGCTAGTTTCACGTAAGCCGTCTTTGTAATGAAAATTGGTGTATTAACGTGCATAGTTGCGGTCAGATATCATTGTTCGCTCGAAATCGAACTTCACCTTTTAGTGTAAATAGCTGCTCGTTGTATTCCTGTACGGCAAGGTCCGAGAGATCATCTGTTCGTCACGCGGTTCGACGTTGTGTAAAGCCACCTTAAGAAGACTCCAAACTATTTATATCCTTTTCTAAAGCAGAGGGCACTGTGGAAAACAGAGAGGCTCTTATGACTTTGGCTATGTTTTCATCATCAACCTAATCAATGAACAAATATATACAACAGTATTGTTAATCTATTAAAACCGGACAGAAAAACCATTCGACGGAAATAGCCTATTAATATCTGTATTACTCATTCTTCTTTTGAAATCTCTGTTGAATTGAAAATGCATCATTTTTATTAATAGAAGGATAAATTTTAACAAATGAATCTGATCTGCATTGGATGTGTTCTGATTGAATTCAAATCATGTAGTAAAAATGTTATTTAGTAAAATCCGCTACAAACAAAGGCATTTTTCTTTTTTAAATCACAAAACAAAAGTTTTATTTTACTTTTATGTGCCTTGAAATATTGCAGGAAGGATATTATATGATTAGGTTGGTATTTGTAGTGATGAGGAACCCTTAACACCATCACGCCAAGGAAAAATCTAAACTACCAAGAGAGTGAATGAGGCTTCTTCATTTGTACGCTACAATAATAACTAAAGAAGGCAATTACTGGAGAAGGTTAAATGTATAAATCTATGGTCTCTTCATGGATCAAAAGATTTGTAAGAGTCAGAGGACTGAGATGGGTATAACTTGTCGCGAGAATAGACGAAAAGGACTAAATAGATCGAAAAAGAAGAGTAGCAAGTTCGAACCTCGACGAGTTGGACAGTGTCCGAAAAGAAGCATTGAATTTACTTCACAAAGCTGGTTGGATGGTTGGAGTGTAGATAAGAAGGTGGAAACTTTTAGCGGAGGCCTTGGTTGCTGAAGCTATGATGGATTGTTGCGTTATATATGTACGTATCAGTAAATATGTAATGTTAAAATTTACATTGATTCTTTTCGTATGCTCTACAGACCGAATTCACCTGTGCCTTTCTTGGCCTGAAGTGAATTATCAATCAAGGTTCAATCGGGCCTTTCAAATCCTCTTCACTTCAAGCGTTCTAGATGCTTCCGTTGCCAAATTTATGGTTAAGTTGTTAAATGCTATCGACTTAAGGATTTCATTTGGAATATAATCTTGAACCATATTTGCCTTTTTTTTCAGATTTTTCCTTTCAATAAACAATACATTACAGCAATATATATAATAAAAACAATTCCTACAATACAAGAACCGACAGGGGACATCTGTAACATGGCTCATCGACAGTGCGGACCCACTCAAAGGATGAACACACAGGGCTTGGAACCGCGAGTGATTTATATGACAACAAGCCTTGTCCCGGAGTCAGCTGTTTTGTTTGTTTTTTATAGGGGCTGGCACGGGCGCTGACACGGGCCAGGCTTGTTCGCGGAAAATATGGCTCTAATCAGTATGCAGTCATTCTATCGTAATTAGTCCGAAAAATGGCTTTGTCACCCAGTGGCAGTTTTTCCCGCAGTTGTTAACGAGGAATTGAAGTAGGCGCAAATCGGTTATGGATAACGTTCGCTACAGAGCTTTAGTATTGGATTTTTTGGCGGTACAGACTCTAAATATAAAATTTCAATTACAACAGAGAAATAATTTTAGATAGATCTAATTCTCAAGAAAGGTGTCTCTAGAATTTTTTTAAAATTTAAATATATTTATTAAACTTTTCAACTTCATTATCAATGGAGTAAATGTGAACAGAGTAAAAAAAAAGAGCAGTCGTGCGATACCATTGGACTCGACAGCCCTGATGACCTGAATTTCGGGTCGAAACGTCGGCATAAAATATATGCTATTGCACATATAGTCTTTTATTTGACTTTTTTTCCTCCACCAATTTTTTTTCACCCCTCAACCATTTCCATCACACAAAAAAAAACCTAATTTTCTTTGTGGTAAAGCAAGGAGCATTAAGGAATTTAGTTTGAAAGGCTTGTATATATGTTTTAAAATCAGATTATGTAAATGATTCTCTAATGGTTGATTGGAATCTTTGTTTGTTAAACTCACTTAAAGCCACTAAGGCTAATCGGACAATGTTATGTATGTGGGTATTAAATTTTGCCTATACAATTTTTGCCTATACAGGTCTCAATTTTACGTCCTATCCGAGGGACGGCATAGCCAAGGATTTTCTACGCCCTTTAAAAAATCCTAGGGCCACCTCGGGACGCGAACCAGCGATCTTTAATATTGTAGGCTGCCATGCTAACCACTATACCACATGTGACCCCAATTGGAATCTTTGAGCGTTTATTTAGTGCAGGAGTACCCGGCATTTGAGAGGAGTTTGTGGAGCCCAAAGTACCGGATCTGTTCTACAGAGACAAGTGGAGTATTATTAAAGTCCACTGTGAGGTAGGTTGTTATTTGTTTTGTACCACACAAGCAGATAGTGTAACCTACACGGATTTGGATTTTAGGAAAACAATCTATAAATCACAATAATAAATATTACTGATGTCAAAATTTTCTTTGGATCCACTATTCCTTAGCACGGAACAAGTATAAAAAATAATATTTTTATCCTTAAAGACACAACATATTTATTGTTCTGGCATATGCCACTCATAATTGTGGGTTGGCATTATCGTGTTAAAACAAATGAAAGATTTGATTGAAGTAATAAAATGTTTTCCAGAGCATTATACTTTTAAAAACGTTATTTTTTTAAGTTTAAAGTTCTTTTACATTACTTGAAAGAATCAGAAAAGGATCATTATGGCTATGCTTCGACATCAATTTTTGAGGAAGCTTTTAAGAAAAGACAGCATATAGAATTATGAATATTAAGGATAAACTTTTCTGCTTCATTATAATGAAGCTTATTTGTTTTTATATTACATCACATTTAATGGAATAAAAACGTTGACCACACCACAATATTTTTCTTGTACCAACATTTTGATATAACATATTTCCATTAGTCTGGTGTGTACACCTGACACAGGTGTACAGTACATCTGTCGTTCATTTTCCGTGCGATGCTTTTCAATTTTCTGCTAAATCGCGAACAGATGGAAGAAAGGTGTAACCTGATATAAAAAAGTCTAAACTTCTTCAAACACATCCTTCATCAATTTTAAAGCAATGGATGATAAAAATAATCCGCTTAAGTTATGATATGTGTAAGATAGGTTTAACCCACAAATGATTAAAACTTATTAATATTGTGGCAATTAGAGACGAATTAGGATCATCACTCGTAATATCATTACAATCCCCTGACTAGCAATGTTCTGACAACGGGCTCCTATCATATCATTATATCAATATTATATGAGCCAATATTGATGCCTTGTTTTACACCTAAAGCTTAAAAAAAAAATTTTAAGGTGTGACAATATCGTCTGCTGCCAGAGCATTCTATTGCCGAAACACGCTGGGACTTAGACTGTATGCACAGTACAAAATGTTTCGCTAACAAATGGAACGAATATTTCAAATATTTTTCGTTTGTTGGTTACCAATATCCGGAGCCGACCATATCGATTCAATGAAACATTTGTTTGCAAGTATTTTTAGCACCCCCGATCCTTCAATAAATTTTTACAAGCTGTTATAAAATTGAATAAATCGGGAAAGGGGACACAGGAACAATTGGGGATGTGTGATATGGTCTGTATGAAGTGACTGATGTCAGGTGTCGTTGGCAGTGGTCTCATAGATGTGCCCTGTTTCCAATAACTCTGATTCACACTCCCCCAGGCCTTCTATCGAACAACTATTTCCGACTGATTTCTATTGCTCTCCAACATATAAATCTATAACACGGATATGATTCATAATACGACTAAATTATTTAATCTAAGAATTATATCGTTAATTACGGGAAGCTGGTCGGGGGACGGTAAGACCAAATAATATAAAATGATGGGTAAAAGTTATTTATAATTTATACGAAAATTGCGGTCATAGTTTTAAGCATTCCGGGTGGCGGAGTGTGGTCACGCGGTAGGAAATACGCGTTGCCACTGACAGCAGATGTTTGACAACCCGGAGTCAGAGGACATTTAATAATAATTGGTATTCATTCCCCAACCTCCCCGGGAAAACCCGTATAACCTAAAAGGACGGAGAGGACAAAAGAAAGAGAAAAAAGTTTTAGGCATTCATCAGGGCGATGGCCCGGATATTTGTAATCACAAAGGTCCAGTGATAATATTGGCTGAAACATTTAAATATCTTGAAATTAAGTCATACTAATTTTTCTATAGATTTCTTTTTTGTTATAACCTAGTATTATTTATTCTTTCAATTGCTTTTGAAATATTTTTAGTCCCTACTCAGACGTCCTGGAGGAGCATTACGGTTACAAAAGTTAGTACGCGAGATCGGAAGCAAGTAGATTCAGGCGGTTCAGTTCATTGTGAGAGGATGCGCTGAATGCGAGCCAAATCGGAGCCCTACAGAATATTAAGATTTTTATTCTGGGATATATCAGGAAATCGCAGGTTTACGGCGAAGAATATAGGCGGTTTGTGCATATGTGCGTTCTGAGACCATTCTTCAAGTAACGTATTACTGACATTAGTGATATGGATCGATAAGAGAGCAGGTTCTTCTGCCCAACTGCAGGAAGGGGTTAAGCCACTGCGAGCTGGAACAAAAGATAGCGGCATGACAGTTTGATCTGGTCCATATTGAGATTGGAGGAGGCTCATTTGGTTGGAGCAAATGATTAGGACCCATCTGCCCCACCGTCACTGATCGCCCGTAGCATATTGCGCGGGGGATGGCGCAACTTATTGCCGCAAGTCGACCGTAGATAAACCGCGGCTAATCGTCTTTATAGCTTCCTGACAGGAGGGGGTGGCGGTTCGGATTTAATAAATGATTGATCCCATATTTAATATGCATTAACAATTTCGTCCGTATCAAAAGCCGTATCCATACTAAAAATTATTTATCATAGTCAGGGGACTATGATGAATTCTGACTAGTTAAAAGCGGATTTATTGCTTTGTGTTATTATATTGAACTTGGATAGATTAATTATTATGGATTTAAAATAAATAAATTAGATTAATTTCATTCATTCATAGTCATTCCTCTAAAAACCGCTTTTATGCAGTGTGAGGAGGAAGTTTATATAGCCTTCTCCAGCTCTGTCGGTCATCTACAAGCTGCCTTCTGTCCTTCCATTGGATTGTCCTCTTTTCTGGAAGTCCTTCTTAACTTCGTCTTCCCATTTTATTCTAGGACGGCCTCTTCCTCGCTTCCCATCCACTTTGGCTCGATAGACCTCACTAGCAACTCTACTCTGCTCCATCCGCAGAAGGTGTCCCAGCCATCTTAACCGGTTTTCCTCTATTAAATCGTTGGCAGGTTAAACGTCCAGGTTCAATCTGATCGTGGTATTTCGTACTCGATCTCTTCTTGTTCTCCCCTCTATCTTTCGGAGAAATCTCATTTCAGCTGCTTGTATTTTTGATTGATGCTTTTTTGTTATCGTCCATGATTCCGAAGAGTACGTCAGAATGGGGAGAAATGTAGATCTGAATACGACCACTTTCGTTTTCTTTTCCACCTCTCTTCTATTAAGAAAGCCTCTTTTAACTGCTTCAAACATCCTGCCCGCCGCTGTGATTCGCTCATTTACTTCTGAATCAATGTAACCATTTTCGTTGAGGTGTGCACCCAGGTATTTGAAGTTTTCCACCTGCTCCAGGGCTTTTCCTTCAACTCTGATCACACGCATTATTCTTCTTGGTTTCTTCCCAACTCTCATTACCTTTGTTTTCGTGGGGCTTATAACCATGTTTATCTTCATGAGTTCTTCTTTCAATTGGTTAACATTGTATTGCAGATTCTTGTCATTGTCCGAAAAAATAACGATGTCATCAGCGAATGCAAATAGCGAAAGGCTCACTGGTTTTAGGCTAGCATACCCAAGGTGGAATTTCCTCATTTTCTCCTTCGCCCTTCGGATAGCTGAGTCCATAACTAAAAGAAACAGGAGTGGACTAAGACTACAACCCTGTCGGATCCCTATTGATTGAAATTGAAACAACCATAGGGAATTAGATTTATTAAATGAGTTAAACACGGGATTCATCTTCTCCTTTTGTAGTTTGCCGTCATTGTTCAACATGACATTTCTAGCTTACCTCCACCCATTTCTGGGAACTCAAATGATATCAGTATAATGTGATGAATGATATGGATATGAGATATATTCCCTATGGCAATCGTGACCAAATTGTGACGTTTGGGTTGATATACTCTTCACACACAATAATAGTATTTTTTGCCAAGAAAGATCTTCTAGGTCAGATAAATAAGAAATGATGAAGTTTATATATAGAAATATTTGATAGTAAAAGAAAAAGGTCGGTGTTGCAGGTCAAATTTAAGAGTTACTGAGAGGCTGTATTTTTCTCTACGCATAAAGGAAAGCAAATTACACTTCAATGCAAAGATATACAAAATAATGTGATTAAGCATTTCACTTTTTGGGAAATAGAATCCTTTGAATTATTTAAAGGAAGAGTACGTTCAGAGCGTATTAAAAATATACTTGGGGAAAAGTAACGACATAATTTGAGTAAATATTAAAGGAAAGTGGGGTGGGGCACCCTCAACTCCCCTCGGAATAAAGGTAAACGATTAGAGGAGAAAGATAAAGAGGGAAAAAGGGAAAGAGATTAAGGAGAGGAGAAATTTAATATCTGAAGAGGGGCAGACTGTAGCGAAGACTGGCCATAACACACCGCAACTCGGTGAACCACTGGGGTGGGGGGATAACATTACCATAAAATCCATAATAGGCCTCTAGCTTCTACTGCCAACGGCCATCGCACCTGACCGCTGTCCGAGGGACCCATGTAATAATCGCTGCATACATTTGCATATATTATATATCTCGTAGGCATGTTTGTATTTATTTAGTCCCTAGCTTCCAGGCGGGGGTTGGCAGAGGGCCTTCATGCTTAAATTATGAGCTGTTAAGGATGTAAAAAAAATGTAAATAAAACGGTATATTTTATCAATGTTTTTTAATTTTATTTTTTGTCGATTAAACATAAAAAACTATTTGTATAATACTATGTTTCTATCAAACATGGAAGGAAGAAATAATTGGATGCCATGTCAAGAGGAAGATATATTAGAATATTTTTTGCAATAACGCAAAAAAATTTAACACTAGACAAGAAGTTTAGAATACTTCAACCTAATTGCAAGTTGAGATGAAACAAAAATAAAACTCTACATGTTGACAAACTGACATGTTGTTATAATTCTAAATATTCGGTTGTTGAGCTAGAAATTATTATTATAACTATTCAATTCCATTATAATTATTAATTATTGAAGACGGACTATTCTAGAAGGGGCTAGAGAGGGGGTAATATTAATTTGGCCGACAGAGGGAGGTAGGTGTTAATAGGGCGTCGGTGGCAGGCCGCAGCCAATGAGCTAGTTGGCAAATTAGATCTGGCCAATGACAGCCCTGCTCTGTATCACCTTTGATCTTGCCGCTCTTCCTCCTTCTTCCAAAGCCAAAATCTCTGTTCCTCGATCAACTATTCAGTTCATAGTTATCAAAAGGTCATTTTAAAGAATTATCCAATAAATTACTTCATTATTCATACCAAAACATCTAACAAACAGTTCAAAGCTGGCAGTTTGTATTCCAGGTTTCATTAGCTTGTAGGAGTCCAACAATTTTTTAAAACGATTTTTAAGAGCACGTATTATTCAATTCACAACCCATTCAATTTCTTATCACTATTCAATACTTTTTTTTTGTACGAAATTAAGTTAGAATAATAGGGTAAACCGTACTGTTATTGGCACCCTTAAGACTAAATTTCATTTGTGACATTAAAAAAAATACTTCTTATGAAGGGATCTAATTGAAACTTCCTATAACTCCTCTTTATCTATCCTGATAAAGACTCAAGAGGTTTTTTTGGGTCAAAAGTTCAATAGTTTTACAATATGGCAAGATTTATTCTTAAAAGTGCCTATTCTAGTTATTGGCACCCTGTGGATTTAATTGTGAAATCATCCCTATGGTTAGTTTGTTTAAGTCGTACTTCATAGATGACTTAGAGGACCCTTCAAACATAACACTCATCTATATCTTGTAATAAAATTGGGATTTGTTTACCTATTTCCTTAAGTTAAATTTGGGGTGCAAATAACTGTACTGAGTGCCAATTACTGTATGGTTTACTCTATGTCAGACATTTTATGCACGAGGATATAAGTGCCCAGCAGCACCCCTTTCCGAGCTTGGTACTTCAGGAGAGAAAGTACCACGTCCTGTTTGATGACTTTTTAGTCATTATCCAACAGGCATGTCAGCCTTAGCCTCGTTGCCAATTAGTCTATTGTTATGTCTGTGCAAATCTAAGATGAAAGCGTAAATAAAGACCTGAATAAAGAAAAAAAAGTCGTTGGTGGTTTGTTCCAAGACTGTATATAGAGTTTCATACTCACGTACCATAGAGCGTCCGTTTTTATTTGTTGAAGTTTTTATCCTATGCAACAATAACTAGCGCAGATGCAAACCTAACTACATTACTAGCTCTACTTATTGTTAACGTGCTATTCCATACTGCCTTACCTGAGAATCCTTAAGGCCCAGCTTCTCGGCGAGCTTTTTCCTGTCGGGTTTGGAGATGTACTTCTGGACCTGGAACCTCTTCTCCAGCCCTTTCCTCTGGAGGTCGGAGAAGACGGCCCTCCGCATCATCCCCCGCCGCGGCTTGCCCCGCTGGCTCTGGGCCCACGGGAAGGTCCCTGGAAGGGGGAACACCGTCGTACCAGCCAGCCCACCGTGGCCGCCGCTACCTGGGCAGTCCCAACACCTTTACTATATTGCTAGCTATATATTACATATATAATATTAAATGTTATTAAATAGAAGTAATATAAAATGGGACTGGAAATAAATGAAAGCAAGACCAAATACATGTACAAGTCCAGAAAAGGGGACCCTGTAGGACCATTGGTAAATGGAGGGTATAATTTCGAAGATGTAGAAACATTTAAATATTTTGGCAAAATCGTGTCACGTACCAATAAAATAGAGGAAGAGATCAAAGCGAGGATCCGAAGTGGATCTTGGAACAGGTGCTACTGGTCTTTAAAGAAAATCATTCAAAACCGAGAAATATCCCGGAACATCGAAAAAAGAGTTTACAAGACGGTACTCCGACCAGTGGTGATGGGAGGAAGCGAGGATTGGACCCTTAGAAAACAGAGGGAGAGACATCTAAACGCATGGGAAAGAAAAACCCAAAGAAAAATATATGGCCCAACCAGGGAGGATACGAATAAGTTCAAAGACAAATAGGGAACTTAGGGACCTGTACGAGGATCCAGAGTTTCCTGTATCAAAAAAGGAAGATAAGATGGTTGGGGCACTTACAACGGATGGATCAAGGAAGAACCCCAAAGCAAATAATGGAAGGACACCCGGATAGTAAAAAAGAAAGAGGCAGACCGAGACTGCGATGGTAGGAAGATGTGGAGGCGGATCTTCGACTGATGGGAGTGGTGGAATGGAGGAGCGCGGCAGAGGATCGAGCCGAATGGAGGAAGATTGTCGAGGGGGCCAAGGTCCTACGGGGACCATAGCGCCAACAGAGTTAGAGTTAGTTAGTTATAAAATGGAACTTTTCTGCTCTATTACACCAGCTGTGGATCAACTCAAGAATACACAAGACAGGGATGCACAGAAAGGGGTGATGGATGTATGGCACAAGTTATGCCATCAAAATTTTGAGGGGGCTTATTTTTAAGTGGTTAAGAACGTTTAAGATGAGCAATTAGTTTCTAGTTAATGAATTTTTGAGGGGAGAGACTTTCAAATCAGGGTCTGATGTTACTTCGATGTCAGGTTTTTTTACTTTTCCATAGCTAAATAGACGATGAGCGGACCCGCTAGAATATAAAATAATAAAGGTGACCGCTTTGTCACCTCTCGAGAGTGATCTCGAGCTCGGTTGCAATAACTTACATAACCAAGGCTATTGCTATACTCCAAAGAGGTCCTCCTTCCTATTTTACCCCTTTCAACATATGTTTGTATTCTATTGTACATTTTAGTGGATTAGGAAAAGATGCAAGTTGTAGGCTTTCCATCAGCAATTTTAACGGGGTAATCGGTTGTCCAGGAGTTAAATATAAAAATGTGTGACGTTGCTGATTGGCATTTACATATTTATCAAAACACCTCGACTTCTAATCTAAGTAGGTTGGTAAGTGAAAGTTGTGTGTTACACGCATCTCACCAGATTTTTTTTTTTATAGCATGATTTTTAATGAGAGGAGAGCAATAAAATTTCCCGGGAGATGTGAGGGGGTGCACCAGCGGATGTGCACCCCAGATGAAAGAAAAAAATTGTAGAGGAATGATTTGATGGCGATTAATAACCTTCCAAAAAAATATTTAACAACAAAATATTTGACAGGCATTGGAATATATTTTGATGAAATTATGACAGGTGGATATTGCCGTACACATATAATAATACAATGATTGACATCGATAAAAATTATTACAATCGACAAGAGAGAGAGAGAGAATGAGATAAGCCCCCTTTTAACATGTCAATTGGGATGAGAGATAAAATGCGTTTTGATTTGTGGAGCCGATGGAGGTCAATTGAAATCTGTTGAGTACATTTTGAGGAATGAATATGGCGATCGGGTGAAGAGTGGCCGATAATGCAACAGAGTCCGCTTTATTGTCCCATCATTACCATATTCATATATCCAATGATGAGATGAATTAAATCCCACATTTAGGCTCATTTCCCGCTGCCTACACAATCCATGTATACCTTTCATCTTTTTTTTTTTTTTGGAATGTACCAATTATCCCATAAACCATACCTATAAAATATCTCTACTGCTACATTTTAGTTGTTGTTAATTTAAATACACCATATTAGGCTACTGTTCTCGAAACGAGATAGCTTAAAATGCTATAAATAATTCAAACCTCTATAAAAAGTCCGACATTGATTTACTAAATAAAAGTCTAAAAATAAAAGGTGCAGGTCTTTTTTTATGTTTTTAATGGAATGGGCAAACTTGGTGCTAATAAGTGCCGATTATGCCTTAATTAGCACAACATTTATAGGTTAGTTATTTACTTTTTTTTTATTACTAAATAGTAATAATCTAGTAATTATTTTGAATTCCACGATACAATAATCGACCACCTCTTGTTGTATATACACCCATTGGTCTTCTGATGACGGGAATGTAACACCATCGAGCATTCTAAGCATACGCGATGCATAATGTATAAACGCTCGAGCAGGGTTATGGAACAAGGCATGATAAGCTGGTAATCACAATGCAAGTTTGTCGTCTCAGCCACACCTGAGCTGAAATCCTTATACAAATCTGTTTTTTAGCCGAAAAGAAATCGATGACGAAGTGTTCTGGGTGAGAGTACCGGTTAAGGTAGGTATCTTCATCAACATAAGAACTGTTAAAAATTATAAAAAAAAATAAATAAATTCAAAGATAAAAATCTGGATATTAGTAGGAGGTAAATCAATAATAAATTAAGATCAATTCATTATTTTACGGAAAATTGGTCTTTGAAAAAAAATCTTGTGTACTTAAAAAACAAACGTTAACTTCTGTCTTCAGAAATTTCTGGGGTTACATTTCGTACTGATTTGATTTAGTTTCTTCGCAACCTGATTCCCTTCACGAATTATTTCATTAGTTAAATTAAAACAATTTAGAATATAATAAACATGTTTAATGCATCTCCAAGGACGGAAAATAAGAAAGTTAAAAATGTACGAATAAAAAAAAAAGAGTGGATTTTTTTTTATTTATACTGGGTGTCCCAGACCTACAGTAAAAAAAAATTAGGTAATACTGCATGCAAAACGGGGTAGAATGGCGCAGAAACGAGTTTCGTATCTCAATCTGTTGAGGAGATAAAAAAAAAAATTGTTTTTATTTTTAATATCTTACTTTTTTCTAAAAAATGGCAGTTTTATTTACTTCGGTTTAACGTAAAAACAAAAACGATGACATTTTCTAAATCAACATTAAATTTCATAAAAGATGAGTTAGGTTTGGTAATTTTAAATCCACTTTCAGTGGGCCTTTTAACGCGCAAAACACAAAACATTTATTAAAACTTAAATTTTTAATAGTTTTTGAAAATTCTTCGCTCCTCACTGGAGCACCCTAGAAGCTGTCAAATTTCTTAAAAACTGCGGAATTTAGTTAGCTTTTTAATGGTATAACCCATGATACAATTGCACTTCACCTTTTGAGTCCGAAAGAAGTTTTTCTCATGAAAAACACGCTAGAGAATGTCACTGCTGGGGCAATGAGGAAGCGCGCTAGAGCCTGCATCCAAAGTAATGGATGCCAAACTTACCATGAGTTAGAGTTAGTTTTACTTTTTAAGACTAGAAAGGACAATATATGAATTCTAAATAATATAATAAGGGTAATAATAATCTAAAATTAAAAAAAAAATCTCCTTAGTTTAAATTAAAAAAATACTTTCTTTAAAATAAATAAAACTTTTTTCTTCTCTTCTACTAAAATTTGAAAAAATTCTACAGACTTATCTTTAACATTTTTTAAGTAGATTTTTTTCTAATTTTAGTAGAAGAGAAGAAAAACCCTTTTTTTATTTTAAAGAAAGTATTTTTTTAATTTAAACTAAGGAGTTTTTTTTTTTTAATTTTAGATTATTATGACCCTTATTATATTATTTAGACCATAATTTATTTAAACTTTTTTGTGGCTCTTGATCTTACATCTGAGTTACTACTTTAACTAATAGATCGTATTAATTAATAATTATCTTTGTTAATATTAATCAATGAGTCAAAAAATAAATTTAAACTGTTAGTTTTTTTTCCACGTTTTAGAAATGGCATGGATTGACTTGTATTCATAGCGCCGATTACACATTGATTGAGCAAAACTTTTATAGATTAGTTATTTGCTTGTATTTGGTAGCTAAATGGTCATTTTATATGTAAGAAATCGGCAAATAAATAATTTATTTAATTACGGAAATTTACCAGCAGGCAGATACAAATATCGTCTGTAAAATAATAATTTATACTTATTTGCCGATTTCTTACATATAAAATGACTATTTAGTCATTGCAATCTTTTCTCTTCAAAAATAAAATATTTAAAAATAATATAATATTAAAAATAAGGTGGTTTACCACGAAAATGATTAAATCAATATAAAATAAAGACATTATTAACATATTAATGTATTAAGGTAACGTAATTATGCTTCACAGAGAGGATATACTTTAATACATTTATGTATATAAAATTATATGTATAAATGTGTGAATGGTGTAACCTACCCGACATGTAGGGCTGCCTGCAGGCCAGAAGGCTGTGGTGGAGGTGACTAAAGCCAGGGCTGGGCCGGGGTATAGGCTTCGCGATGTAACCCCCGAAACCAAGGTAGTGCCCGTTGCTACTCATTAGAGCACCTGAAATATATAAATAAATAGAATGAGTATGCATAAATAATATTATATCGAGTTGACATAAAATATTACATTAATACTAATTTTAGAGTAAACGTGTGGTGTCTGTCCCATGTTACGGAGAAGAATTTTATAAGGTACGGTAATAATAATGAGGAAGTCGCACCCCAAAAACAAAAGGCAGCCTGAAGACCACTTATAGGCACAATGAATTTCTGAAGGGCGCATTATGCAGTGTTTCGAAAACTTAAATCGATATCTTTCTAATTATACTAAAATTATAGGTCAATTCTGATAGCAAAACAATATATTTCCTATAAGTATGAGTGACAAGCCAAGGAAGCACACGAGCAGCAAGGTTTCCGAATGCCGTGAAGAATGGAAAAGATTAGGACATGTTCAAGTCCTTGTTGACTGCCAAGATAAATTTTATAATTTTATTTTTAATGATGAATAATTTGTTTGGCTTTCTGTCCAGTTCATATTAAATTTCGGGAATGATAATCGAACCCTTAAATCCTCAGCTAAAAGATAATTTTGCTTAATATGTAAATAGATGTGTATAAATATGAGTAAAAAGGATAGTAATACAATAAAGAATTATTGTTATTATTACTGCAAGTCACAAACCGTATCGGTTCAAATAAAATACCTCAACAACAACAAAAAATATGTGTAATAATAAATTCCAAGTCAGAGGATTTATAACTGATATATTAACATGCCACTTATTTTTATTCACTCCCTGTCTTAATACTATCTACCTATGTTTCTTTACGTAGAGGAAAATACGATTTTTTAATTATCAAGTTATATGCAGATTAAACTGAAAATTCAGATTGAGAAATTATCTCCAATGGATAATATGTATTTGTTAACACGGTAAATTAGGGCCGGGATAGCCGAGCGTGTTTGAGCGCGACCCGCTTAAGCATGCTCGAGCCGAACGGCGGCTGTTCGAATCCGCCCTGGGAGGGTTGACTTTAATTTCGTGGAGGCCACACGGAATAAAGCTCGACCTACCCCCACCATGGTTAGAATAGGTTGGTTACACCTCTAAAGTAACCCCCACGTAAGCCACAAACGGCCAGGTAGGGGTACCGAACAAAAAACAAAAAACAAAATGAACACAGAAAATTAAATTTTCGAGTTTGACAAACATTTTATTAGCCTTGTACGAATATATGAATGTTTTTTTTCCATGTATATGAATGAATATATGAAAACAAAACTTTCCTAATTCCGCACGCGAGGGAGCACAAAAAACCTGATTCTGATTTCTTGATTATTTAATAAGAAAATAACAGCATTGTTATTTTGAGGTAACAGCCACCGACTCCATTGATAACATATTATGACGTATTTAATTTGCCCTGATGACATCATCGCTCAACTTATCCATTGTTTCGCCCAATCGGTACAAGATCATGACACCAAGAAAAACAGGAATGGTATTTAAACTTCGCTTTGTTTGAATTTTACATCATGTAAAGCTGCATAGAATATTAAATGTAATTATGTTATGAAAACAAAATTATGTGGGCCGAACCAGCCCGCTGACGATTACAATGACTGGCCTATTACTAGGCTGTTTGCTCAGCTAATCGGGGAGGGAAGATACTGAAAAGGAAGCGGTCTGCTTAGCGGTGCAGCGATTTGCCGTGGGTGGGCCTCGTGTTGTTTCAGCCCCGCCCGCTAAGCCTTTGCGTCAACATCCTCCCATTCATACCCCTAGCTTAGCTTATCCTCCTCTGCTTGCAAAAAGCCAAACCCATGTTGTGGAAGCGATCTCTGTGATCCCGAACAAAAGGCATTAAATCAAACTAATAAAAAAAAAAAAATTTTGGGGTATCCATCTACAGATTGAGATTCAATAACACGTTAGATCATCAATGAAGTTACAGCAGTTCAGAAATGGATGTGATACAATGATTGCAATGAAAGGATTAATAAAAAAAAATCTGGTGCGTGCGCGCAACACACAACTGTCACTTACCAACTTACTTAGATTAGAAATTGACGTGTTTTGCTAAATATCATTTCCCAAAGTCACACATTTTTCTACATTCATATCTTATTTTTGTTAATCGTTTTTGAGTAAATAAAAAAAACCCGTGAAAATGATACAAAATTTATTAAGTAAAGTTCCCCTTCCGGTTGATCAATTGTGATGAAATTTTTACAGTCACATCTTTGGCATATAAATACATCAAATACCAAGTTTGATCAAAATCGTTAAAACCGTTTTTGAATAAATAAAAAAAAACATGTGAAAATGATACAAAATTTATTAAGTAAAGTCCCCCCTCCGGTTGATCAATTTTGATGAAATTTTTACAGTCATATTTCAGGCATATAAATAAATCAACTCTAAATACCCAATTTCAGGTTCGCACGGTTTATAGTTTTTGAGCTAGTCTGTTCACACACACACACACACACACACACACACACACACACACACACACACACACACACACACACACACACACACACACACACACACACACACACACACACAGACCATTTCGCGGGACTTGGTTATTTTGACTCAGGGGACCCCAAAACGTGTATTTCCGTTGAAAACCGGGAGTCGAAAATTTTCACGATCACAATACTTCCACTTAATCCTTATATATATAAAAATCTCGTGTCCCGATGTTTGTCTCTCTATTTCTCAGAAACTACTCAACCGATTTTAATGAAATTTGGCTCAATGTATATAGTTTTGGCCAACTTACCGGACCGGATAGTTTTTAACTTGATTAGTGATCAAAATAATTCTTATATAGCGAATTATTGCAAATACAGTAGGTCGTGCTTCGATTTATTAACATGGCGTCATATGTCGATTTCATAATGTTTTTGTTTATAAGCATGCTATTGTAATACAGGTTATCATTATTATAATTTTGTATTGCGTTATGTGAGTGCAGTTATTTGTTCCTATATTATTATTTTCCACAGACAAATAGTAATACAAATTTGTATTTATTGTTAATTTTCATTAAAGAATAAATAAATCAAGAAAAGGTTACAATAAATTCTCAAATGTGTAGGTACTTTTTCTTCCTTTTCCTTTTTTATTTGTATTTAAATTAAATTACTAGCTAAGCGCTGAAACGCTTTGCTGTGGCCCACCCTGATATCAACTTTTAGTAAAGTAAATACATTTTAATAATTTAAATTAGGCTATTATTTGAAACAATCCTCTATAAATGTTGTAACAGCGCCTACTGTCATAGGTGTAACCTAATAGAAACCTCACTTGGGGAGTCAGTGTTGCCAAAAATTAGTGAAAATTAGTATGCTGGCTACACTGTGGGTAACCAGTCGTAAAAACTCCCTCACAAAAGAGTGTGTTTTGATTAGGTGTTGTGGGATACTTTGTGATTTGCTAAAGAACTGCATAATTAAGACTTTAATATTATATTTTCAAATAAATTTATTTTTTGAAGAGAAAAGATTTGGCTCCGCCGGGAGTCGAACCCGGGTCTCCTGCGTTACATGCGAGGATGCTAACCGCTACACCACAGAGCTCGGCTCAAGGCAGAGCAAATCCTTCCTCTTCACTGATACCTACTCCCCCTATCTCACAAGTTTTGCGAGTAGTAGCGGGAGGTGGACAAATTTTGTCCAATTTATGATATTTATTGACATAAGTCAATTTTTTAAATTATTTTAATTAATCCAATCCTCGCATGTAACGCAGGAGACCCGGGTTCGACTCCCGGCGGAGCCAAATCTTTTCTCTTCAAAAAATAAATTATTTAAAAATAATTTAAAATTGGTGGTCATCCACAATTTAAGATTGGATTAATTAAAATAATTTAAAAAATTGACTTTGTCAATAAATATCATAAATTGGACAAAATTTGTCCACCTCCCGCTACTACTCGCAAAACTTGTGAGATAGGGGGAGTAGGTATCAGTGAAGAGGAAGGATTTGCTCTGCCTTGAGCCGAGCTCTGTGGTGTAGCGGTTAGCATCCTCGCATGTAACGCAGGAGACCCGGGTTCGACTCCCGGCGGAGCCAAATCTTTTCTCTTCAAAAAATAAATTATTTAAAAATCATTTAAAATTGGTGGTCATCCACAATTTAAGATTGGATTAATTAAAATAATTTAAAAAATTGACTTATGTCAATAAATATCATAAATTGGACAAAATTTGTCCACCTCCCGCTACTACTCGCAAAACTTGTGAGATAGGGGGAGTAGGTATCAGTGAAGAGGAAGGATTTGCTCTGCCTTGAGTCGAGCTCTGTGGTGTAGCGGTTAGCATCCTCGCATGTAACGCAGGAGACCCGGGTTCGACTCCCGGCGGAGCCAAATCTTTTCTCTTCAAAAAATAAATTATTTAAAAATAATTTAAAATTGGTGGTCATCCACAATTTAAGATTGGATTAATTATTATATTTTCAGTTGATTTATTTAACAGAAGTTTCTTTATTTTCATTATTCGTTTTGTTATTATTATTTAAATACAGTGTTTTTTTATTTTACCAAACCTTTTTATCATTTTTATCCCGAGATCTAAAATGTAAAATTTAAAAAATGTCAGTGAAGATTTGTAATTCCTCCTTTATCAACAATAATTTAAAGTTGAGAAAATTTAATCCCAATCGAATAGAGGCTGTTACTTCATAAGTTGTAATTATCTTTAAATGTAAAATTTAAAAAATGTTAGCGAAGATTTTAATCCTTTCTTTAATTTAAAGTAGGCTATTATTGGGAATGATATTTCGTTGTTAATTTTACCAGAATACAATTTTTTACTTATCCTTAAATGACTGTTGATTAAGAAAGGATTACAAATTGCGGCATTTTTTAAATTTTACTTATAATGATTATTACACCTCTACTGAACAGGAATAATTGTTATTTGGGTAACTTTCAGATTTATCCGCCATAAATATGAGAATACTACTGCAAAATAATCCATCGGCAGATATATTTTTTAAACAATTGCTTTTTTTGGAAACGGTGAAATAGAGCTGCATCGAAATTCAAAATTTATCAAATTACCAGAAAATTTCTGAACTGTTGTAGAGACGAAAAATGAACTGTGTACGAAATATAAAGTGTCTTTCCTGATATTTTGAACAATTATTTGGACTATAATTGGCTGGGTAGTCGTGCTATTTTGGCAGCAAAAAATGTTGATTTCGATGAAATAAACTTCCAAAATCAATTGACAATGTTCTAGATGTAAACGAAGCCGTAAATTTCCCATCTGAATTTTTTAATTCCCTGGATATACACCCAAACAATCTCCAGTTGAAGATTGCCTCACCGATCATTCTTCTTCGTAACTTAAATCCACCTCAATTGTGCAACGGTACACGTTTGGTCATTAAAAGGATCACAGGAAATGTTATTGAAGGAAAAATGTTGCCTGGAAGGTTTCAGGAGATATCGTCCTGTTGCCACCTATTCCCCTGGAACCGACAGAATTTTCAATAAAATTTAAAAGGCTTCATTATCCTATTCGTTTGGCTTTTGCCATGACCATAAACAAATCCCAAGGGCAAACAATGTCCACTTGGACTTCTAAAATCCGTGTTTTTCCCTTGGGCAATGGCATAACTCACTTGGGTAATGGGTATCGCCTGCTCACGTGTTTGGAAACCATCAAATCTTTGGTTTGTGTTAAAAAAAAAAAAAACACGTTAACCCAACAACAAATTAGTACTTGAATAAATAAAAATTCTTAATTGTATTATGTAAAAACCTCTTTAAGAAGAGATTTATTATCACTCAAATATATTGCTAAATTAAAAGCTTCAACACACCACCCTCCTACCGAACACTTTTAGCCGAAGGGTTGGGATATGACGCGTTAACCAAGATTGGCATGACCCTGAGCAAAATTAAACTAACAATACCAAGTTGGAGTAGTGTTAGGCCAATAATCAATAGATCAATGGCTGAGGTTATCAAAACTTACTTCAGTCATCCTTTTTAAAATTAGTGGAAAAATATAGCCATTTCGAGTTAGTTTATACCGATCCATAAAAAAAGGGGGATGGTGTTGGCAGCTCTGTGAGTCGTAAACACAATCAGCTCCTTTTTAATCAAACTACATTGAAATATGAGATGTAAAAAATAAAAACTTTAACTTTCCTATATTCTTTACCAAATACTTTTAAATGGTGTAATGCTCTATTCTCAATCACGTTGGATTTTGATTAGCTGAAAGGTTATCATCTTTATCAATGAATATTGGTATCACTGTATTTGTTTAAAAATATTAGGATATAACTACTGAGCCACAGCAACGCGTGGCCGGGTCTGCTAGTATATATAATATATATAGGTAAGCGAAAGTAAAAAGGATCATAAACTATTCATATTAGAATTGATTATATTGAAAAAGAAACTTACTTACTTAATTAATTAATCGAGGAAGCATTTAGAATTAAATATTGAGCTACTCAAATATTTTTCGTTCCGTCCACATTAACCGATACTAAAGATTAACTCTTGAGTCAATGATTTTTTTTATTTAAAAATGATATTATTGTTTCCTGGATCTTACCAGTATTTTCCTGATAACTAGATGAATGAATCAATGAAATGAAATAAAAGACAATGACGATTGTTTAAGGTAGCATTTGTTTAACTGTATTACTTAGAATAATGGAAAATAGTTGACCCTTACGAATAATTCGCATGAAGTATTTAGAAATATATGTCGTACCGACAAAAACAAAACAACTTTCAAAAATAATGTACGTAATAGATACAAGGATATTCATCTGGTGGCCATATGAACCAGTAGTGATTTTAGTAATTTCAGCAGTAATTGGTAGTGCCCAGTGATTTTCTTAGTTTTTAACTAAAAAAAAAATCTCAATTTGTTGGTATTTATTAGCTCGTAAAAGTCATATCATATTAGCTCAAAAAAGAAAAAGTAATATCAGACTACTTAAGAATGTTTTGAGAGGTAGTGCTTCTGGCGCCATGGAAGATATTTCCGTTGTGACGTTTTTTATTATATAAGCCGTGAAGTAGTTACTGCTCATAGGTAAATAACTCCAACTTTCATTTTGTATATTTTTTAAAGTTTTTTTCTTCATTGCCTTCTCCACAGTTCTTTTTTTTTTTTTTTTTTTTTTGGAGGGGGTCTGACAATTTTTCCAGACTGGACGGGAAGGAAATCTTCAATGTTTTTTTTTATTTATTGAAATTTACAACTGTATTTACAGGAGGGGCCCGGTGTGGCTGTGCGGTAAAGCGCCGTACTCCCATGCCGGAGCTGCGGGTTCGAGTCCCGCCCTGGGAGGTGCTTTTCTTTCGTAGGAGAAGTATCACCCAGTGCCATGGGTGTTAATATGGGCAGTATAGGGCTTCAGTGGAAGCCTTGAAGTCCCAAAAAAAAAAAATAAAAAAAAATAAAAAACTGTATTTACATATAATACATCCAGTAAATGAGATCACAATAAAAAAGGAAAATGGCAGGAATAAGCATGAAGAGAAGCTAGCCATTGGTAGTACTCAACTAATACACTTACCATAGAAGGTCCCGAGGCCATATTCTTTTCAGAAGCCTAGGAGGATTGTCTGGAATAGGGGAGGAAGCGAGGTTGGAAACAAGAGGGTTCGGATGATTTGGGAGTTTATTATAAAAGGATTGGTATCTGGATCAGGCCAAATCGGCTACACATGTAACGTTAAGGTCTTTCTAGATGAGTTTATTTGTGACGAAATAAAGAGCATTAAGGATTTTACGAAGTATTTTGGATTGCAAAAATTGGATTCGGGAGGAATTTGATGGTTTCGTGGAGCCCAAAAGCTGATGGGGAAAAAGATGGGATTTTTCAGGATTGATTTTGATTCTCCAGTTTTGACACCATTCTTCGAGAATGGTGATGTGGGATTGGAGAGTTTGGGATGCAAGGACTGGGTCATAATTAACTACTAGCACAGATGTGTCATCGGCGTACGTAGAGATAACATTATTAGGATGGGTTGGTGTATCAGCTGTATAAACTGTGTCGAGGATGGGACCGAGGATGCTACCTTGGGGAACACCAGCAGACTGAGAAAAGAGGGATGAAAAGGCATTATTATGACTTACCTTGAATACTCTGTCTGAAAGGTAGGAACGGATAATGAGAAAGTAAGTAGGAGGAAGGAATTTACGAAGTTTGTATACCCCAATCCCGGGTGCCAAACTCGATCATATGCTTGTTCTACATCGAGAAATACTCCAGTACAGTACATTTTGCGCTCCAATACAGACGAGACAGAGTCAACCACACGATGGCATTGCTGAATCGTGGAGTGTGATGTTCGGAATCCAAACTGGTGATCTAGGATTATGTGATTTGATTCTGGGATGAGGTAAAGACGTTTAAGAATGAGTTTTCAAGGATTTTGCCTATGATTGGTAATACAGAAATAGGACGGTAAGAGGATGGGCATTCAGGTGGCTTCATGAGTTTGTGAATCATTTTAACAACAGCTATTTTCCATGGATCAGGGAAATAGGTGGTTCAGAGTGCAGCATTATATATGTAGGTGAGAAACCAAAAAGCTTTCCTGGGGAGAAGCTTTAGGATTTGAGAGGTAATGAGATCGTGTTCAGGAACTTTGCAGGAAGGAAATTTCTTGATAATGTAGGTTATTTCTGATGGATGAAATGCTTTAGGTGGGAGGGTCATTTGGGAGGAGTATCCATTTCTGCTTCAATACATTCATGGTGAGTAGGATTAAGGATATCAGGATGTGGATTAAAAGTTTTGAAGAGGTGCTGGCCGAATATTTAGGATTTTTCTTCTTCGGTTCTGGTCCAGGTTTGGGAATCAGTAAGGAGTGGTTGATTATAGTCTTTGGATTTTAGGAGCTTTTTGGTCGAGGTCCTTAATGACTTCCTTCAAATTTATATCTCGAACTTATCAATATCGAAATTGATGAAAGGTTAAGAAAGATATGGCGAACTGACAAAAAAAAACAAACAAAAAAAAACACTTTTTAAAAATAATAGAGAAGATGGATTCCAAACTAAAAACAATATTGCTACTGATTCCTTTCTTTTAGTGGTAAAAAATTGATTGGTATGAAGTGTGCACCTTTTGGTACATGTTCTGGGAATAACACCATTTAGACAACGGCCGCAAAATAAGTAATTGCATCTGTTGTCAACGGACTTCAAAATTCATAAATTATGAAATACTTAAAATATCAGGATATGAACCTGACATTAGAAATGTCACTCTGGTGGGTTCTTAGTGTACACGATACAGCGAAAGAACGAATGAAAAAGTAAAGCAAGAAGCAAAATGGTTTTTTTTTTTTATTATTTTTTTTTTTTACTTTCACTTACCTATATATGAAATATATAGTAAGTGGAAGTATTGCGATCGTGAAAAAATTCGACTTCCGGTTTTCAACGGAAATACACGTTTTGGGGTCCCCTGAGTCGAAATGACCAAGTCCCGCGAAATGGTCTGTGTGTGTGTCTGTGTGTGTGTGTGTGTGTGTGTATGTGAACAGACTAGCTCGAAAACTATAAACCGTGCGATCCTGAAATTGGGTATTCAGTGTAGGTATATGCCCGCGATGTGACAGCATAAATTTCATCAAAATTACTTAAAGGGAGGGGGTACTTTATTTAATAACTTTTTAGGTTTTTTTCGATTTTCTCAAAAACGGCTCTAACGATTTTGATTAAACTTAGTATTTCATCTATTTATATGCCCGAGATATGACTGTAAAAATTTCATCAAAATTGATTAACTGGAGGGGGGACTTTACTTAATAAATTTTGTAACATTTTCACATGTTTTTTTTATTTACTCTAAATCGGCTTTAACGATTTTGATCAAACTGGGTATTTGATGTATTTATATGCCCGAGATATGGCTGTAAAAATTTCATCAAAATTGATTCACCGGAGGGGGGACTTTACTTAATAAATTTTGTAACATTTTCACGTGTTTTTTTGATTTTCTCAAAAACGGCTCTAACGATTTTGATTAAACTTAGTATTTGATCTATTTATATGCCCGAGATATGTCTGTAAAGATTTCATCAAAATTGATCAACCGCAGGGGGCACTTTACGTAATAAATTTTGTATCATTTTTACGTGCTTTTTTTATTTACTCAAAAACGGCTTTCACAATTGTGACCAAACTGGGTATTTGATGTATGTATATGCCAAATATGTGATAGCCAACATTTCATCAAAATTGATCAACCGAAGGGGGGACTTTACTTAATAAATTTTGTATCATTTTCACGGAGTTTTTTATTTACTCAAAAACGGCTTTAACGATTAATGAAAATAAGATATGAATGTAGAAAAATGTGTGACTTTGGGAAATGATATTTAACAAAACACGTCAATTTCTAATCTAAGTAAGTTGGTAAGTGAAAGTTGTGTGTTGCGCGCACGCACCAGATTTTTTTTTTTACTAATCACCTTTTTAAATACATGGTCAATGAAGAAAATATAACAATGTGTAAAACTAAAACGAAGAATGGTCAAGTCGACTAATTAATCGTAAATATAATACAGCCATGTACTAGCCAAATCTACAGCCACGCTGTCTCTAAAAAGCATAATACCAAAAGATTGTTCCATAATACTTAAGTGAGTTAGGGGTAAGCGGTTAAATAAGAATTGGAGACACAACTTTCTTCACCTGCTTTTAAGTGAAAAGCAACCTCTTCTAAATCTTTTTTTACATAACCATAATACGAAAAACTAAACTTCCTACGAAGGGGAATCATGTGTTCATAAAACCCTAATTCTACAAAACCTAATTAGCTTGATATAACAAAACTAGGCGTCGCTAATGGCCATGGCAGTTGAAGCAAATTGAATAATTAATAATTAAATAAGAACATTTTCAGGCCGATTTCGTAAAAGAATTTTTTCAAATTTCTGAGAGTTATATCAAAAGAAAAAACTGAAAGATCCCCTTGGCCGATTGTCATGTCTATATAGACAAATCATAAGCCTTCGAGGTAGAGGAATGGTTCGGATACTTGTAGTATGAGCTAGATGATCAAAGGGACAAAAGGAAACGATTCGGGACCGTATCCTTTGAAAGGCCTGCCTTTGCGGCCGCTAGTTCCCTATTGGTCAGGCGGTCGGAGGGAGGAGGAATTAAAAAGCTGAAAAGGAGCAGGCCGCGCGACTGTTGTTGCCGAGGAGCGTGCTGGTGTCCTGGTAGTGACGTGTGCAAATTGTCGTGGTCCCCCCTGGTACGGATCAATCGACAACAGGCATCAAACCCACCCCCGAGCCTGGGACCTTAAGCCGTTATCGCTAAACATGACAAATCCCGATTAGCCTCTCTTGGCTGTCTTTTTCAGCCCCCTCTAGTGTATTAGTACCCTCATAATTCCGACCATTGCTTTATCAGTTCCCTTGTTCCTTCGCTTTCCGCTTGTCTTTGATGCCACCCATTATCAATTGTTTTCTTTGACATTGTGAATGAATAAAGTATCTCTTTCCGGATGAAAAGTTATAGGACCTGTTTTTTTCTGTACTTATGCATTCAGTACAAAGGTATAAGGGTGCAGAGGAATATGATATGCTATTTATATTTATCGTTACCAGAGAAAAAAATGTTTTAATCACTGACGTCACTGCGGCTAACTCCACTGACATGAACATTAGTCGTTTTTAAATGCTATACTTTTAGTAGGTAGGATACACATGTGAGAAAATACCGATACCCTTAATCATATTGGTATTTTACATGAAAAATTATAGTTAAATAGAAAAAGATTTTTTGTATAGGGCTCAGTATCTTTCGAATGACTAGCGGGCGTATATCGACACCTGTTTTTCTCAGTTCAGAAACAAGGGGGAAAGATAGAAATATGGTGGATAGATACCGCCTAAATTAAGAAAAAAATATTAGAACTATTAATTTATGCACCTTATTATTACAAAAAGTCTAGTATTGTAGTGTTATGAATTTAATACCATTTTTATTCTGTTTTTAATTGATAAGAGTTGATTTTTTTTGGCTTTATATTGTTTTGTTTTTTCATACCGATATATAACCTCCCGAAAGTTTTTTGTGAGACCACCGCAGGCAAATCCCGTATCAATATCAGGATACATTACATTATACAGTTAAATAAAGTTAATAATACATTAATTATAATTACATAATACACTCAAATTTTCCTTATTATTCCGTCATTCTGCTGCTCCATACTACGAACACCTTCGGTACCGCACACTATCTCAAGCGTTGCAAGACACTCCTTTGCGCTACCTCTAATTTCCAAATCCTGTGCAAGGATGACTTCCTACTCCAAAAAACGCTGAATCCTCTTAGCTCTTTCATATGTTCGACTATTTCCAAATCCTCAACAATACTGACCATCTTTTCAGCTGCTTCCAAAAGCTTTCTTTTATAACCCTTTTCCCTTTGAACAAACATTCTTTTTCCCACTTCTAGTTTTTATTTGACAGATTTATCTGTTGTATTGTGCTGTTTGGACATCGGCATCTGCTAATTATTGAAAACTCTTCATTATTAAGCAACATTTTAATTTTTAATACAGTACTAATACGCTCTGATAGGGCTATCCTTTTACTTACATGTTTAAAATTAAAGACATTATCGCTTTAAATATTTAACTGATTTAATATTATTACAACTATAACATATGGGCAATTCAAGAGCTGATAGGTATAGGCATAACGTCATCCTTTCTTGACTTTCTGCAGTAAGGGACCATTTACGGCAGTTAATTTTTATTGATATTAATTTGAAGATGAATGTTTAGCCAAAAAAATTAAGATGAATTAGAGGAACTAATAGCTAAAATATAAAACGGTTTAATAACTTACAAAGTTTTTGTTTGGTTTTTTAAGTACAGATTTTAGGATGAAAGCTTGGAACAATAAATTCGAAGGGGTAAATTTTGATTTATCAATAATCTTTATTCTAAATCCGATACTTTAATGGTTTTCATGATATTTTTTTCTGATTCGATCCCTTCTATTATGGGATTACAGGAGCGATTAGGGGTATTTATTTAGAGAATCAATCAGACACAGACAGAGCCTTCAGGCACACTCCGCAGTCATTAGTTAGCAGTGGTGAGTGGGATCTTGAAGGGTGATCAAACACAGGAGGGTCAACAAACTACCCTAGGGAGCACTTATATCAATGTTCGGGGGAGTTGGGGGGGGGGGGGGGGCCTTAAGCCGATTCGGCGAATCCAATAATATCATACCCGGGCTTAGCGGGCCTATACCCAGCACGGCAGGTAGGTTTCGATTGACTACGCATATACATACTTCGATCTATAAGCTTTTGTACTGTTACAGGAAAAATAAAAAAATAAGTACCTATTATAAGAAAAAACTAAGTAACCAATAAAGGGTGAAAGGAGAAACGGGTAGGTAAAGTAGGGTTTAAAGATTTAAGGTGCACTTAACCACCTACATCTTTCCATTGTCAAACAGAAAGCAAACTCGACAAGCTGTCAGTGAACTGGTATCTGCAACCTCTCACCTAGCACCTCCGTAAATGAATCCTTTTCATAGAACCAAGGGCGTTCCCAGGATCAAAACGTGGGGGAGGGGCAAGCTATGGTCGTTCAGGTTGTAACATCTTACGGAAAAGGTGAAGGAAACCAAAATTATGTATAATTATAGCAGTGCTTTATCAACTATTTTATTACAATTATTTACTTGAAAAAATATTCTATTACTGCTTCCCGCCTTAAAAGCTTAAAAATTATTGTATCCAGGCTTCCAGGGGGGGGGGCTGCCCCCTGCCCCCCGCTGGGTACGCCCATGCATAGAACCCAACAAAAACCGACCTTTATTTATTTAGGTTTTGTTCTGGATATTATTTGGTTCATAACTAGCTTGCCTAAGAGAGATTTTTAAGCAAATAGTGATAGAAATTATTTTTAAAAAACATAAACTCGAAAACGAAACATGAAACCTCTTCAGACGATTAGGTATTGAGTGATGTACCTACTGCCTCCAGTTGGCGAGTTTTTGTAGGACTGTTGATGTGTGATATGATGTGGTTCGACGGTTATATGTAATTACATATAATTATATGGAAATGATCATAAGGGGATACTATTAATAAATTAACTTTTTTTACGTTTTGTCTGATCAACAACCAGGTTTTTTAACCAACAAAGGGTGCCTAGTTTGTCGAGACTATTTCCGGAGGTATATTTTCTTACGGAGTACGAAAAATACGGAGTATTTTTCTTACTCTCTTTCACGTTTTATGATGCAGAACTCCTAGAAATAAAAACTTAGCAGCCAATCTAGCTAATCTTTAATTTATTTTGCCTATACTTAAAAGGGGGAAGGCACGGTCAGTCTCTCCCTTTTGATTATGAATGTTTCTTTATCTTTCCTCATTTGTTGTTATTAAAAGTATATATATTTATTTTATAAAGATCGAGGAGAATTGACAACTATTTGAAGTAATTAGTGGTTACAGGTGCTTTTTACATTCACTTACCTATATATGAAATATATAGTAACGGAAAGTATTGCGATCATGAAAAATTTCGACATCTGGTTTTCAATGAAAAAACACGTTTCGGGGCCCCCTGAGTCCAAATAACCAAGTCCCGCGAAATGGTCTGGTCCGCGATATGTGTGGCAAACGGCAAACGGCAGATTTTTATAAAACTGGGTATTTTATATTGCTATGCCTTTGATATGACAGTAAGAATTTCATCAAAATTGATCAAACGGAGGAGGCACTTTATTTCATAACTTGTTTTCCAATTTATACCTTTTTTAATAAATTTTATATCATTTTCACGTGTTTTTTTTTTATTTACTCAAAAACGGTTTTAACGGTTTTAACTCAAAACCGCCATGATGAATGGAAATCAAGTCTTCTTTAATATCAGGTAAGCTTTATCATTATTAAAATGTTGTGAGGGGGCTTAAACGAGGAAGGTGCCTTTTTAGTTTACTTATGAAGTACCTTTGTTTTTGTTTATATGGAGAAATTAACTGTCTCTCGTTACGAATAAAAATAAATATTGGCTAAATATGAAATATGAAAAAATCAAGTAAACATATTCAGGAGGAAAAAAGAAAAATATTCCGTCAACTCATAAAACACGCCTCATGAGCCCACGCATGCACAGTACGCCTTTAATGACAGACCATTGTTTATAATTAAAGCTGTTCGGTTTATTTAATGGAAATTATTTGTTTCATGATAACTAAATGAAGTTTTCAACATCTACATAGAGAATTATAAAATCAGACGATTTGGAGTATAATGTATGGATTGCCGAATTATTGCAAGTAAAAACTTTTATTAAGTAATAAAAAAATTTAGTGTACTTTAGAGAGCTAATACAAACAAAAATAAATAAATGAATGTAGAAAAATGTGTGGCTACGAGAAGTGGCATTTAACAAAACACTTCAATTTCTAATCTAAGTTGGTAAGTGAAAGTTGTGTGTTGCCCGCATTGCACCAGATTTTTAACTTATGGCGAGCACTTTAATATTTGGTGGTTATTACTTGGTGATAGGTGGCAATTAGTTGAGTTAACTTTCTACAAAACAGTATATCTCTGTATCAAACTTTAGATTGTTGTAAATATTTAGTTACATTCTAGAGGCAGGGTGACCCAGTGTACTAAGGCGTAGGTCCAGGCAGCCAGGACTCTTCCGGGTGCGTTTAAAAACTCTAGTGTATGTTGTACTGACTTCTTCAAACTAAATGCTTTACTTACATAATTCATTTTCGCTTTAGGTGATAATAAGATGTACAATCTGAATTTAGATCATCTAATGTGCTAGGCATGGGCGTACCCAGCGGGGGGCAGCTTCCTCCCCCCTGGAAGGCTGGAAGCAATAATTTTTTAGGCTTTTAAGACTGGAAGCAATAATAGAATACATTTTTTTCAAGCAAATAATTGTTCTAACTTAGTTGATAAAGCACTGCTATAATTGTACATAATTTTAGTTTAATTCACCTTTTCCGCGGTAAGGTGTTACAACCTGAACGACCATAGCTTGCCCCCCCCCCTGGTTTTGATTCTTGGTATGCCCTTGGTGCTAAGGTAACAAATTTTCTTATATTTTTAGCGAAAACAGTTCTTTTGTTGGGCTATCGGGGAAAGCTTTGAAAACATTTGTCAAACAAGTTGGCTTATGACAAGGAAGATATTTTTATAAAAGTGAATACATGTAGTAAGGTAAGTGTAATGATAATAGAGGAAGAGAGAGGGGGGGCATAAAGATGAAGGGACGTATGTGGAGAATGTGCGCGGGGAGGGTGAGGTTATTGTCACTAAGTGGCCGCCCAGCTGCCGTCCCGGCTTTACTACTGTATAAAACTCACCCTCGCTTCTCAGTTCTAGTATCAGCTACTTCTCCTGTCTTCGCCTCACTCTGTAGTCTTCTGCACCTAAGCGTTGCTAGCAATAACATGACGACCCAAAGGAGGCGTGTGTAGCTGTGAGATATGTTTGATACTCTTCTCACAGGTTCTAAAAGGTAAATACGAATCACTGTGTTGAAGATGTCCTACGAATCGGGAAGTATCTACTGATCTCGGCTGTTGAAGGTCAAAGCCGTAACGAACAATTTTTTTCATTCCCTATCGGATACAATAAGCGCTGTCATTTTCAGTGAGGGACTCTATTGCATAATCCTCTGACATTCATCATAGTTCATTGTTCATAGGGGTCTGGACCATTCCAGACCATTCCTTTTACGACTATATATAAGGAGCGAGTGACTGGACCAATCAGTCTAAGTTTTAGTCTGTGTCTTGATTGTGAAGCTCGATCCATATGATTTGTATGCTATAAAGTTATAATATTTGTAAACTGCTCGAATGTTTATGTTGTTATAATTCGTTTGGCATTGGTATTGTTATATTTTCGTTATTAAATATTTCTTAACCCAAAGAAGTGTTGCAATATATATATATATATATATATATATATATATATATATATATATATATATATGCTTTAGCTTTCTTTAGATGTATTAACTCTAAATGTTTGCATGCAGCTGCTTAATCAGTGAGAATTACGATTTTGTGGTTGGCGTACGATTTTGCTCTCTCGGTGTATATGATGGCATTAAATATGCAATAGAGTCCCTCAGAGCATAAAAATCATATGGATCGAGTTTCACAATCAAGACACAGACTAGGACTTAGACTGATTGGTCCAGTCACTCCCTCCTTATATATAGTCGTAAAAAGAATGGTCTGGAATGGTCCAGACCCCCGTGGAATCATCTAGGCCTTGAAATAGTCCTCTGACGGTCCGCTCCAACCGGTAGTCCGTTCCAACAAAAGGGCTGGGATTTCAAACCATATGTTTTTTTTTTACTTACCGATTTAACGTTACAATATGTTTTATTTCTATGTCCTACCTCTGCTAAGTGAAGCTACAAACTATTACTACATCCAGAGAGTACCGGGACATGTAGGTATGTTAATAAATTAATTAATGGGAAATGAGATGGCGGACAGATCTGTCATTCAAAACCACCTGAATCGGATAAATGCAAAAATACCATTATTGGACTTAATCAGAGAAATAAGGGAGAAAACAATCGAAAATTGGCAGAGCTTTTATGATTAGGAATTTGCTTCTAAAGGTAGGGACCAATACGCTGCTCATAAGGTGGACCTAGTCCAGTGGTTAATGTCAATCGCTTTTCATCTCTACAGCCTTAATTTAGTAATGGAGACAATAAGGGTAAATCATGGGTGCACAGATAATTTCGTAAATATAATCCAAGGCATATCGCGTTTAACTATAAAAGGTTTGAGTTAGTGACGCGAAATATTGGTAAGATCATCAATAGGCGAGATGACCTAACATCTATTAATGAGGATAGGACCCATAATTCAGGCACTTTACTGAATAAATTGTATTTACACATATAATTATCATTACTTAATTATAATCTCTTATTTTTCTTTTATTTTCCTATTATTTTTTTCTTAGTTTTCACTCAAAATTTATATTTACATGGATGCGTATGGGTGTTTATGGGCATGTTGGTATATGTGTATTTTTAGATATATGAGTGAGTGTCTGTCTGCAAATACCTTTTCATATTTACAATGATATTTTCGTTTACTCATGAGTAATTGAATATTAATTTGGGGAAATAGTGTTTGCACTGGCAAGTCTCAAAGCAGAAAAAAACCGCAGGAAATCATTTTGACAAACTGTCAATAGATACATTATTATTCAGTTATCGTGTACGTTGCCCTTGGTTAGGTGACTCTAGAAGACTGTTTATTGCTTTTTCTAATTTTTTTTTCTACAATTGATAAACCTGTTGAATTATTTATATTTTATAATAAGGAAATCTTCGCTTATTATGTTTCTCTCAACCAAAAACTTCTTCAACCCGCTTTCCGAACCTTCATGTGTTATCTCCAGAATAAGTTTATTTTATTATGATTATTTACTACTTGGCCTCAGCGAGACCGAAATATGGCCTCCTACTCCAGAGTCGACCCACGACTGTTTTACCAGAGATCTGTTTTATATTTTATTCTAGGACAACTCCCTCCTTTTTCGCTTAATCCTAATATTCTGAATGATAACATTGCATATTCTGCTCCAGTCAAATGAGCGTATTGAACCACCTTCCCTCTCTCCTTGGTCTTCAAGTTACCTTCCGCAGAGGGCTGGAGAGAAATATAATAAGACAAAGGCAGGGGGGAGGGAGGGGCGGTGGAGGTGTCGTAGCACGAGTAATAGAAATTTGTGCTTTGTTGCCGCCTCCGGTGAAAGCGGGCCGCCCCCGGCAATACCCCCAGCTCCTCTTTTCCTCTCCGTCAGCTCCGTCTTTTACTTCCAGCAAAATTAACTTTATCTCTTAGAGTGAGTGCTGTCATCCAAGTTTCTAAATCTTCTATCTATGATGTTGCGTATATTCTGTTTGTTCGCGAGTCTTTTGTATTGAATGCGGCGCACTTAATAAAACATCTTATCGATATCTTCATTAATATACTCTTTACAGATCCATTTTTCAGTAATTGATATTCTCACGGACATCTTCCCTAAGAATTAAATCAGTGTTAGGATAAGGATCAACAAAGAACGGCTAAAACGGAGAGTTTAAAATAGGGGGAGACATGCAGATTGAAGCAATATATCAGAAAACCTCTACGCAACGATGGAATGCCACAATATTTAACAAGCTGGAGGCCAAAAAGAAAACCGACAGTATCAACAAAGATTTCGCAAAGCAACATCTAACAAAATTAAGTAAGAAGCCAAAGAAAGCCAGGGGTGGGGAGAAGGTGAAAAAAGAATTTGCTGCGTACTTAAATCCAACGAAAAAAAAAATTAAAAAATGCAATATGCCTGTTCACAGAGTTGTTAAGGTTTATGTGTGATTAGATTTATGATGTATGATTGTGTAGTACCAGAAACCGCCGAGCACATTGTCATTGTCGTTGTCTGCACTGCCTATGAGAGATTATGGGCCAAACTGCTCAGGGAGAGTGGGCTCTGCATTACATCTGAGAGCGACCTCCCTCAGCTCATGACCAAAGAAAATTACACGTAATTCAAAAATATTGTGTGCGGGTGGAAGGAAACGGTGGGCCTAACCCACTTTACCTTGGGTAAAACTACTTGGGTAACTCTACCTTGGGTAGAAGAGAAGAAGCTCCGTTAAGAGGAGGCGAAGAAGAGGACGGAAAAGGCTAATGAACGAAAAGCATAAAGTAGAAACTGTAAATTGAACGACTTGCAATACTGGTATGTTATGCAGGCATGCCTATTAATTAATTAATTAATGCCACTGTTGCGAAAACTCGTATTAGGGTCTGGCCACACATGTCCGCACCGGATCCGCACCGTAGCAATAATACAGGTTATGTTCAGAATATTTTTAATTTAACTTACATATTACCTTTAGTTATGCCTAAAGTGGCCTGTGTCTGACATGTGTGGCTTGAACTTAAGGCATAACTAAAGGTAATATGTAAGTTAAATTAAAAATATTCTGAACATAACCTGTATTATTGCTACGGTGCGGATCCGGTGCGGACATGTGTGGCCAGACCTTTACTCTGGAGGTGCGGAAGATTGGAATAAATAAATAAATACGTATGATTAGATTAATTTAATGAAATGTCTTAAAGTTGTACGTTAAAATCTTGATCTCGGTCTTGTATCTCTTTCTACATCTACTTTCTACTTCCTGCTTTGCCAGAATAAGTAATTTCATGCCAGTTCATACCCCGTTCATCGCTGTTTTCTTGTCACCTTTTTCGCCAATAGTTTGACAGCGATCTTATTTTTGGCTTGATTTGTATTCTAACTCCAATGCAACTAAGGCTGCTTTTTTGAAGAAATGTCACTAAATCATCATATTGTTCCATCAGTTTCCACAGGTAGCTTTAGGTTCCCCCTCTAAAATCTTATCACAACCCATTTCTGGTTCCTGGTCATTGCCGAGCAATCAGTAGCTACGTGAGTGCCGATGATAATATTGTGTTATGTAACCACAGTACATCGGGAAGCTATTCAGCTCTTGAAATGTACAACTAGTCCAAAATAACATCTGTAAGTGAAGGCAATCCTATTTTCCCCTAGCATTGCTATTCAGGGAATCGACTTATGATCGCGAATAAATAAATGTATCTATTTGCTCCAATTTAAATGGTATACAGAAAACACCAATAGAAACAGATTACGTTGTTTTATATGACCCATTTAATCCTTCTATGGTCACTTAAAAATAGTAACAGCAGATAAATTTCCGAACCTTTATTTTTTCGAATGCAGCTCCATGTTCAACTTAGTGTTCATATAAATTTCATAAAGTTTATTTACAAATGAATCAGATATAAACTGTTCTAGAACAAGAAGTCCTCCTGAACCGCTATAATAGGGGGAAGCCAAGCAGTCGGTAATTAGAGAGAGGGTAGGGAAGGGATAAAGTGGCATAAGTAGGGGGGGAGGGGGAGGCGTCGGCTCGAGTAATTTACGGGGGGGGGGGTCCCTGTACGGGTCTCCTTCAACTTTGTACAATATTTTCTTTACTCATATCGTTACTCTTTTTCACCCTCCTACCCCCTCATAGGTTTGATTGGAGTTTTGGATACGCTTGCCGAGTTAAGAATAGTTCACATGTTGTTTACAAAATTACAAATTTACAAAGTGGCTGGAACGATAGAAAAAATGCAGCAGACAGTATTGTTGGGCACTGCAAGTGCAGTTAGAACATTTATGAATATCAAATAGTTCAGTTATTAAATGTATTTACAACTTCGGTCCGCAATAATTGAAGGGGTCGGGGCAAAATAGTGCCAAGCAACATTTTTAACAAAAATGAATTGTAGCTGCAATCTGCTATATATTACTTAGGACTATATGTCTATGAAGGAAATGCCACCTAAATATGTCTATAGAAGCTTATATGGTTTTATTTAGGTGGCATTTCCATCATAGACATACAGTCCTACGTAATATACAGCAGATTGCAGCTACAGTTTATTTTTGTTAAAAATGTTGCTTGGCACTATTTTGCCCCTACCCCTTCAATTGTACCCTGTAACATGTGGAACAAATAAAAATAATAATAATAACCAAATAAGATACCTGAGGGCGGTGATTGGTTGGCCGCATGATCTGGGCCTAGGATGGCGCTAACACTGAACTTGAGGGGTGGCTTCTGGCTCTCGTCTCTGCCTAGGCTCGACGGGCCGGCCTCCCACCGCCTTTCTCGCTCTGCAATATTATTATATATAATAATATTAGCATATAGTATAATAATACCTATATTAGAAGAAAGAAAGTATTCTGTCCCTAAGAATAACAGTATATGTACAGATCCAGAATCCTTTGTCTGGCTAGTTCAGAACAAAGTCGGTACAGAAATTAAAGAACTAAAATAAAATAAAAGCAAGCCTCATAAAATATAAAAAACGTCATAGAAGAGATTAGAATATAAGTTGAATGGTTTCCAACCATTTGAACCTAAAACATTAAAAGAGATGAGAGATGGTCAACTGTTCTTCAATTACGATAGGTTAAATAATGGTCAGGATTTTCAGTTACAATGATATTTATTATGGTAAACCAACGTTTCGATCCAACTTGTGGATCGAACCGTTGGCTTACCATAATAAATATCATTGTAACTGAAAATCCTGACCATTATTTAACCTATCGTAAAACATTAAAAGAAAAACAAAATTTTATATCCACTAACACAGATAAGAATTTTATATTATAACAAATTTCACTATTTTACATAGTTTCAGTCGTTTGAAGATTAAGGAGGTGGAGGAATAATTGGGTTTGAAAAGAAGTGAGCGATGAATTTTTACGGATGGAAACGGGTAAGGAGTTCCAAAAGGAGACAGTACGGGTGATAAATGATTTTGTAAAGGAGGCAGTTCGGTAGGAAGAGATGTATAGGTTTAAGGTTTGGGATCTACGGAGGCTTCTTAGTTCTGTACGTTCGGAAGAGATATACACCAAGGAAATATTGCCACCGAAAAACTGGGTAGAGCCACTTTAATTCAGCATAGCAACTTGAGACGTGGGAGCGCCTGGGGACACCGAAGATGAATCTAACGAAACAATTCATCAGTCTCTTCAACCTCGTCTCATATTACTATTGCACTATTGTATAACGGTATAAATAATATGCCTCAGATGGGCCTAGTTTTAGGACAGGATTTCACTCAATATATGTATAAACCTTACTCAAGTCGAGGTTATAATGGGCCAAAAGAATAGAGACAGGTTAAGATACTTGATAAATTTACATAAACGGCTAAAATTTCAGCATATCCAAGCGTTATTTAATTTTCAAAGTGAGAAATATTGTATGAATAAATAAAACAATTAAAAAACTTTTCAATTCGTTTTTCCTGGTTGAAGATGGATTTTGTTTATTATTTTCCCCTACAGGAAGTAGCATACTCCCCACTCCCACTAGTGCTGGTGGAAATATTGGAAATATTTTTTTAAATTGTTGTTTTTTAAAATCATACTGAAGGATCTCAAATATATATTTTCTCCGGGCTTCATATAGAAATAATGATTTAAATTATGAAACCCAGGAACATATAAGTATACAGTTACGTGCACATGTTCGGGCCAACCTCAACTAAAATTACTCGATATTCAAAAATAGATGAATCATAAAAATTCCAAAGCCGTATCAATGGACTAGCCAATACTAACCAAATACAATATTAAAAATAAATAAATAGAAAAATAGCGTTTTTTCAAAATAAAAACACATTTTAATGTCAATACTTTTTTACAGCAATAAAACACCTCCAATCTGTAAAAGTCAACCGATTAATAAACCAAAGATTCAATATTTGCGTATTTAACTTAATGCTTGAGTGCCTCTTTTTTAAAATTAGATAAAAATGGTACATTTTTATCAAGATGCGAAAAAGTTGAGAGGAGTTTTGGTTAAAAAAAGACTTTTTTTATGATTTTCTCAGAATCTATGCACAGAACAGAAAACTCGTAATAAACAAAAAAACAAATTAATGATTAGAAAAATAATTGCTATTATCAATTAATAGTTTACCTTGTATTAATTTTTTTTTAATTTTTACGATTTTAATTTATTACTGACAGGCTAAAATAAAAAATAATCAACTATTAATGAACAAATTTTATGAATTAGTATTCTTCTAAAAAAAATAGTTTGATCATAAAATTTTGAACGCAATGGTCGTAAAGATTGATAAGTATTTATATTTTTTTTGTTTTAACGTCACTTTATGCCACTGAGGCTAATCGTTCGATGCTACAGTTGGAGTCCTAAATTTTGCCTATCCAGGTATAATTAGGTTAGGGATCTTTAACGAGTACCGGACATCGTACAGGCTCGGGACCTCCATTTTAACGTCATATCCGAGGGACGGCATAGACAAGGTTTTTTCACTACCATTAAAAAACCTAGGGCCACCTCGAACTCACGACCTTATTGTATTGTAGGTTTCTATGCTCACACCACAGGTGACCCTAAGTATTTATTATTTAAGCTAGTAAGTTAAGATTTTAATAAATCAAACTCGTTTAATAAAATACCTATAAACGGTAAAACGAAAGACAATTAAGGATGTCTCAAAATTACATTTTTTTTTTTTTAATACTTATTCTACATATAATCTTATTTATGCTAACATTTAATGTTTCAGGAGCTTTTCTGTCCATTGCATAGATTATGAGATAAACTAATTTATAAAAAAAATGTTTAATTTAAATGGAGAAGCACACTTTGAATCGTGAGTGATTTTCGGTTTATGGTGGCTGGAAACTGGTGCGCACAATTGTACGTAAATAAAGGTGGGTTCTATTTTGTTTTCTGACCATTCTTATTTATTTTTAAATAATATTTTAATTGTAATACATATCAAAAAATACCAAAATTATCTATAAAAGCCCATATAGAGAGCAGTAGGAGTACGGGCGGGCGGGCGCGGCGAGTACTGAAAGCAGCTGTTAGATTGGAAGGGTGGTTGCCCGCACACACCGCAAGCATTTTAACGCCTCGTGTAAACATAGCTCTCCAACAGCCCCCGGGGACTCTGACTATTAAATAATCGCCCTTGGCCCATTCACTGTATTTACATATAAAATATATTATTATATTAAATATTAATTCTTTATAAATAAAATAAAATATATAATAACAATAATTCAATGGGACAACAAGCAACTTAGTGCATTGGACGAGCTACATCTATTTTTTACTGACACAAAGCAATGCCCACTAATTTTTTTTTTTTTGGCCGTTATTAAATAAAATTTCACTGAAAAAATACAAGAAACCTTTTTAGTTTCCTGAAGTGTTTATTTCGAAATTAACTTAACTACCGTTTAAAATACCTATTTGGGGTAAATTTTTATCCTTTTTAAGTCTTCATACAATGAAAAATCCTAACATAAAAAAATATATATGAATATAACAGAGCCCTGAGGATTCTGAACTTATTGAAGTTTTTATATAAAAAAAATAAAATAAATAAATATATAAGATGTATATTTTGAATTTAAACAAATTATTTGTCTTTTTCAGGGTTTTCTTTAAAATTAAGGAACGTATTCCATATTTAGTTTATAGTCAATCCATGTATATGTTATAAGCACAAGCCAGATCAAAATCAGATATATTTTATATATGCTGCATTAAAATTTAAAAACATGTTTAATGGTGGTTGTAGATTTACTGTCACATCTTGCGATTCTGTCTAAACATTTAAAAAAAAAAACAAAAAAAAAAAAAAACGGATTACAAGTAACTCTTCCTCACATCCTCTGAATATAAAACAATCGAATACAATTTTTTTTATTATTTCAGGTTATTTATGCATCCAACATCTATTCAACAGTCCTTTTTTATTTTTCATCGATAAGTTCAACGTTTCGGACCTTTGTTTGTCTATTTTCAAGTATATATAACCTGAAATAATAAAAAAACACATAGTAATAAAAAATAGAACGTCCAAAGAGATTTGATGGAGAAGAAAAAACAAGAATAGGAAAAATATATAAAAACATTTTTCTTTTTATTTAAAAGAATTGAAGTTTATCCATCTCAAATTTACCTGTCGAAATCTAAATCTCATTCTTATTTTCAGGAGTCTGCAGTCAAGATTTAATTGGATAACTATAATCCAATAATTATCCAGGTACACCAATATATAATATATTATTATACAATAATAGTCATATTTTTCAATTATCACCTACAAATAATAATAATTTGAGGTCGAAACTTTTATCTTCTAATTAAATAGTTTACAAATAATAAGATGTATGAATGATATTAATTAATTATATGGAAATAGAAGAAAGATTATTGGGTTTGTGGGTGTTCCATTAATGAATAATTAATTGTTATTTCTATTATTTTTTTTCTGCTATTTTCAGGAATAATATGCACCAATAGAAGGATATACATATTTATATATATAACTCTAAACTCATTATAAACATAATTTGCCTTCTAAGCTGTAAGCTTATGTACAAACACAGAAATACTTTCAACAGATGATTGTCTTATCAGTAATTAAGGTTTTAATACGAGTTCAACACTACATTTATTGCATATTTTTTCTAATCAACACAATCATACACGTCCTGCCAATAGAGTAAATTCTACAGCAGATAATGTCTACTGTTTACTGTTCTTATCAATTATCAATCAATAATGGATCAGTCAAAGTGTATTCGGTGAAGTGATATGCGGGCTAGTAAAGTTCGGGGTTTTAAGCCTTGTGTAGACACAGACGATTTCTGTCACGGTGATATTTTTCAAAACTCAATTTAGATGGAAATAAACCTTAATACATCTGTTTCAATGTTTTTTTTTATAATGAAATTTTTAAAATAAATTACTTAAATGTTATTTATTTTATCTACCAGAAATAAATTGTCTGAATTCGTTGGATAAAATCAATGTTAAGTTCCGAAAAAACGGATGCACAACATCCACCAAAAATCGTAAAAAACCATATGTAAGGTGTGATAGTTCTCGAATAGCTGTCAACATCTAGTACCACTGGATAGTCAGACAGAACTGTCAACTATCACGCGAAGCCTAACATAACGAAACAATAACTATAAACCAAAAGCCTTTGACTTCGCTAGTAATAGTCGGATTTTGATGCTTTTTCGATGGTCTTTTTTTTTTTTTTTTAGAAACTGAGGCTCATTTCTAGGATACCCAATTAATAAAATAATTGGATAGTATTAAAATTATGAGCAAATAAGTTCAAATGTAAATCTTCAAAAATATCGCTCTATCATTCTATTTGATGAAGTATGATTGATGCCATAGAAAATATTGCGCTCCAATAAAAAACAAAACAAAAACCTTGAGAAATAATATTCAAAGATACTTCTCGAAAATGAAACTACTTATGTAAAATTTCTTAATTTTCTTTTTTTTAAATTGTATCAAATCATATCAAAGGACCAGCGTGACGAAGATGGACAGAATAACTTTCTTTGAAGAATATGTAGCAGCTGATTATAAAATAAAAAACAACACTGACCTAATATGCAATACTTGAACATGGTTGTTTTGTAAAAAACAGAACACTGTACTTTATTTATCTCGTTTTCGTTTAGTTCCAGATGGTAAAAGAAATACATCGTGATTAAGGGATCCTAAAACGGTTTCCAAAATATTGCATTTGACCAATAGTTTATTTTTTGTTTCGGTAATAAGCTTTTTTCATACATGTGAAAAATTATTCAACTCAATATATTCATTAAAATATTCAATAAAGTATTAAATCATTCAGTAAAAGGAATCCTAATGATTTAAAGAGATTTCTTATATAAAACACCATATCGCTGCTTAGGAATTATATGTAATGATTCAAATATATGTAATTCAAATTTGAAAGGACAAGTATAACAAAAATAATTCTAATTCGTCTTCATAGAATGGCCCATGGATTCAGTGGCGAGTTTTATAAGTGCACTTAAAACTTTTTACTAAAACATAGTACTTAAATAAATTTTTATAATAAAAACAGTTGCACACAACTTTATAATTAAAAAAGGCATTTTTAAATAATTGTAAAAAAAAAAAAACCTGAATAATTGTTGTAAAGTTATATCGATATGTCGGGTAAACGGATCAAATAAACATACAATAAGCACGCATCAATTGATAAAAGGAACAAATTTTTAATTTCCCTACCCTTCCTCTATTATCATTCTGAATTTATTCACATATTAAGTCATTATTATTCATTTCCAGTATTCATATATGCAATAAAAATTAATCGCTCAAGTATTTGTTGAATATTTATTTGATAACTCCTACATTATTTATTATATTTTATTTTATATTTATTTCTTATTCATTTTCAATATTTTGGTGATTATAATATTCTTTCAAATTAATAAGGCTGAATTATGAAAAAAATAGCTATTAATATATTTTTTTTTTATAAAGAACCCATAAGTTAAGTAGAATCTATAATGTGAATTTTATATCTTTATAATATATAAAGATTAAGAAACTGTATAAAAAAAAAGGTAAAGATCCAAAACTATAAAAAATGCTAATTATTTTAATATAGATGGTTTTAATCTTTATCTTGATGCAGATGGTTTTTAATTTTTTTTTTTTTCACACCCACATTTCTCTGATTTAACATCGAATATCGATTGAGATCTAAAAAATTGAATTAAAACAAAGTCAAAATTAAATATAGAAGTTTTAAGAAGCTTTATGTCAACTAATTAATTGTATTGTTTTTTGTTACAATCAATAACAAAATTTGCTAACCATGTCATAATATCATAAAGAAATAAAAATGGCTATTCGGTAATTTAACTTTTAATACAATATGAAATGATAATATATAAAATTATAAGTGATTTCAGACAAAAATTTCAGCAGTATTTTTCTATTAAAGGATATTTTATGAAAAAAAAATTTCAGAAGATCTATACTTTTTTAAATCAATAAATAAGACTTTTAAGGATGCCCATTTTAGTAATATGGATATTGTCATATGTGGGTATTTGGGGAGAGCAATTTATTATGCATGAATTTTAAATTTTGTTCTGCAGCATTGGATTCGAATTGAAATAAAATACTTTAAACTCAAAAACCAATGTTCCATATTAGAGAACGAATTCCAACTTTCTTCAGCAATTTATATATATTTCTGATAATTGGTACAAGGAGCTCTCTCTGTAAGCATTTTTATGTTTGCTTAAGGTATTTTTCATATGAAAAAATGTAATTGTAAAATTTAGAATGATTCTATCTTAATTGAAGAACCTGAATAAATTTTGAAAGCTCCGATTCCTTAGAATAAATATTCATTTATAGGATGCATACATAGAAAGTATAAACAGGTACAAGCTGGTTTTGTACTAAAAAACAGTTACTACCTATTAAGATTTTAAAAACTTCAGAAGTTCAAATGAACATAATTCTGAAACTTCTGGTTTTTAGAATTAATCAAATTTTCTCATTCCTTCAGGTAAGTAGGTATTAATTATATAATTTTTTTCATTAAAATCAAAATTTTGGGTGTCGGCCCCTACTTTATTTATCGTTGAATAATCCTGTGATATTTTATTTTCTCAAATTACCAGTTTTATTCACAAAATTAATTCAAATTAGTTATTATACGACTTTTATTTTTTGCTTATTATATAAATTTTTTTAAAATATAAAATATGTTAACAAAAACATTACAAAAACTGTAAACATTAGTGACAGTATATATATGAGAAATCATAAATCATACTAATTTTTTTTTTCAAACCCGGTGGTTAAAAATAATATTTTATACGCAATCACTTGGTCAAGAGTTTTATTTGCATATTAGGAGGTAAAAACCATTTCATGATTTTTATCACCCAATAACTTTTATACCTATAAATCGGTTCATAATAATTAAAAGGGGTTAAACGAACAGAAAAATCATATCATAAAATAGCATTGATCACTCTGATCAAAAGTTTAATATGACATTGAAGTTATTTATTAGGGACAATAATAATCACAGAGTAAATAAAAATTTATCAATAAAAACACAGCTTACATTCACGAACATCACTTTTAGATAAATAAAAATGTCATCCTCTAAATAGCCAACAGCTATATATTTTTTTTTATGTATTCATGAAACTTGATAAATGAATTTCATTTAGCTTACAAAGCATATATAGATGCTAAATTCAGAATCGTCAAATAGTTACATTGAATCCGTTTATCAAGTTTTATGAATCTAACTATGATTTGGTACAAACTTTATATAAGAAATAATTAAATTTCAGCAGGATCACTATATAATTCACAAATTTAAAATAGGTTTTCATATAAAATTAACTAAAATTTTCCTTTTTACTCATAACTACCAATTGAAAGTAGACTAAACCAACTCTATTGATGCATCTTTTTTACTGATAATTTTCTTTTGTCTACAGTTTCTACTCAATTAATACATATATTTTACTTCCAAGAATTTAAAAAATCATTTTCTTAATGAAAAAAAAAATCTGCTATAAAAGATTTTTCATTTTTTTTTCTCAATTAATACACCAAAATAAGTAACAAAAGTTATATTCTAAAAATAAAGGACAAATAAGTTAAACTTTGTAAGGACTTATTTTGGTGGTAATGCTTTGAACGGTGCATAAAAAAAAAATAATAATAAAAATAGTTAAGATTAAAAAAGCGGGTAAAGTACTGCTTAAATAATATATAAATGTTTTAGGATTCATGTTCGAACACAGGAAAAGTCTGATATACTGATACAATATATTTCCATTTAATCTCAATCACTATATACAATAATGTCAATCTAATATTATTGATTATTGATCGACATATATAACATCATCGACAATTATTATCATGTAACAAAACCACAACAAAAATAAATTATATTAATAGATAATAAAACGTAAATCCCATGGTTTAAGCAATTTAATCACGAGTATGATATATCGCTGCGTTGTATTAATTAAAATCATACCGAAAATACTAATTTAAGATACTAAAAAAAAAAAAAAAAAAAAAAAAAAAAAAAAAAAAAAAAAAAAAAAAAAAAAAAAAAAAAAAAAAAAAAAAAGGCTCATTCATTCTTTCTGTACTTCATTGGGGAACAGTTTTTCCGTTTATCAATCTGCATCCTATATTTCATTAACAACGGTATTCTTTTAAAAATGATTAACACATATCTATAATTTTAATGGTACCAGCGATATCGTTTTCAACGTACTTAACAACAAAAGCCTTCCAGGTTCTGATATGGCTATAAAAAATGGCGTACTTCATAAAACACTTAAGAAAAAAAAGTAAGAGGCATTAAGCGCCTAATTGATCTTGATGTCAGTTAAAAACAAGGAACCAAAACAAAAAAAAAGGAACTATGCCGAAGGAAATATCTAAAGCACTAAATAACTAAATATGATATAAAAATTAACTAGAATTACTGGAACATTGGTCGTGGCGGATGGGCGGGTTAAAACACAAGTAATTATACTAATGTAAAAGTAATTGTAATCATGTTTTATACAGAGACATTGTTTTGTTCTAGGCTTTTGACATTCGCAAGGGGGCTATTTGTCTCTAATAGTTTTTAAAATAATCTTGAAGTTTTCATTCCAAGTATTATGACATTTCCCCGAACAAGGAAAAAAGTACTGAATATTAGTTTGATGTATTTTGTGGTCACTCCTTAACGCATTTTCTTTTAAATTATTACTGTCTCCACATCAATAAATATCCACCTTATCAATCTTAATCTAAGTTAAAAAAGTGATTTTTTTAACACTTTCTCGCTGGACGGAATTACTAACACACGATCATGAATACTCTGTGGGGTACTCACCGTGCCAGTCTTTGTCCTCCTGTTCGGAATGGTGTTCTTCCCTCTCGGAGTCTTCTGGAGAGTCTGCCCCGCCGATGAGGTTGGCCACAAGGAAGTGGGAAGACAGTGCCTTGTCCCTCGAGAGGACCGGCATGAGCACGTGCGGCAGCATCATCTCAGGAGGGAACGAGTCCGTGGCCACCAGAGGACCTACCGGCGGCTACTAAATACATTGGCCCACCACGACCCGACAGCGACGAATAATCTAATAATAATAGCCACTATAATCATACAGGGGTGTAAGGGCCCCCCTTATTGGGGCTCGGGCCGTTTAGTGGGTTGGATTTTTGCCTGGCGGCCACGCCCACTTCCCCCCTCCCCCGTCAGGCCACGCCCCCCACCCCCCTCGCTACCTACTCTTTTTCAAAGGCAACTTCATTTATATTGGTCGGGCGGTCGGGATTCTTTTCCGAGCCATTGGCTGTTGTATCAAACCCCACCTTTACTTATTGCTGCCTCCCACCCCACCCCCCCTCGTATTGCCGCCCTATCACCGCCTTAATTACAATTAAATTATGGGAATATTCAAACCGATATCAATTACCTGCCCGAACCAACTTTAACCATCAAACTTATTCCATTCTCTTCAGCCTAAATTGATATTTGAATAAGTGATTCCCCTTGCTGATTAACACAGCACGAAAACAGCTGTCATTTAATATTCATGTTTCAAATTATTTACATTGAAAAAAAAAATATATAACAAAAAACGAATAAAAAAAAAAAAACTTAAATCGATAACGAACTTTCTAATCCCCTCCCCTTCCCTCATCTACAATTGGTGCTAATAATGTTTCATAGGTCCACTGTCTCAGAACTTATCTACAACTTCGATATAATGTTTTAACACTCCTACAATAATAATTATGGAGCACTAGCTGCTACGAAATATCTCCAGAGGCTTGACAATATGGTAAAAATTTACTCCCAGGGCCTAGCGATGAAGTTTGGTCGGTATTACTTCTGTGGCTCCTGGATGTAGCATATTTTGAGAGGTTAGGTGACAATGAAATTATCAAATCCTATCCCATCGAGTCATTTTTTAGTTAAAAAGGGCCTTGATTAACTTGATTAATCCTAGCTTAAACTCCCGCTCGGTACGCTCGCTCTTCAGGGATAAATAAAGCCCTTTTCATTGAGATCAGGCCTTATTGTAAAGGACGCCACAATGAATGGCACCCGAGCCGCTGTTGAGAAGTTGGATAAATAGGTGGAATATTATAAGTATAATCCCTATAGCCTACTTCAAAGAGGTCCCCTGAAACTCTATTGGGATGAATATATCATTACGGACCACACTGTGCAACATTACGGTACAAAGTTATTCCACTTAAGCTAATTAGAGATAAAAGGAAAGGGGATCGATGCAACAATTTAACCTCTCAAGGAAGAAAAAACTAGGACATACCAGGAGTTTAGAAAAACTTGAAAAGCGTGGTGGAAATGCCAATATCAATAATCGGCCTCATTTCAATGACAGTCTGGCATTTCCTTTTATTGCACTTATAGGTGCTCAACATGCAGTTGAGATCTTGAATACGTCAAGATTAGTTAAATTTTTTAAAAATAATAATACCTAACACATGGTTAGATCCGTCTTCCACCTCAGATAATGAAACCGCAACTGCGTCAAATGGTAATGATAATCAAAAGCTTGGTAGCAATTCAAATCAAATAATTACCGACGCTCACTGATACCTGAATTACGACTGTGGTGAGCGAGGCTTGAATCAATTCAGCATGTAACAGCTTTTTATGGAGTACTTGCAGCTACGAATATCTCCAGAGATATAATAATGTGGCAACTGATTATAATCTCAAAAAATGGGTTAATACAAAAATCACTCGTGGAAGGCACATTTAAGTTGCCTCATGATATGCTGATAGAAGCTAGAAGAAAAATTATATCCACTGTGGAAATAAGGCAAGGTCAAGAATTTCAAGAAAATGTACAAATATTAAAAAATCTCATCGTTTGAAAGTTGTTGTCGTTTCCCTACCAATCAACTAATCAACCTGCTAAATAGGAAATATTCGGATAATGCATATCATAATAATATATGTCGTTGACTCATTCGATCAGAAAGTAAATAGAGATTGTCATGCATATTGCCGGCATGTAGACCGCAGCCCGTATAGGTGTGCCCGATTGTACGAGTATTGTAGTATTCACAGATAACAGTAACAGATTCATCCAATACGATACGATCAGCTCATTTCAGAAATTAAGTTATCCGAAAAACTGTTAGTAGGATAGCAGAAGGCATGAATAACTAAAATAGTTTAAAGATTTTAAAATATGAGTTTTACCAACCCTTGACTTAGCAGCATATTCAGAGAAGGTGAGTGCCCCCTAGGGGAGTTAACAAATAAACTATTACTATTTTGGCTAAAATAGTAGAATCGTTTTTAATTAGAGATGGTCTATGTCCTTAAATGGAAAATGGATTGTATTTAAGCATTGAATTGCGATTTGCTAGGATGCTGTGTACTCTTCAAGACTCGTTGCATCTGAAAAAAAACAAGTGACGACTTCCATCTCTATGTGTGAATATATCTGGCAAAAACTGAAGAAGAAACTCGAAATCTTTAATTAATAATTGAACATTATGACCTAAACCAACTAATGATTTAGTTAGTACAATCTGTTTAGTTGGATATTAGATGTTTGAGTTTTGATATTGACCCTCAATCATAGATTAACATGCAACAAGTTTTTTACTTTCACTTACCTATATATGAAATATATAGTAAGTGGAAGTATTGCGATCGTGAAAAATTTCGACTTCCGGTTTTCAGCGGAAATACACGTTTTGGGGTCCCCTAAGTCGAAATAACCAAGTCCCGCGAAATGGTCTGTGTGTGTGTCTGTGTGTGTGTGTGTGTGTGTGTGTGTGTGTGTGTGTGTGTGTGTGAACAGACTAGCTCAAAAACTATTACCCGTGCGAACCTGAAATTAGGTATTTAGTGTATGTATATGCCCGCGATGTGACAGCAAAAATTTCATCAAAATTGCTCAAAGGGAGGGGGTACTTTATTTAATAACTTTTTAAGTTTTTTTCGATTTTCTCAAAAACAGCTCTAACGATTTTGATTAAACTGAGTATTTGATCTATTTATATGCCCGAGATGTGACTGTAAAAATTTCATCAAAATTGATTAACCGGAGGGGGGACTTTACTTAATAAATTTTGTATCATTTTCACGAGTTTTTTTTTATTTACTCAAAAACGGTTTTAACAATTTTCATCAAACTGGGTATTTGGTGTATGTATATGCCAAAGATGCGATAGCCAACATTACATCAAAATTGATCAACCGGAGGGGGGACTTTACTTAATAAATTTTGTATCATTTTCACGAGTTTTTTTTTATTTACTCAAAAACGGTTTTAACAATTTTCATCAAACTGGGTATTTGGTGTATGTATATGCCAAAGATGCGATAGCCAACATTACATCAAAATTGATCAACCGGAGGGGGGACTTTACTTAATAAATTTTGTATCATTTTCACGTGTTTTTTTTATTTACTCAAAAAAGGCTTTAACGATTTTGATCAAATTGGGTATTTGATTTATTTATATGCCAAAGATGTGATAGCCAACATTTCATCAAAATTGGTCAAACGGAGCGGGCACTTTATTATAATTTTTTTTTTCCAATTTTTATCTTTTTTTAGATGATCTCAAAAACGGCTTTAACGATTTTTATCAAATTCGGCATATTAAATGAAAATTAGGTGTTCTTTAATATCAGGTAAGCTTTATCATTATTAAAACGTTCTGAGGGGGCTTTTTTGGGTGGGGGCCTTTTTTGTTTGCTGTTTCCTATAAAGTACCTTGTTTTTTGTTTATATGGAGAAATTAAGTTACGCCTAAAAATAAGAAATGGCTAAATATGAGATATGATAGAAATAAAGAAAACATAGAGAGGAGAAAAAAAGAAAAATATTCAGTCAACTCATAAAACTCGTTGAGCCCAGGCATGCGGAGTACGCCTTTAATGACAGACCATTGTTCATGATTAAAGCCGTTCTGTTCATTTGACAAGTGGAAATTAACAAAACGCATTAATTTCTAATCTAAGTAAGTTGATAAGTGAAAGTTGTGTGTTGCGCGCACGCACCAGATTTTTATTTATTGTTGTAGGATTTTTAAAATGCAGTCTCAATTATTTCTCTCATTGTTTTTGGTAATATTGTTGAAAATCTCTTTCCTAATTATACCGGGAAAGAAAAAATATAGGACTCCCACTTTGGGATAGTCCAATTAGCCACATAAGCTTAAAGTGGCGTTAAATAAACAAACAAACAAAAACATACTTTGTAAACTTCAAAAATATCCTTAAAATAACTGTCAATTCATATAAGTGAACGATTTCCGTGAGGGTAACTTTAATTTTAACTCCAATAAATTATCTGATTTTAGTTTAATCAATTTATTATTTCTTTCCTTGACAATTGGGAAAGCAAACAAAAATTATCAAAAATCTTCGTTAAAAAAAAACATAAGAAAAACGATAAAATAGCGAAAAAAAGCATCAACTAGTAGAATTTTACAGCACAAGTTTTCCACCGGCAAAATTTCATGTTTCTGCTCTGATTCCAGCTCGCCCCAATTTTAGTGGTTCAGCGAAATCATATTAGCCAATTTTTTTTAAAGAAAAAACGTAAACCTAGATAAGAAAAAAATTCATATTACTACAAACCCCGAAACATTAACTGAAACCTACTCAGACGATACAACAATTTTAACAAAACACACGACCCTAGACTGGCTTCATTAAATTTCCAAAACGACTTAATTCATTTGAAACACTCACAGTGGAAAATGACATTATCCAACACATAACAAATCAAAACACAGAACATTCACACTCCAATGAGAAACATGCCCACCAGTTTATATCGGCGACCACCGAATTCCTCAAACAGAACAAAGTACGAAAACTTGAACTAATATTTGACAGAAAGATGACTTGGGGCCCTCATGTCAAAATGAAAAGACAGACATTAAACAAGCAACTGAAAATCCTATATACACTATTATCAAAATTCAAAATCAGAAAGAAACTTAATAAAAATATTTACTAAAACCTATATAGACATACGGCTCACAAATTTATAGTTCAAAAAAAGACACAATAACAAAAACTAAAAACTTTTCAATCAAAAATTTTAAGATTAATAACGAACGCACCTTTGTACGTTAGTAACAAAACACTACATACCGACTTACAATTACCAACTATCGACAAACAAATAAAAACCCTCTATTCATGCTTTCATATCAAATTGCACGGAAAAAACAACAGGCTTATTAAGGGCACGGCCACGACTGACATGCCTTTTATGGGGCAACTGAAGAGGAATTGGATGAGAGACCTCCTCTCCTAAAACAAGACCGGGATGATGTGCTGCTGGGCACTATCTTCCCTCAGGTCTTAAAACGCCAACATACATCAGTCTTATATCTCTTTTGATGATCGTCGCTTAGTTGAGGGAGGTGCAAATAAAAAATCTGAAGTAAAGAAAAAAAATTAGTTAAGAATTACTCAAATTAAGTCTTTGTAACTTATAGAGAAATGAATATTAATGATACAAGGGTAACAATTGGTTAATACGGCAACCACGGCATGAGCCAAATGTTGCTTTCAACAGGTTTCAGCGAATATTCACGCCCGTATACAAGCGCGTATGTGGATATCATTTCTAAAACGATTGATTATACCTACTTAATGTCATTGAAAGAACGATTCTTATTTATTTATTTTTTTAAGGGCTACACTAAATTTTCCGAATAATAGACTAATAATTTATGCAGATATCATACGAAATTTTTTATTACTTAGGTCGTATATTTGAAATGGGCCTCCTTCCATATTTTCAGAAACAATAAAAATTTCGAATCCGGTTTTCCGTTGAATTATTCATAAGGTTCGCTACCTGGACTGGCGCAGTAGAATATATTTTTAATTCGATAGGAAGCTGCAAAAAGTTCATACTCCGTAAAAGCACCCTTAATAAACAGTGGGCCTTATTTTTTTCATTTTATAGTTATCGTTTTTTTTTTCCTTTTTAAATAAATTTGGATCATATTATTTTCTTTTTTTGGTATTTTATGCATTTTTTGCAACAATATTAGTATCTAATGCAGTGTAAGGTTTTGTTGTATGTATTATTCTAGGTAAAATGTTTATTTAATCTGTCAGATGATAGTGAAGATTGGTTATTTTTCATACCCTCCGAATTTATTAAATATATATAAACTAACAGTGTAATACAAAATATAAAACATACAAAAAATACACACCTCTGCTCATCCTTCAAAACGCATTCATCTTTCAAATTTTAGTAATTGATTTTTTACTTTCACTTACCTATATATGAAATATATAGTAAGGAAAAGTATTGCGAAAAATATATATCGTGAAAAATTTCGACTTCCGGTTTTCAACGGAAATACACGTTTTGGGGTCCCTTAGTCTAAATAACCAAGTCCCGCGAAATGGTCTGTATGTGTGTCTTTGTGTATGTGCAGAGACTAGCTCAAAAACCATAAACTGTGCGAACCTGAAATTGGGTATTTAGTGGAGGTATATGCCCGCGATGTGATAGCAAAAATTTCATCAAAATTGGTCAAAGGGAGGGGGTACTTTATTTAGTAACTTTTTACGTTTTTTTCGATTTTCTCAAAAACGGCTCTAACGATTTTGATTAAATTTAGTATTTCTTGTATTAATATGCCCGAGATATGGCTGTAAACATTTCATCAAAATTGATCAACCGCAGGGGGCACTTTACTCAATAAATCTTGTATCATTTTCACGTGTTTTTTTTATTTACTCCCAAACGGCTTTAACGATTTTGATCAAACTGCTTATTTAATGATGGCCAACATTTCATCAAAATTGGTAAAACGCAGGGGGCACTTTATTTCATAACTTTTTTTCCAATTTATACCTTTCTTTCGATTATCTCAAAAACGGCTTTAATGATTTTGATCAAATTCGCCATGTTCAATGAAAATAAGGTGTCGTTTAATATCAGGTAAGCTTTATTGTTATTAAAATGTTCTGAGGGGGCTTAAATGGGGGAGGGGCCTTTTTTGTTTTTCTGTAAAGTACTCTTGTGTTTGTTTATATGCAAAAATTAACTGTCTCTCATTACGCCTAAAAATAAGAAATGGCTAAATATGAAGTATGAAAAAAATCAAGTAAACATATAGAGGAGAAAAAAAGAAAAATATTCCGTCAACTCATAAAATACGTTGAGCACACGTATGCGGCGGAGTACGCCTTTAATGACAGACCATTGTTCATAATTAAAGCCGTTCTGTTCATTTAATGGAAATAATTTGTTTCATGGTAAATGAAGTTTTCAACAACTACATAGAGAATTATAAAATCAGACGACTTGAAGTATTATGCTTGCATTGCCGAATTACCACAAGTAAAAACTTTTATATGATAATGATGATTAGCATTTTTATAGAGCAAATAAAAACAAAAATAAGAAATGAATGTGGAAAAATGTGTATTTGAGAAGTGGCAATTAACAAAACACATCAATTTCTAAATTAAACAAGTTGGTAAGTGAAAGTTGTGTGTTGCGCGCACGCACCAGTATTTTTTTTTACATATAATTATTTATTAGTTTCACTTACCTATATATGAAATATATATCTACTAAGGGAAAGTATTGCGATCTTGAAAAATGTCGGCTACATACAGCTTTTGGTGTCCCCTGAGTCCAAATAACCAAGTCCCGCGAAATGTTCTGTGTGTGAACAGACTAGCTCAAAACCTATACACCTTACGAAACTGAAATTGCGTATTTGAGGTACGATATGCCCGCGATGTGACAGCAAACATTTCTTCAAAATTGATCAAACGGAGGGGCACTTTAGTTAATAGATTTTGTCTCATTTTTAAGTGTTTTTTTCGAATTTATCAAAAACGGCTTTAACGATCATGATTAAACTTAATGTTAAATGAGAGTACAACCATGAACCTAATTCTAACGCATTGAAGTACGTTACTTTTAATAAGCAACTTTATTAAGAAACATTATAAGGTCTAATAGACAAGGTTAACTATCTCAAGTAGATATGAAAATGACGGTGAATATCAATCAATAAGAAGCAAAGAATGAGGCCAGTGAGAATTTGCAACAAACAATACACTTAATGCTTGTTCATGAGAAATTTTGAAAAGTTGGCTACTGTATTTAGTAAATAATAACTTTCAAATCGTTTATTATACCCTTTTCTCTAATTCTATAAGTATATTGGATCCAATATAGTTACATTTGCTTAAATTTAGGTACTATACTTACAAATAAGGGCAGGTCTATTTTTAAAAAAATGGCAGAACAGAATAATTGTTTGTACTATATCTGCATCTCTTCTTATTTTGGTTTAGCGTCATGTTATTACACGCCTAATATATCGTACTTAAAGCTGGTACGCTGGTATAGCTATCTAAAAATAATATTATTTGGTCGGAATATATTCTATTTTCAACATGAATTTAATTGACACAATTTTACTAGAACTGAGGGGAAATTTTTTTAACAAAAAATATATAATATGTATAATGAATTTTACTTTTCAAATGACGAAGTACATGTTTATTGGCTTATTATTTACTAATATTTACTTACTTATTATTATTTTATGAAGGATTATGTATTTTACTAATACATAATACATAGCGTAGTACAATAAAGTGAACCTCGGAATATGTATAAATCTGTAATTTATGTCATGTGTTTTAATTCATGTAAACTTCAATACTATTGGAAGGTTGGTTAATTCTATTGTGATTTAAGCATCAATTATAACAGGACTTTAAAATCGTTTTCATTGCTTACAGGTGAGCTAATGGGTAAAGTTAAATACTTATTTCTTTGTAATACAATATTTCAATAAATTCATTGCTTACAGTGGAACAAGATTTATTCCTTTTACTACTTAAGAAGAATAAACAGAATTACATATGTTTATGGAAAATTATATAGAGGGTACAGAAAACATTAATAAAATTCTGGTTAAATGGTTATTTAGTTAAATATACTTAGTTAAATGGTATTATATGTTTCGTTGAGCTTTATAGCTACCTCTTAAGAGAAACATTATATTACCAGAATATTAAGATAAAATGTGATAAAAATACAGTAAATTTAATATTTCTATAAATAACCATCTAAATCGATTGTTATTTTAATAATCGAGGGATCGGCAGTTTCTCAGACATCGATTTGTGCAAGGCCACCCTCACAGCCCCTTCGGTAGTTATTGCGGCATTGAGGGGTGGCACCAACTGTTACCCCTATTTAGACCAATTTTATATATTAAGAAAATATTCTATAGGGGGGAGGATTTGATATAATATTTATTTATATTTAAATGTATTTAAAAAACAAAACAAACAATGAGGCAAAATTTATTAAGTAAAGTACCCCCTCCTCTTGACCAATTTTGATGAAATTTTTGCTGTCACATCGCGGGCATATACATATACCAAATATCCAATTTCAGGTTCGATCAGTTTATAGTTTATGAGCTAGACTGTTCACATACACAGTGATAATGTTTCCACAAAAAAGTTAAGAGTTCGTGGGATGGAATCGTAAGTATATATATTTTTTTATATTCTTATATGTAAGGAATGTGCCAGTTTTGAATGAAAGCTTACGAAGAATTTTAGGGTTTAGATGATATTTTTAAGAAGCTTCACAAGGAGTTTGTTTTCTCAAAAGATATTTGACAAAGAAGAATTAGTACCCGCTTTTGGAAATGAAAGTGGGTATATCGAATAGCGATTGAGAGAGGGTGAAGGCAGTATAACAGAAAAACATAATGATTTAAATATATTTAGGCATAATAATACAACTAAATTACAAGCATTGCAAATCAAATAAAAATAAATAAACAAAAACGGATCCGAATCCTCGCAATGAAGAACTTTCAGGCCCATCACTCTGACACCTAGCCATGTCAGTTGCACTTGCTCCTCCCTCCCCCTTTGTTCGTATCACAGATTGTTTCGTTGTGGCGGCCTACAAGAGTGTGTTGTTACCTCACATTTGTTATTTCTTTTCTTGAAAAAAAGAAAGAAGAAAAAAAAAACGGTTTTGAGGATAGATAGATCGGTAAATATATGCATTTTTTCTTATAATTAAATATATTTACTTCAATGTGCTGTGACTGTATGCCTGGCAAGTTTTCCGATTGTGCCAATCACTATCAACTTTAATTAAAAAACATTACTATTTAACCGCATTATTTATATTGTGGAATTACAATCTCAGTACGATATTTATCTGAAGGTAAACGAAAATAATCAATCATTAAGACATAAATAAATTGCATGTAGTTATATTATACTCCATATGTTTTTACCATAGCTGCAGTTTTATTCATATTAAATATTTTTTCCATTTTTTTTTTTTATATATTTTCTATCTATCACAGATTAATTTGATTTTTTAAATATTATAATGGCTACACTGTTTTAAAAAAGAAAATTTATTTTTTCAAATTTAAAAATGATTGTTATTTATTCTGATTGGTCATTATACCACATTTTGTTTATTTTGTTATGTATGAACTTCTTTTTAAAGGAGACTTATTTTTTACATTCGTAGCATTTTATAGTTTTATATAACAGGTAATTAATAACTAAATTCAAGGTTTTATATTAATCGGATAATTGTATATTATACAATACTATTTTGTTTGTTTGTTTGTTTGTTTAACGTCCATTTTTATGCTACTATAGCTAATCGGACGATGCTACAGTGGGAGTCCTAAACACACTATTATACTACTATACCTAAACACAATACTATTTTAATCATAGCAAAAAAAAAAAAAAGATAGTGGGTACAAGGAAATTTAAAATAATTATGCAATTCTTTATTTGTCTATGTACAAATTATTTTTTTATAGTGTTAAGGAAATGATATTTATTAATTGTGAATTAGAATAGAGAATTTATAGATCTGATATAATAAATGTTATGGCTATATGATATCTGACAAAAGATCTGACAAAGTTTTGCAATTACCTTCAGATGTAAAAAACGAATATAAAAATGTATGACTCATGAGGAGAAGGAAGACGGTGGTGGGGATATATGATGAGCTGCCTGTAAAGAAATCCTAAGGGGGGGAGGGGGTAGTATGAGAGCAAGCATATAGCTTTGAGGTGGGGGGGGGTTGTTTATAATTGGAATATAACGATATTTGATAACTGTTATCGTATGAAGCGCACACTGAGGCACAACGACTTGGTTACACACTCACACGCACAGGGAGACGGGAACATGGTCAGACACACACATACACAGTTAGCGGAGGGAAAGCGCTCTGCCCATATCCACTTAATAGACTTTTATCCCCGTTGCTCCTAATCGAGAACAATCGGGCGGTGGGAGTGGCCCCCCTGAGTGAAACATCAAGCATTGATCCTGAGATGGGAGGGGCCTGCAACAGCCAATGGGGAGCCGCCGTGGCCCCCCTCCACTTTATTGCTTATACTCAACCCTTTATTGCCGTCCTTTTCAATATATAACGTATAATGATGTGGTCTCCTTTCGACTATATCAATCCCATTGCCTCACGTTCTTCTCCTCCCCCCGCCTCCCCGCTCCCTTCGGCTCCTATTCTCGCTCCTTCCCACCTCACATTCACTGGCCGAGCGCGGTAATTCGCTAAGGTCGACAATCAAAACCCATTTAATGCCTCTCGTAAGTAACCCTTACCGCCCCATTCTCGTGTTCCAACCACATCGTCATTATGACACTCATTTACAGCCCTCCTTTTGTGAGCCTAAATAGTGCTTTTTATATTATACTAGGGCGCGTATTTTTATTATAATAATAAAATATACTGAATGTGGCGTTATCTATAAATAAAAACTAAACAAAAAAAATATCTCCAGCAGAAAAAAATGTTCATTTCTCCCCTCAGCTATATCAAAAACTTGTATAATTAAGTCTCAAGGGATCAGTATGAACATATTGTTCCTTCTTCAGAGATTATGCAAGGAAGCGATTGACTGGCTCCTACGCCAGTTTCCCCAGATTATTTTTTACAAGTTTCCGGAAGAATACTCCATTAGAAGGGTAAGAATACTCAATCACAATTAGGATAATACTCAATCAAGAATACTCGCAATCATAATTCAAAAATTACGTCCCAATATACTATAGGTTGGATATCCGTCACATAACCATATTCGTCGATGCCCCATTCACGACATCTTGTTGAAAAACGGCCAACTCGACTGTTCAGTGGCGTATCTACATCATCTTGGAGAGGCCGGATTTATGTGACAGTGGACCAAACTCAACGCCTCCTCTCGGAACACAGATGTAGTATATAAATGAAAAGTACTGACGACAATATTTCGCATAGGAAAAAAATTGTCACTGTGGAAAAAAGTTTTCCGAAGAAAGCGATCCCTTCTCAAGGGAACAATAGTATTACAAAAAAAATCCATTTACAATCAAAGTAGAGAGGGTGTTGAAAGTCGTAATAGACGCTTCGCACTAGATCTTCCACTTTCATGCGTGTATTCATAAAATTTAGAAAGTGACTATTAATATAATTATGGTATTACATAATATAATACATATAGTACACAATAATAGTTTATTTTTATTTCGCGACGGACCCACGGAATCTAGTCCTTTCCACCATGGATAGAATATTTTAGTTACACATGTCGAGTGGCTATATGGCCGAGAGGGTGAACGAATAAAAAAAAAAAAAAAAAAAACAGCTTCAAAAACCAGAAACCAGTACAAAATGCACTTGAAATCTGTACTAAAAAAAGCACTTCGACTTTTGTTTTAGAAACCTCCATATGGCTTTCTATAAATTTCTTCCGCCACTAAAAATTATGAAAAAATAAAAACATTTTGTAAAAAAAAAAAAGTGTTTTTCGTAGTAGTTAAACTGACTACGAAAAATAGGAAACAGTAAAAATAAATGCACTAAAAAGTATGAAATAATTACCTTCTGATTTTTATGAATACAAAGCAAAATCGAAAATGGTATTAAAAGAAGAAAAATGTAATAATACGAATAATTTTACTTTGATTTTAAACAGGAACTGTTAATAAAAATTATTAAATTAAAATATTAAATGCCATGTTCAATAAACTACAATCTTTCCGGAGGAGGCGCAAAATATAAAATTTTCAACAGCAGAATCTTATGAAAATCGTCTAAATGATCTTCTCTTCCCATCTATTAATTTCAATGTCTACCGTTTTCTAATAAAATCTTAATTAGTAACATGTCATTTAGAAGATGTTCTATTTTGCTGCAGGCAAAAAATTTTATTTGGAGTGCCAGAGCCTAGATTCATGGCGAAGAGTCGAGTTTAATGCAGAGTTTATCTAAACGGTCATAGAGCTTGAAATTTTGCAGGCACAATCTCCGTTAGGAAGTTTACAATCTTACGAAGAGCCATTTTTGTTCTTTAGAAACAAGACCGAAAACGTATTATCTCCGTTTGACAGCTTAAACGGCTTGAGAATTGGCATTAATGTGTATTTTGCACGTTTATAGAAGCCTTTGTAACATTTTAAAGGATTTGAAGTCTAGAAAAAGCTAGAGATAAAAAACAAGCATTCTGTGCTATAAAAAGTTTAATGATGAATCAGTAGTGGCGAAATTACGCGTAAAAGCGTATGCGTCTTCAAAGTGTTTTTATTAATTTAGACTATATACACATGTATATTCCTAAGTTAATGTTTAATTAACGATTTATGAATACTCTAATTAATCATATGAAACTGTCAGTAATATTGATTATTAATAATATATAAATGGCTTTGATCAGATATCATTTTGATTTTTAGCTGATCCAGATACCATCAGGAACAGTTGATTGCTCTGAGAATACTGCGACTCGGAATATGGGAAAGAGATTGAAAGATTTCCGATTCTAAGCACGTATTGTTTGCAATAGACAACTTAACGGCTTTTTCTCTTCAAATCACAGACTCTTTTAGCAAAGATATAAAATCTACTGTTAGTTTTAAATCCATTCCAATCGAATCAATTAATTTAAGACTTGATTAGTTTGTAATGAGATAACGACGGCATTTTATTCCATTCGGTTTTGGACAGTTAATATTTAAATCTATATTCAATAAAGAATTAGTTGATAATAAATTATTGTGATTAAATTACATTGTATTCTTTAAAATATAGAGATTGTCTAATATTTTTGTCCGATCAATAAACATTTTGATCAACTCACACTTCTCTGTCATCGGTCGTTCTCTCTATGTTTGTTTTTAGGATAAGTAACTCAAAAAAGTTCATATATCTATCGGTATTAATGTAAGTTACATAAATTAGCTCAAATATGATAAGTGAGGTTGTTACTATTTATTAAATTAATTGTTGAACTAATTATATCTTTATTTATACAACTTACAATAATAAAGAAATAAAGGTCCTTAGTGCATTTCGGTAGGTACTGCGGAGTATTTTAGGGGTATCCTGAATTGAACGGTATCGGTCCCAGGGAACCGACTGCTGAGATGAGCTACAGACGATATTGGGCGTCGGGGTCCGATGGGAATGCTCTGACGAAAGCGTAATTTTTGGACAAAAAAGTGAATTAAATGAGCGTCTCAAGGCATTATCTCTTGGTAAGGCTTGGAACCAGACATAATAGGCGCAGGACAGGTCCGATAGAGGATTTACGCCATACTTTATCGAAAATAGCGTTTAACTGCTGGAATTTTGAATTACTATCCATACTGATAATTTTTGCAATGTTAAAACGATTTTTTGGAGTTTTTTACTGCTTTACAACCACTCACTCTATGATAAAATTTTTTATATATAATGAATAAAGCAAATATCAGTAAGTTTTATTTATAAATACAGACCTACTAAGAAGTACTAAACAAAAAAAATATTGTTTCCTTTCAAATATCTATGCAAAGAAATTGAATAGAACTACATAGTATAAAATCAAACTCATAAAATTAAAAATAACCATAAAAATAGTCGTTGCAATATTATCGGACGCCAAAGGGTAATGCCGTCCAATAGTCTTGTTTTATTAATCCGAATCTATAAAAAAATAGAATTTCTGCTGTTAGCTCGTTTTCTACACTAAAATGCAATAATCTCTTTAAAAATCGACTAAACTGATTGTTTGAAGTGATCAGACTTTCGGACATTTTCATGTGAAAATCGGCTGTTAAGAGGGGAATGTAAGACATCGGACGCCGAGGACCGATGCCGCACCTAACGTGTTAAATAAAAAGGGGAAAAAAGGTTCTAAATTTTTCAATAATGAAAAACAATCCTCACCAAGATGTAGGTTCATACTCGGGCTTTGTAAATGGCTTTGACAATCTAAATTAATTTATTTTGAAATAAGTTTTCTTATTTAATCAATTGCCATTAATAAATGAGCTGCCAAATTTTTAAAATAAATAAAAACGAGAATAAAAATACTAAAAATTGGACAGAGCCGTGTGACTATTATCATATGCCGAGGCAACAAGTATCGGTTTTGTGGTTACTGTATCCCTGGAGATGCTTGAGTCTTGTTACAGTCTTAGAGCTTGAAATTTCACGGGCAAAATCTTCGTGAGGATGTGAAAAAGCTTTTAAGTTTTTCAAACTAAAATGTCGAGCAGGTTCTTGGAATCTGTAAGCCCGATCATCATAATATTTCATCATCTTTGAAAGTAAATATGGTTTATAAAAGAGGGGGTATGGATTACATCAAAACCATACTGGGAAGAGAGGTTGGAAGTTAAATATTGGAAGACAATTGAGTTAAAGAATTTGCTTTGCCAGAACTTGTCAACTGCCAGAACAACTGCCATTAATAGAATATGGTGAAATTAAAAAGTTTTTAAGTTAGAATTACATATATAGAGCATCTGAGGCAACATGTGTGTACTTTAGGTTTGCAACAAAGATATTGTGACTTTCTTATCCTTAAAGCTCTTTCCTATTAATTTTAAAATGTGCAAAATAAAAAGAAGCCTTATCCACTTAAAATATGGTGCCATAATTATTAATATACGATATCGTTACTTAGATATATGTTTTTCTCAGTGTTAAAACCTTGAAAAGAATTTCTTAGAACGATCACAAACAATGTTTTCTTAACATGAATGCACAAAGTTGATAAACTTTAACTTGGCAGCTATTTTTAAATAATATACACTAACTAGTTTCTGTCAGCAGTTTTTTGTTGGTCTATCTCCTCTATTTTATGATGTTCTTAACTTAGATCACTCAGATTATCATTCACAGGAATTTCTCTTGAATCTTTTAACATTGATTTTATTAACTTTGAGATGGTGAGAAAAGTTATTTCCGACCGTTGGTCACTATATCCAATAATATATTTTAGTCACTACATCGCACTGTGATTATATATTAGATACATTGGATATAGACTGTCTGATTAATATGAAAACAATAAATTATAATCTGTGCATTTTTTCTAGGAGATCGAAAAATATCATATCAATAATTGTGACATTACATCAATAATTGAGATAGTACATCAATAATCTTGTAAAATCATTTCTTAGAGGAAGCACCTGGTGAGAGGTGTCAATGCTGACATTAATGGAGGAAGAAGTTTCCTTGTACTGTCTTATAGCCGTAATCGAAAAACTTGATAAATTGTTGTATTAACAAACGACAACCTCTGCGAGAAAACTACAACAGCTCGATAATTATATCTCTAACACCTACATTAATTATTTATTTCATCCTCGTAGCTGTTATTAAATACCTTAAATGAAGCATGCATCTCTTCCGGAACATTCAAGAAAGTTGTAAGAAAATATTTAAAACTGAAACTTGTGTAAAATAAATTATGCTTATAGATCTTCACCGGCCAACTTGCCAAATTTGTGATAATACCTTTTCCAATGACACAAATACTTGGAGAAACGCCGCGAACTCAACATTATGATGTCATATCCCTACAAAGCGAACAATGGTATGGAAAAAAAAACCCTCAAGAACACAAAATAAATGCCATACATTTAAGAAGAGCAGTCGTCGCTAATAGCCTGGGCAGTCAAAGCGACGTAAAACGACTTCAAATAAAAAAAATAGTTCTTATAAAAAGAGAGGCAGAACAGTTACTTTAAATAAGGATATAAAACTACGACCATTAATAAAATATGGAGAGATTATAAGGTTTTTAAGGTAGAATTACATGTCTTGAGCATCTGAAGCAACATATATGTACTTTACGTTTGGAACAAAGACTTTGTGACTTTCTTATCCATAAAGCTCTTTCTTATTCATTTTAAAATGTGCAAAATAAAAAAAAAAACCTTATCAACTTCTGCATAGCTTGATACCATCTGACCATCTTCCTTTTTTCATTATTTTTCTCCCTCGTGATCTCTTGTCCGCTTTATTACCATTCGATATTGTGGGAGAAACTCCTTCTTAAGTGGCATATGCAATCCTCATCATATGGTATACAAATGCACTCCATATCACACCTTTATGATTATACAACGTCTATGTCCATATTTGAATAGAAATGTACTTTTCGCCTGCAAACATGGAAAAAGATCTGTTGATATTATTTGAGAATCATAAGACTGGGTGATAAGTTCATGGGAACATATGCAGGTATGCTTCGGAGTATTTTCCATTTAGATCGCTCGATATCGGTTGGTCGAGTCGTATAGCACAACTGGCTTTATTTTGGCCAGTATATGCCTTCGTTTAGACATTTATACAGATTTTTGGTGGATTCCAGAGCACTGGAAAAATAAATGGCTTTGTTTCCTTTTTCACAACTTCAGCCTATCATTACAAGTTGGTTATTTGTTGAGGTTATTTAGGAGGAGGCGAGGTGTGATCTTTCAGTACTGTTTTCCACATCTATTTGTTGGAGTGTGTTTGTCGGTTTACTTCCATTTTTAAGTTTCGTCTTTTACTTCATGGGAAGCATTTGTCTTTAAGAGTCTTTCAATATTATCTTGATTAACGAGGATTACTGAATCATTTAAGAACTCTAAGATTTCATGTTCGACTAATGCAAATTCAGATGATTTGGGACTCATTAATGCTTAAAGGACCGAATTGGATAGCTTCGCTAAGGTACCACTTCCCTTCATCAGACCTGCGAAGGCTTCAAATACATCTTGATTCATGAGGTGCTAACCTTAGTCAACGTTACTTACTAAATCCGCAAATCCTTCTCTACATTGTCATGTAAACATCACCTATTTCGAAAGCTTCAACTATTGTAAAAGATTCTCTAATCTGATCTCCCTAAAGAATCAAAACGGATTATCGGTCGGAGGGGACATGCTCGATTAGAGACGGACCCGACTAGTTAGGAACTTAGTCGATTAGAGACTAAGTTAGTTCGCTAATGTTTTTTTATTACAACCCTGCTCCGCCTTTAAAGCGATGCGGGTTTTTGCAATTGTGAGGGGTTATGCGTACTAAACCATCCACCACTGCAATCAAAACAAGAGTTACATTATTTGGCGCCCATCTTTCTTCATTCCATCACTATCGCAGCGTCCTCTTGAGTTAAGTATCAATCGGGTAGCCTCCCAGATGCAAGTATTCTTCCCAGAGTGAATGTGGTCTGGTCCAAGGACTTCCTTAATGTGTAAAAACTATGTGTGAGTGGAAATCTTCAATCATGAGGATATCGAATGGTTTTACTCCTACGAAAATATAAAGCGTTCATACCTTTAGCAACGAGAAGACACATTATCATGAAATTTGGTAGGGTGAACTGTACAGTTATTGGAACCATTAAAACTAAATTTCAGTGGTGACATTAAAAAAAATACTTCTTATGAACAGACCTAATCGAAACTTCCTATAACTCCTCTTTATCTATCCTTATAAAGACTCAAGAGGTTTTTTTTTTGGTCAAAAGTTCAATAGTTTTACAATATGGCAATATTTATTGTTAAAAGTGCCAAATCTAGTTATTGGCACCCTGTGGATTTAATTGTGAAATCTTCCCTATGGTTAGTTTGTTAAAGGCTTACTTCATAGATGACTTAGAGGACCCTTCAAACATTAGACTCATGTAGGTATATCTTGTAATCCTAATAAAATTAGGACTTGTTCACCTATTTCTTTAAGTTAAAGTTGGGGTGCCAATAACTGTACTGAGTGCCAATAACTGTATGGTTTACCCTATCACAATTTCCCATACGTGATTTTCTACGAAATACTTACGTGTTCATAAGTATTATTCTAATAGTTCCATTATAATAATAAGCGTTAAATAAATAAAAAAAAAAAAAGAGAGAAGAAGAAAAAAAAAAAAGGACCTATAGTAGGAATATAAAAATCCCATTATCGAATAAATAAAGAGGAATCCCAAGGAGGGGGGGTCTGTAATCGAAGCCGTTAGGGCGGAAACCTGGGACTTTGGGATATTAACTTATTATCGGATCTCGAGGAATTAAAAAACGGCTGTCTCCGCCCATAACAGTCAATTCTAATTCCCTCCCGTGCCTGTTCTCCTCCGCCGCGATGACAATTGGGCCCTGAAAGGGAGGCGAAGAAATTAAATAAAAAAAAAAAAGAAAGAAAAAAGAATAGAAAAAGAGAGGGTGGCGCGTCACCGACAGGCCGCCCCCTCAGAAACCGTCCACCATTTTCTTTTATTTCCGCACCGCCTGTCATTATTTTCTCCATCTTATCGCGAAATGAGTTTTATACCCCGGCGCGGAGCAATCCCCCAGCTGCCCCTAGCAGGCGCCCCCCCCCCTCTTTTAAAAAGAGATTTCTTAAAGAATTAATTAAGATTGATGTTAACTGGGAGAGGGGGAAAATCCCGAGGTAGCCCCCCCCCCCCAGTGCGGTGAAGTATAATTAAAACTTGGGTAATTAATGGATGAGGCAAAGAGCTGAGACCTCTGGCGGGCGATGGTTATTTCATCTCCAGTAAACTCGTTTAATTTTTATTTTGCACTCCGCTTTCCTCTTTAACCCTTTTTCCTCTTTTTTTTTAATTATTATTATTTTTCCTGATCATTAATTATTACTATGTTTTCCTTAATCGAATGGATTACCAGTCATTTATTTTTTACTTTCACTTACCTATATATGAAATGTATAGGAAGGAAAGTATTGTGATCGTGAAAAATTTCGACTTCCGGTTTTCAACGGAAATACACGTTTGGGGTCCCCTGAGTCGAAATAACCAAGTCCCGCGAAATGGTCTGTGTGTGTGTGTCTGTGTCTGTGTGAACAGATTAGCTCAAAGACTATAAAGCGTGCGAACCTGCCATTGGGTATTTAGTGTATATATATGCCCGCGATGTGACAGCAAAAATTTCATCGAAAAGGGAGGGGGTACTTTATTTAATAACTTTTTAGGTTTTTTTTTTTCTCAAAAACGGCTCTAACGATTTTGATTAAACTGAGTATTTGATGTATTAATATGCCCGAGGTACGACTGTAAAAATTTCATCTAAATTGATCAACCGGAGGGGGGACTTTACTTAATAAATTTTGTATCATTTTTACGTGTTTATTTTGTTTATTCAAAAACGTATATGCCAAAGATGTAATAGCCAACATTTCATCAAAATTGGTCAAACGGAGGGGGCACTTTATTTCATAACTTTTTTACCAATTTTTACCTCCTCTTCGATTATCTCAAAAACGGCTCTAACGATTTTGATTAAACTGAGTATTTGATGTATTGATATGGCTGAGATATGACTGTCAAAATTGATTAACCGGAGGGGGGACTTTACTTAATAAATTTCGTATCATTTCCACGTGTTTTTTTTATTTACTAAAAAACGGTTTTAACGATTTTGATCAAACTGGGTATTTGATGTATGTATATGCCAAAGATGTGATAGCCAACATTTCATCAAAATTGATCAACCGGAGGGGGGACTTTACTTAATAAATTTTGTATCCTTTTCACGTGCTTTTTTTATTTACTAAAAAACGGCTTTAACGATTTTGATCAAACTGGGTATATGATGTATTTATATGCCCGAAATATGACTGGAAACATTTCATCAAAATTGATTAACCGAAGGGAGGACTTTACTTGATAAATTTTGTATCATTTTTACGTGTTTATTTTGTTTATTCAAAAACGGCTTTAACGATTTTGATCAAACCGGGTATTTGATGTATGTATATGCCAAAGATGTAATAGCCAACATTTCATCAAAATTGGTCAAACGGAGGGGGCACTTTATTTCATAACTTTTTTACCAATTTTTACCTCCTCTTCGATTATCTCAAAAACGACTTTAACGAATTTCATCAAATTTGTCGTGTTTAATGAAAATTAGGTGTCCTTTAATATCAGGTGAGCTTTATTATTATTAAAATGTTCTGAGGGGGCTTAAATGGGGAAGGGGCCTTTTTTGTTTTTCTATAAAGTTCCTTTGTATTTGTTTATATGGAGAAATTATCTGTCTCTCGTTTCACCTAAAAATAAGAAATGGCTAAATATGAAATATGAAAAAATCAAGTAAATATATAGAGGAAAAAAATATTCCGTCAACTCATAAAACACGTTGGAACTCATGCGGAGTACGCCTTTAATGAAAGACCATTGTTCATATTAAAGCCGTTCTGTTCATTTAATAGAAATTATTTGTTTCATGGTAGCTAAATGAAATATGCAACATGTACATAGAGAATTATAAAATCAGATGACCTTGAGTATTATGCTTGCATTGCCGAATTATCACAAGTAAATACTATTATTTAATTAAAAAAGAAATTAATTTTTTTGAGCAAATGAAAACAAAAATAAGAAATGAATGAGGGAAAATGTGTAACTTAGAGTACTTAGTGGCAATTAACCAAACACATTAATTTCTAATCTAAGTAAGTTGGTAAGTGAAAGTTGTGTGTTGCGCGCACGCACCCGATTTTTAAAAATATATCTGCTATTTAACTGCAAATGGTTTGGGGAATGGGATCACCAAAACTTATCAATGAAACTATATTTAATGATTATAGATCGGAAAATGTCTAGTGCACAAAGATTCTTGCCAAAGCGCCCTGTAAGATCATAAAGAAATAATTTAATGTAATCATAAAACGCTAAAATACTCTTGCTAGAACTCTCGTATTAAATCCCCATACTATATAAGTAAGCATAAGCGGTATGAGGGAACCTTCTAAATTCATTGAAATTTACAACTATGCCTGTTCATAAAAGTGGAGGTTATGTGGCAAGAGAAAAATAATGTCTAAAAAAGGCTTGTAATTTATTGAATAATAAGTTAACTACTTACTAGTTACTTGTAATAAGAATTACAAGTAATAATAAATAATGTCTTAAAAAGGCTTGTAACTGTATTAGTATTATGACGCCCCAAGGCCAACTTCTTTTCAGACGCTTAGTAGTATTACTACCGGGAATATGAAGTGTAATTATTTTTAGTGCTTACTTACTGCTAAGAGCTTCGTTTTTTTGTGAAATAAGATTACTTTTTAACTATAAATCATCTACTTTTTTTAATTTTTTCTTTAAGTACAGGAGAAATGTGCATGAAAAACTTGTTAACTTATATAAATCGTATATCACTAGGCCAGAACCAAGTTTTCTACAATATTTCCTTCGGGAAAAGTTTCTGAGGCTTAAAAAATGTATCCATAACACATTTTTTAATTAAGGAGCTGCAATATTGTGGGTTCTACAACTTTTATTTGTTATATTTTTCATTTGGGAATGCCATTTTCGAGTTGCAAACATTGGACAATCTTAACTTCAGATATGTCATTCTATAAACAAGTTTTATGCCTTCTTAAATTAAGAAGAATACGATTTTATGTGCGATGAAACAAATAATTAAAACCCAGGTATTAAAATATGATTTTAGGCCACAGAAATATTTCCCGAGGCGAATATAGTTGGAAAACTTGGGTTCTATTTATGTTCTATCAAATTAGCTAGGGTTAGCTATTTATATACGTAGGTACTTAGCCAAATTGATGTTACATTTCACAAACAAGCTCTGAGCAGAAAGTAAGGTCTACGAATAATTTAACTTTTTTATTAACATATCTATATTATATATTGCAAATGAGAAAGCTAAGTTTGTAGTTAAGGACCCCATATTACACAAAATTTGGTGTTTACAACTTTAACCAGTAAAACTGTTTTATCTGGAGTAGTCGTTTTCGAGTTGGAGGCCTTGGAACACTGGCGTAATTAATTGCCGATCATTAATTATCAATTTTGGCGAAACAAACAAACTGATTTTAAGCCTCTCATTCATCACGCTTCGATTTGATTATTTATTTGTTTATTAAGCAAATGACATGATTTCGATTTTTTAACGAAAACTGAGAAAAGTGCAAAAATGTAGGTTTATTAATTTTCATAAATCAATAAACATAAATGTTTTCTTCATATAGCGAGAGGACGGGTCGTAAGCTGGGATGTAATAAAGCTGATTAAACCCCTTTTAACTGAAAAACACGCGATGGGAGTTCGCTTATATTACGGTCACGCAACCTTCCAAAATAGGCCTGCCTCAAAAGTAACATAGCGATAGCTTTACCTAAGACGCGTTATGAATGTATCCTTCTCTATACGATCCGTTCAATGTCTTTTTCTCAAAACATTATTCCTGTTATGCCCACAAGGCTCTCTTTTATATTCAAAGAAAGACATTTAAAAATCATTTTTTTATGATTTATATGTTTTTATGCTTGTAGCCACAGAGGTAAGGAGTGGTATAAGAGTCATAAAATATTAATCAGTAAGCAATTCAATAATTTTCTCAAATAAAAACAGAGATTCCGCTAAAGGAATTTTTATCGCTAGAGCCCCTGGCAGTATTTCCCGAGGTCCTTTCAATCCGAAATAAGCCATTGCTCAAATGCCACCCCTATATTCAAAGTCATCTACAATTTAAATGATCAGTCCACTCCGCTCACAGCAGGACCCCCTGCTTTCGACCGTCCATTCTCGGCCTGACCTACCCCGGAATAAACTCTAAGTACATTGCTGGCTAACATTCAATATTCACAGTATTCAATATTAAAAAGCAAACTTTTATCTCGAACAATCTAGTTTTCAAACGCACCCAACTTTATTATCAAAAAAGTCAGCAAAGTAGTTTCACCATTCCATATTTATTTCGGATACAAAATACGGTATTTTTTTTTTAATTTGTAGTTTTAATTTTTTATTGTACCCACTTGAGGTTGAGGAGTTTTTATCACTCATTCGTTTGCATAAACCTAATACGTAATACGAAAATTTTAAAACATGTGAATTTTCATAGATACTGGGATTATTTACATTTTTTTTAAATTTGAATATAACATTCCTATAAAAACACCTAATGAATTGCTATATTTGAAAAATTCAAACAACCTCTCCAAAATGGTTCAACTTAACACTGGAAATGAACTACTGACAGAAACTGATCACATGGCCCTCCAAGCGGATGAAGATAAAACCAAATATATAATTGTAAGCTGAATTATTCATCCCAACTATCTTTCCACGGATTACACCGATTTAAAAATCTCGACTCCATAATAACATTGTTAAATGACCAACGCGAACAGGGCTTTCTTCTCTTTCTCAAAGGCACTGAAATCCCGGAAATTCTGTAGATACCTTAAATTAAGGATTTACACTGCAATATTAGAACCATTCTTTTACACGCCTTTGAGAACTGGCCTATAACTAAAGATTTGAGAGGAAAGTCCTTCGAACGAGAGCCGGAGCTTTATGGGATCAGAGCACTAATGGAGGAGATGGACCAATAAAATGGTCAGACTTTATCTCACAATATGAAGGCAATAAGGTTAAGACGGGCAGAGAATGTTGCTTGAAGCAATCCATCAAGAAGCCGAAGATGAATAACGATATTGTATGCAAGAGTCTGTTTGTTTGTTTGTTTAACGGCAATTTATGCTGCTACTAAGGCTAAACGGACGATGCTGACGAACATGCCCCCCAGGACGAAAATTTAACCAGCCTGCCCCCCCTAGACGAAATCTTGCGGATGCCCCTGTTTTAAATTTAACCAGCAGTTTTTTAAAAATAGGTGCAGCAAGGATGATACGAGTGCGTACATGTGTGAGAGTAAAGTTGATGAAATTTATGCAATAAAATGGTGCACCATTTTATCTATTATGCACTATTTTTTTACGAATTCCCAATTGTCCTTCGAATTCGAGATATATTGAAGCCGATCATTCGTAATATATAAAATGTTTAAGGATGAAAATTCACTCAAATCTAATCTAAGGAAGTGGATCAAATTTATTTTTAACCATTTAAAGTAGAAATAAAATGGAAATATTCCTGAAATTCTTCAAAATCGGATTAATCAGAGACATGGGCGGATCCAGCAGATCGTAAAGGGGGGGACTGCAACCCCAGAGCCGTTCATTTTGATCTGCTAATCAGCTGTTTTACCTTTATGTTCCTTTCCCCCAACTAAAATTCTACTTGTTCTGCACATTATTTGTTCTTTAACTTGCTTACTTACATAAAGGAAAGTCAAATTCTATCTTTAAATGAGGAAAAAATTTTCAAAGGGAGGGGCTGCAGCTCCACAGCCCCCCTCTGGATCCGCCAATGATCAGAGATAGGTGATATGTCCTTTACCTGGTTTTACAAGATTAGAGCAGTATCAAATTTATTAGGGCCGGGGATAGCCGGGCGTGTTGGAGCGCGGCCCGCTTTAACACCCTCGAGCCAAACGGCGGCGGTTCGAATCAGCCCTGGGGAGGCCCCACGAAATAAATCTCGACCTACCCACCATGGTTAGGATAGAGGTTGGTTACAACTGTAGAGTAACCCCCCGTATGCCACACATGGCCAGGTGGGGGTACCGAATAAAAAAAAAAAAAAGTATCAAATTTATTGCTGGATATCAACAAACTAAAGCAGAACATAAAAAAAACAAACATCTTTTTTTAGTTTAATCGTAATCACTTTTCTTCGATACTATACTAATCGATAACTAATTACTTCATTTAGTTTTATGAGCCTTGAAATACATGTTGGTCCTGGTCCGTTCACTCCCCTGGCAACGCTGTCATTCGCTTTGTTTTTCAAGTCGTTCTATTAAAATTCCGTTATTTATTCAGAATCTGCTCCTTTTTTCTTTTATTTATTCTTTTCTCTATCCAGTGTCATTTTTCCAATTCAAATTAATCGTTTATTTTTATGTTTTGAAATTTTATATGTATATATACGAGTAGCAAGTATAAGCAATTTTTTCCAATACTTTTTGTTTTATTCATTTTTTCTTATTTTAACTGTCTCATTTTACATTCAGGCCATCCAAAGGTTTATAGATTTCCTCTCTGCAATAAAGTTCTTCTGATTTTATGAATTAGATCCGATAATTATAATTTTTGTTATTCGTGTAAAAATTAATATAAAGATTAAGTTGGAGGGTGCCAGACACATTAAATGCCATAATTACCTTCACATGTATATTTCTGTAAGGTGCATCATAAAGACAGGGGAAACTGGTTTGACCTATGAAACAGGACTTAGATTCACGCTCTAACACAGTTTGTTGCGTGCACTAGGAGAAAGGAAAAGAAAAGCATGCAGAGTAGTGCGATAAATCTTAGGATTACTGACTGGATTCAGGAGCTCAAGAAAAAACTGCAGGCAGTGTAAGCAAATGAAGCGAAGTGGGAAAAAATTTGCAAAAACCTCGGTTAGGATCTTCCGGAGTGATTCAGTATATCAGAATACAGAACCTAAAGGGGAAAAACTAGAATCCTATTAAATAATTTATTTTTGAAGAGAAAAGATTTGGCTCCGCCGGGAATCGAACCCGGGTCTTCCGCGTGACATGCGCGGGATGCTTATCCATTAAACCACGGAGTCGCTTCCAAACGGTGCCAAATCCTTCCTCTTCACTGACACCTCTCCCACGATCTCGCAAGTTTTGCGAGTATTTACGGGAGGTGGACAATTTTTGTCCAACTTTTCGGCATCTCTTGACTTTCGTCAATTTTTAAATTATTTTATATTAATTGAATCATTGTCGTTGATGACCACTCTTGTTTTTAAATTATTTTAAATAATTTATTTTTGAAGGGGTGGGAGAGGTGTCAGTGAAGAGGAAGGATTTGGCACCGTTTGGAAGCGACTCAGTGGTGTAATGGATAAGCATCCCGCGCATGTCACGCGGAAGACCCGGGTTCGATTCCCGGCGGAGCCAAATCTTTTCTCTTCAAAAATAAATTATTTAAAATAATTTAAAAACAAGAGTGGTCATCCACGATAATGATTAAATTAATATAGAATCCTATTAGTAATATCATAGACCAGAATGGAAGAACAATATCAGACACTAGAGAACTCCTCGAAAGACCACTTTGGGGAGCTCCTAAATCAATACCAATATTAACACAAAGCAGAAAGGAATATAAGGAGAGAAAGAGGATAACATAGATAAATTTGGATTTTACTGCAAGTATGTAGTTATAGTTTAACAACATTTTTAACACACAAGGAACGGGAAAGAAAGAAAAATATTTTAGAAAAAGAAGAAGAACTAAATTTTGTGGTAATTATGGATTTAGTAAGTAAAAAATGGTTATATGACGCAAGGTAACGTACTAGAACTACAAGAAAATACCTGTAAACACGGGATACTCCGAGCCCTGAGGGGTAATTTTTGACGATCGCAATACTTTACCTTACTAAGTATTTCATATATAGGTAAATGAAAATAAAAAAAAAATCAACTATCAGTAAACTATTATTTACTTAGGTGAGCCGTGTTAAAAATGAATTTAATGGTGTTTCGCAATCGCAATAGAAGTAATAGAAAGAAATCATTTCTTCATGAAAATTTGGACAATTTTATACCTACATGCATTGGATTGGACTATATTGGACGATCTTAAAAATTTGAAATCGGTCATTGGTATTCGGAGGAAAAAATTCAAACTCAATAATTGAAAAACTAAACAGTAGTTGGTTTCGTCTTTTTATTATTCATAGTGAAGATATAAAAAATGATGGATCAAATTTTAAGCTTAGGAATGCAAATGTCAAAGAACAGAGATTAAGCATAGTACTCAGCACTTATTACGATACAATTTTCTTAATTGAAAATACCTTAATATTTGTAAAAAAATGCGAGGTTTGTATGGAGGATTAAATAGTGAAATAGATAGATCTGTAGTCATTCAACATTTGGAAAGGGAAACAATTGCGGTAAGGATGCTACACAATTACAGGATTTGCCATCTACGGCATCTGCAAGGATACGGATCCTTAGCAAATATTGAAAACATTTCTAAATTTATGAAATAACCACTTGATAGAACCACCAATATGCAATATATGTAAATAAAGCTTCCAGTGCTGATAGGTAGTTTTTTCTAATAAATTGAAATTTTTAAATGCTTTCCTTTATTTTATGGCACGAGATGGAGTTTTTGTTAGATCCTTCAGAACATGGAACGCATTGATATCACCAGAATCCCTTCGTTTTATATAAGTGGCGTACGTCAGCATATCAGTGCTAGTTGATCTGAATTTTTCTATTTTACACCTCTTGCTTCTTTCACTTAAACCATCAAATGATTTTTTAGGGCGTCCACCAGATCTTGAGCTTTTAATTGATATAGTCCCACTTAGCCATTCCTTGTTGCTGCTTTAAAAACTTTTCTTTTCCTTGAAGAAGCATTCCATCTTACTTAGAAATCATGCCTCAAAATTGATAATTTATGTTTTAGCTCTTTCAGCTGCTCTAGCTAGGCAATATTTCCATTCAATGAAAAAAAGACTACGAAAATTCCTTATTTTTTTTTTAAAAGCTAATGCTTTCGACTTTAAAAATATGTCAAATAATTCCCCTCTAGTTATTATTATAATTCCAGAAGATCCTAAAATATAAATAAATGAAAATATAATAACATTTATTTTTTAAATATTATTTGATGAAACTGACATTTTAGAAATAAAAAAATATAAGTCTCCCATTCGCAGCTATTCGCAGATTTTTTTTCATGAAACATAAACTACGATAATTACACATTATCATAAAAAATATTTCGTTGCCCAGAAATGACCAGAAGTATAACTTTTTAACTTTCAAATTTTATTTTTAGCTCAAAAATCTACCTACCAAAAAACAAAGAAATATTGATACTAGTATTGAATACAAAAAATTTATAACGGTCTGGATAACAAATACAAACCTGGCCTCGAACTATCCATCATATGATAATGCCGATAATTCAGTAAAAACAAAGAAAATTAATATATTTTGTAGAACAATATTTATGAGCAGAGACGAGGTAAAGGCTAAGGTCAGATTGGAATCCAACAGGTCCTCTACTTGAACATCGAGTCATTATTTACCAGAAATTTCAAATTTCAAAAAATGGGTTTTGGCCAGCTTTTACCATAGGGCCAAATACCCCTGTGTGCGCCGCCGTTCGGCTCGGGCGTGCAAAAACGGGTCGCGCTCCTACACTCTCGGCTATCCCGGCCCGATTTAATACTACTTAAGGGATAATCCTAGCTTATTGAATGCGTAATCCAAAAATCAACAATATTTCCAAATTCAGTACCTTAGTTAACCTATATGCAGACCATAATATCGTTTATAGTCCTTAATTAGTTGATTTAGTCTTTTTATTATTCATAGTAAAGATATAAAAAATGTTGGATCAAATTTTAAGCTTAGGAATGCAAATGTCAAAGAACAGAGATTAAGCATAGTACTCAGCACTGTACTTATTACGATACTATTTTCTTAATTGAAAATACCTCAATATGAAAGATTAATTAGTGAAATATGTAGATCTGTAGTCATTCAACATTTGGAAAGGGAAACATTTGCGATATGGATTTCAACAGGTTTGAGTAAAGAAAAAAAATTCAATACAAGAGCTCACGGTAGCAACTGTTTTTATTTTAAATTTACCTCGTAATTAAAAATTATCGTAGTTCATTAGTGATAAAAATCGTAAAGAATTTTCGTTGTTTTGTGTTTCAAAATTATATTTTTGCTTTTTTTGGCCGTAGTATAAACACATTGTTTAAGCGTTTAAACGATATATTTATATAGGATGGAAAGCAAGTTGCGGGCTCGGATTGATACGTAAGAGTCAGATAAAAAGAAAATAATAACACAAATACCTGTATATATATGAAAAACGAAGATAGGACGACTTAATAATAAATTATTAAAAGAGGAAGAGCGATCGGTAGCGGTGTGGAGGAGGGCATTGTTGGACGAGGGCAGGGTTAATTGCTTTTAATCCGCTTTGGACGGCGGAGATATGAAAGGTAGGAAGGGAAAGAATAATAGCACCGCCTCCCTTATCAACTTTTTAATTAAAAATCTGTCTTTTCCCGAGGATGACGTTTGCCCCGATATTCCGGTACCCCCCCCCCCCCCCAACCCCGTCCCTTCCTGAAAAACCCTTTGGAAATAGAAGCCTTGCGGGGCTAAGGGTATACTGATTGACGGACATGTCAAAATGGACCCTTTCTCTCATTTTCCAGCCTTCATCACAATAATCTAAGGGGTCAACAGCTTTCGATATATATATTTATATATCCCAACCCCTCTTTGATGAATAAATTCAGGATTTGCCCCGTCTTTTTTCATTTAATTTTATTTTTTGCTCTTTTCTTCTAGATCTTTTTTTTTTTTACTTCTTTATTTAATAAAATAAATCTTTTGTCGTACAGACATTGGGAATACGTTCAATTAAACGTATAAACAATTCAAGCTTAACTTAGAGACAAACTAAACTATATCGCCCCTTTGACGAACGAGAGTAATTCATGCTGTGCCGACTAAGGACATTGTCAGTTCACACGTTACATTATACATTATAACTAGAGCTCGGATACTCGTGCATGAAGTTTTATACTGCACGAAATAGCACGTTAAGGGGGTTACTGCACGAAAATGCACGTTTTGGGGGTCACTGCATGAAATTGCACGTTTTCAATTTTTATTGCACGAAATTGCCTCATTTGAAGACAAAAAAATCTGGTGCGTGCTCGCAACACACAACTTTCACTTACCAACTTACTTAGATTAGAAATTAATGCGTTTTGTTAATTACAACTTCTCAATGAACAGAACGGCTTTAATTATGAACAATGGCCTGTCATTAAAGGCGTCCTCCGCATGCGTGGGCTCAACGAGTTTTATGAGTTGACTGAATATTTTTCTTTTTTTCTCCTCTTTATGTTTTCTTTATTTTTATCATATCTCATATATAGCCATTTCTTATTTTTAGGCGTAACGACAGACAGTTTATTTCTCCATGTAAACAAAAACACAGGTACTTTATAAGAAAGAAAGAAACAAACGAAAAAGGCCCCCCCCCCAAAAAAAAAAAAGCCCCCTCAGAACATTTTAATAATGATAAAGCTTACCTGATATTAAAGAAACTCTAATTTTCATTAAACATGACGAATTTGATAAAAATCGTTAAAGCCGTTTTTGAGATAATCGAAAAAAAGTTAAAAATTGGAAACAAAGTCATAAAATAAAGTGCCCCCTCAGTCGGACCAATTTTGATGAAATGTTGGCTTTCACATCTCTGGCATATTCATTCATCAAATACCTAGTTTGATCAAAATCGTTAAAGCCGTTTTTGAGTAAATAAATAAAACACGTGAAAATGATACAAAATTTATTAAGTAAAGTCCCCCCTCCTGTTGATCAATTTTGATGAAATTTTTACAGTCGTATCTCGGGCATATACATACATTATATACCCAGTTTGATCAAAATCGTTAAAGCCGTTTTTGAGTAAATAAAAAAAACACGTGAAAATGATACAAAAGTTATTAAGTAAAGTCCCCCCTCCGGTTAATCAATTTTGATGAAATTTTTACAGTCATATCTCGGGTATATAAATAGATCAAATACTCAGTTTAATCAAAATCGTTAGAGTCGTTTTTGAGAAAATCGAAAAAAACGTAAAAAGTTATTAAATAAAGTACCCCCTCCCTTTGAGCAATTTCGACGAAATTTTTGCTGTCACATCGCGGGCATATACCTACATTAAATACCCAATTTCAGGATCGCACGGTTTATAGTTTTTGAGCTAATCTGTTCACACACACACACACACACAGACACACAGACACACACACACACACACAGACCATTTCGCGGGACTTGGTCATTTCGACTCAGGGGACCCCAAAACGTGTATTTCCGTTGAAAACCGGAAGTCGAAATTTTTCACGATCGCAATACTTCCACTTACTATATATTTCATATATAGGTAAGTAAGTGAAAGTAAAAATCTGGTGCGTGCGCGCAACACACAACTTTCACTTACCAACTTACTTAGATTAGAAATTGACGTGTTTTGCTAAATATCATTTCCCAAAGTCACACATTTTTCTACATTCATATCTTATTTTTGTTAATAGTTAAAGCCGTTTTTGAGTAAATAAAAAAAACCCGTGAAACTGATACAAAATTTATAAAGTAAAGTCCCCCCTCCCGTAGATCAATTTTGATGAAATTTTAACAGTCATATCTCGGGCATATAAATACATCAAATACCACGTTTGATCAAAATCGTTAAAACCGTTTTTGAGTAAATAAAAAAAACACATGAAAATGATACAAAATTTATTAAGTAAAGTCCTCCCTCTGGTTGATCAATTGTGATGAAATGTTGGTTATCACATCTTTAGCATATAAATACATCAAATACCAAGTTTGATCAAAATCGTTAAAACCGTTTTTGATTAAATTAAAAAAACATGTGAAAATGATACAAAATTTATTAAGTAAAGTCCCCCCTCCGGTTGATCAATTTTGATGAAATTTTTACAGTCATGTTTCAGGCTTATAAATAGATCAAATACTCGGTTTAATCAAAATCGTTAGAGCCGTTTTTGAGAAAATCGAAAAAAAACTTAAAAAGTTATTAAATAAAGTACACCCTCCCTTTGAGCAAATTTGATGAAATTTTTGCTGTCACATCGCGGGCTTATACATACTCTAAATACCCAATTTCAGGTTCGCACGGTTTATAGTTTTTGAGCTAGTCTGTTCACACACACACACACGGACACACAGACCATTTCGCGGGACTCGGTTATTTTGACTCAGGGGACCCCAAAACGTGTATTTCCGTTGAAAACCGGAAGTCGAAAATTTTCACGATCGCAATACTTCCACTTACTATATATTTCATATATAGGTAAGTGAAAGTAAAAATATAATATCCTTGTTTGTATTGATTTCAATATCCTCTCCATCTGTTTGTCACCATTGATAACAAAACCACACACTTCTAATTCAGCACCAAAGTAGAAGGAGGCTTGGCTTCTACTAGGGCAACCTAGGGACGCGAACCCGCGACCTTTAGTATTATAGTTGCAATGCTAACCACTACACCACAGATGACCCCCGGAAAAGCAATTTATTTTCAGTTTATTAAATATTATTTTTGTTTGCCAAACATTTATGTAATTGTCTCATCTCATTACATTAACAGTTGTTAAATTTCAGTGTTCCTTTAATTAGTTTTTATTTGATTTTCTCCATAGTATTTCAATTAGGGTAAACAAGACAGTTATATACACTCAGTACATTTATTGACATCCCAATCATTAACTTAAAGAAATAATTAAAAAAGTTCTAATTTTTTATCAAGATTTACAAGAATTTAAATGTTTGAAGGTTCCTCTAAGTCATCTATAAAGTAAGTGTTTAGCAAACTAACAATGGGGAAGATTCCACAATTAAATCCACAGTGGGTCAATAAATAGCTTTTGCACTTTTTACAATAAATATTGCCATATGGTTAAACTATTGAACTTTTGACCCAAAAAAAATCTCTTGAGTCTTTATAAGGATAGATAAAGAGGAGCTATAGGAAGTTTCAATTTGATCCCTTCATAAAAAGTTTTTTTTTTTAATTTCAGCACAGAAATTTAGTCTTAAGGGTGTCAATAAATGTCCGGTTCACCCTATATATTTTCCCAACCTAATTATTTTATTTTTATTTTTACCTTTTCTTCATGTGCTCAAATGACCAGCGTTTTTGACACGGGGTCGGAGACTTTGCCTGTTGATATTTCTTTATGCTGTTGCTTTCCCTAACATACATACAGTTGGACCCCCATTATCCGTGGTTCTATTAACCGGGGTTCCGAGGAGCCATTTTTTTTTAATAATCTATTTTTAATCTTTATGCCATTTATTTTTTATGTATAATATTTATTGAAAAAAAAAAATGAATACGTTAATATTTTAACGATTACAGAATGGTTGGAAATGGAAAAACACGGCAGGTTTTTTAAAGTGAATTTTAAAAAATTATCATATCGTATGATGAGATGTTTCCGGTAACTATTACTCCAATTCATATTGCAGGAACGATATTGTTTTAATGTCTCTCTAGGAAACTCCTACTCTGGCCTGTTTGAGCAAACTGTTCGTGATATTTTGAAGAAGATAAAAGACATTTCCGACTTCGTATCGTCGTCAGCCCAAATATCGTGTCCTCGGAAAATAATGAAGAACTCTACATTAAAAGACGTAGAAGAAGCTGTCTATCAGTGGTTTGTGCAAAAACGCTCTGAAGGAGTTCGTTTGTTCTTTACTTTTGTTCGTTTATTGTTTGTTAATAAAAGTGATTTTCTGCAGTTTTTATTTTTTTTTAATCTTCTTTTCTATCACATAGATAGAACGGTGATAAAGATGAATTACCGTGGTCCCGTCGTTATCAGTTTTACGGCTACCAGTAACCACCTGTGCAACCCCAACTATATTATATTTTAACACCTTTCCGTAATATCCGTAGGAAGTTTTTATTTAAAAAAAAAAGAAAAAAATAATGGTAATGTAGGTCACGGAATTCGGGTTCAGTTCAATGTAAGGTTGTAAAGCCGTAATACCTTGCGTTTTGGGGGTCACAGATGGTGTAAGCAAGTGGTAGTAAGCATAGAAACTTATTATACTAAAGGTCGCGGGTTTGCGTCCCGAGGTGGCCCTAGGAGTTTTTAAGGGTTGTAGAAAATCCTTGTCTATACCGTCCCTCGGATATGACGTAAAATGGAGGTCCCGAGCCTGTACGATATCAGGTACTCGTTAAAGAGGCCTATCCTAATTATACCTGGATAGGCAAAATTTAGGATTCCCACTGTACCGTCGTCCGATTAGCCTTAGTGGCATAAAGTGACGTTAAAACAAACAAACCTTGTAGTTTTACTAGAGCACCATACCTCATTATACCTCAATGTATGTGGACATGTCAAACCACTTCATACTGATTCGGCATAGTTTTCATTTAATTAAACATAACAAATGAATAAGGTAAAAAATAATACATTTGTAACTGCTGGAATTATCATTGGGGTTAAGGAGTGGAGGGAGGTAGCACCTTCTTCAGGTTTGACTTGTAGATTGGTCCACCTTTTGTACCATGGGAGTAGCTGAGAGGCCTGCGAACCAAAGTATGGAGGTCTTAAGGAGCCTATTAACCAAAGACGGTCTGTGAGTGAAGTTGGGTTGATACATGGTTAATACTAAGATGAAAAATTCGTCAATCCAGATTATGCCAATTAAACCTCTATGTGGGGCATGTTGACCTAGAAGGTGGGGTTGTCTAGCCATCTCATTCAAGTACTGCCTGACACATACTATTGTTATTAAAAGCTGCCCTATAATGGTATAATAATTTTGAATCGGTTTTTAACAGCTTTTAAGGGAAAATAGAATGACAATAGAAGATAAAAGTTTAGACTGTCGTCACTTTCTGCATAAGAAAAATTGCTCTAATCGTCTTCGCTGTAACTAAAGACAATTGGTTAGGTATGGTCAGAGATGGTTCGGAGTGGTTAGGTATGGGTAGGGATGGTTCGGAGTGGTTAGGAATGGTCAGGGATGGTTCGGAGTGGACAGGAGTGTCCGGAGCAGAGGAAAGGTGCGCCACCATGCTGCAAGAATTGTTCCCAGAGAGGCAGAGAGGGGAAGGAAGCCAGGCACTGCGCGGGAAGCAGGGAGTGCCCGTTGCACCTGGAGATGATGGTCAGGCAGGCGAAAAAAACCCGCGTAAAATGCGTAGGCTGCATGTACTGCAGGTCAATATGGGCCGAAGACGCGTGGTAGCGGACGAATTGAGAGCTCTCGCCCGAACAGTTGACATCATGGCGGTCCAGGAGCCATGGTGATCTGGAGTTGGATCTGGAGGAGCTGAGCCACGGTAATGTGGTCGCAGGATTTGGTGTAACGTCAAGGGTAGTCGCAGCAGGCAGTGGTGAGAGGAGGCCTAGAGCGGCTATAGTGATAGTCAACCCGAACCTTGACGTTATGGAGTTGAGTTGAGGTTCGGAGTGGTTAGGTATGGTCAGAGGTGGTTCGGAGTGGTCAGGTATGGTTAGAGATGGTTCGGAGTGGTTAGGAATGGTCAGAGATGGTTCGGAGTGGTTAGGTATGGTCAGAGATGGTTCGGAGTGGTTAGGTATGGTCAGAGATGGTTCGGAGTGGTTAGGTATGGTCAGAGATGGTTCGGAGTGGTTAGGAATGGTCAGAGATGGTTCGGAGTGGTAAGGTATGGTCAGAGATGGTTCGGACTGGTCAGGTATGGTTAGAGATGGTTCGGAGTGGTCAGTCTTGCTCCGGCAGTTGAGGAGGAAGGACGCACGGCAAATTGCTCCTGAGGATTATCCCCATCCAGGACGCTGATTTGGTCAGTCAACCCCAGGACACGGCAGAGGGTGGACGTGTTTTTGGAGGAGTCTTCGGAAAAGTGTATGTGTAGTGGTAGTGACGGTGGTTGAGACCCGAGGGACACTTAGAGGCGATTCGGGACTCCCACCAGGACAGGAGAAAGTAAGTAACCCCCTTTTATTTTGTTATTAAGTGGTACCTTTTGGGTTTTTTTTTTTTTTTTTTTAATAGGTTTTGTTTATTTTGCTATTTTAATGACCGGAGGACAGGTGTTTTGTAAATAGTGTATAGTTAAATAGTGCTGTGCTGAACTTAAGAAGGAAAAAATCCAAGAAAAGTTGAACCCAAAAAAGTTTTTTTGAAAATTAAAACACGTAAAAACTTTTAAACGGATAGACATTTTTAAAATTTTCTTACACAGAAATTAGTTAAATACCTAATAGAGAAAGGTGTAATCAACAAAAACCAAAATTGTGGAACTTTTTTTGAAAATTGAAACACGCGGAAGTGCGTTAATAAAGAAGTTTTATTAATATCTTAGTGTGTTAATAAAAGTCTTAGGGGAAATAAATTTATACCCTGGGATATAAATATAATACACACAATAATAAAGAAGTTAATAAATTTTTACGTAAATTACGTAATTAAAACGGAAGTATGTAGGACAAGGAGGCGGAAGCCAGGAAACCTAAGGAAAATGTCCCGGAAGGCCCAAAACAACTTCCCACCAAGGAAGAAGATGGAAATACCAAAGGAAAGCCAACTTCCGGTTCAAATGGTTAGAGATGGTTCGGAGTGGTTAGGTATGGTCAGAGATGGTTCGGAGTGGTCAGGTATGGTTAGAGATGGTTCGGAGTGGTTAGGAATGGTCAGAGATGGTTCGAAGTGGTCAGGTATGTTTAAAGATGATCCGGAGTGGTCAGAAATGGTTCGGAGTGGATAGGTATGATCCAAAATAGTTCGGAGTGGTTAGGTATGGTCAGAGATGGTTCGGAGTGGTTAGGTATGGTCAGAGATGGTTCGGAGTGGTTAGGTATGGTCAGAGATGGTTCGGAGTGGTTAGGTATGGTTAGAGATGGTTCGGGGTGGTTAGGTATGGTCAGAGGTGGTTCGGAGTGGTCAGAGATGGTTCGGAGTGGTTAGGAATGGTCAGAGATGGTTCGGAGTGGTTAGGTATGGTCAGAGATGGTTCGGAGTGGTTAGGTATGGTCAGAGATGGTTCGGAGTGGTTAGGTATGGTCAGAGATGGTTCGGAGTGGTTAGGTATGGTCAGAGGTGGTTCGGAGTGGTTAGTTATGGTCATAGATGGTTCGGAGTGGTTAGGTATGGTCAGAGATGGTTCGGAGTGGTTAGGTCTGGTCAGAGATGGTTCGGAGTGGTTAGGTATGGTCAGAGATGGTTCGGAGTGGTGAGGTATGGTCAGAGATGGTTCGGAGAGATTAGGAATGGTCAGAGATGGTTCGGAGTGGTTAGGTATGGTCAGAGATGGTTCGGAGTGGTGAGGTATGGTCAGAGATGGTTCGGAGAGATTAGGAATGGTCAGAGATGGTTCGGAGTGGTTAGGTATGGTCAGAGATGGTTCGGAGTGGTTAGGTAATGTCAGTGATGATTCGGAGGGGTTAGGTATGGTCAGAGATGGTTCGGAGTGGTTAGGTAATGTCAGTGATGATTCGGAGGGGTTAGGTATGGTTAGAGATGGTTCGGAGTGGTTAGGAATGGTCAGAGATGGTTCGAAGTGGTCAGGTATGGTTAAAGATGATCCGGAGTGGTCAGAAATGGTTCGGAGTGGATAGGTATGATCCAAAATAGTTCGGAGTGGTTAGGTATGGTCAGAGATGGTTCGGAGTGGTTAGGTATGGTCAGAGATGGTTCGGAGTGGTTAGGTATGGTCAGAGATGGTTCGGAGTGGTTAGGTATGGTTAGAGATGGTTCGGGGTGGTTAGGTATGGTCAGAGGTGGTTCGGAGTGGTCAGAGATGGTTCGGAGTGGTTAGGTATGGTCAGAGATGGTTCGGAGTGGTTAGGTATGGTCAGAGATGGTTCGGAGTGGTTAGTTATGGTCATAGATGGTTCGGAGTGGTTAGGTATGGTCAGAGATGGTTCGGAGTGGTTAGGTATGGTCAGAGATGGTTCGGAGTGGTTAGGTATGGTCAGAGATGGTTCGGAGTGGTGAGGTATGGTCAGAGATGGTTCGGAGAGATTAGGAATGGTCAGAGATGGTTCGGAGTGGTTAGGAATGGTCAGAGATGGTTCGAAGTGGTCAGGTATGGTTAGAGATGATCCGGAGTGGTCAGAAATGGTTCGGAGTGGATAGGTATGATCCAAAATGGTTCGGAGTGGTTAAGAATGGTCAGATATGGTTCGGAGTGGTTAGGAATGGTCAGAGATGGTTCGGTGTGGTTAGGTATGGTCAGAGATGGTTGCCCGTTATTATATTATAACTTTAATTTTACAGTTTCTGTTCGTTATTTATATTATTAGCACCACCATTATAGGTACTTAAATTTTAAAATTATGTATTCATATTAACTTTAAATTAATGTTTTGTTTAAAATCTAATCATAATTGAGTTAATTGTTTTATAATTCAATAATAATATTTTCATAGTAAAAAATCTTTTACATTGATTCAGAGTTTATAATTTTACTGTAGTCAATAGTCAAAATTTAGTTAATAGTAAATTTTATCACAACTTTGTTTATTATAACTAGGCAATAGTAATTTTTAATTAGTCAATGGTAATTTGTTTGTTTTAACTTATTACAACTTTAAAATATGACGAATTTGGTAAAAATCGTTAAAGACGTTTTTGAGATCATCGAAAAAAGGGTAAAAATTGGAAAAAAAAATTATGAAATAAAGTGCCCGCTCGGTTTGACCAATTTTGATGAAATGTTGTCTATCACATCTTTGGCATATATACACATCAAATACATTTAATGACCGGAGGACAGGTGTTTTGTAAATAGTGTATAGTTAAATAGTGCTGTGCTGAACTTAAGAAGGAAAAAACCCAAGAAAAGTTGAACCCAAAAAAGTTTTTTTGAAAATTAAAACACGTAAAAACTTTTAAACGGATAGACATTTTTAAAATTTTCTTACACAGAAATTAGTTAAATACCTAATAGAGAAAGGTGTAATCAACAAAAACCAAAATTGTGGAACTTTTTTTGAAAATTGAAACACGCGGAAGTGCGTTAATAAAGAAGTTTTATTAATATCTTAGTGTGTTAATAAAAGTCTTAGGGGAAATAAATTTATACCCTGGGATATAAATATAATACACACAATAATAAAGAAGTTAATAAATTTTTACGTAAATTACGTAATTAAAACGGAAGTATGTAGGACAAGGAGGCGGAAGCCAGGAAACCTAAGGAAAATGTCCCGGAAGGCCCAAAACAACTTCCCACCAAGGAAGAAGATGGAAATACCAAAGGAAAGCCAACTTCCGGTTCAAATGGTTAGAGATGGTTCGGAGTGGTTAGGTATGGTCAGAGATGGTTCGGAGTGGTCAGGTATGGTTAGAGATGGTTCGGAGTGGTTAGGAATGGTCAGAGATGGTTCGAAGTGGTCAGGTATGTTTAAAGATGATCCGGAGTGGTCAGAAATGGTTCGGAGTGGATAGGTATGATCCAAAATAGTTCGGAGTGGTTAGGTATGGTCAGAGATGGTTCGGAGTGGTTAGGTATGGTCAGAGATAGTTCGGAGTGGTTAGGTATGGTCAGAGATGGTTCGGAGTGGTTAGGTATGGTTAGAGATGGTTCGGGGTGGTTAGGTATGGTCAGAGGTGGTTCGGAGTGGTCAGAGATGGTTCGGAGTGGTTAGGAATGGTCAGAGATGGTTCGGAGTGGTTAGGTATGGTCAGAGATGGTTCGGAGTGGTTAGGTATGGTCAGAGATGGTTCGGAGTGGTTAGGTATGGTCAGAGATGGTTCGGAGTGGTTAGGTATGGTCAGAGGTGGTTCGGAGTGGTTAGTTATGGTCATAGATGGTTCGGAGTGGTTAGGTATGGTCAGAGATGGTTCGGAGTGGTTAGGTATGGTCAGAGATGGTTCGGAGTGGTTAGGTATGGTCAGAGATGGTTCGGAGTGGTGAGGTATGGTCAGAGATGGTTCGGAGAGATTAGGAATGGTCAGAGATGGTTCGGAGTGGTTAGGTATGGTCAGAGATGGTTCGGAGTGGTGAGGTATGGTCAGAGATGGTTCGGAGAGATTAGGAATGGTCAGAGATGGTTCGGAGTGGTTAGGTATGGTCAGAGATGGTTCGGAGTGGTTAGGTAATGTCAGTGATGATTCGGAGGGGTTAGGTATGGTCAGAGATGGTTCGGAGTGGTTAGGTAATGTCAGTGATGATTCGGAGGGGTTAGGTATGGTTAGAGATGGTTCGGAGTGGTTAGGAATGGTCAGAGATGGTTCGAAGTGGTCAGGTATGGTTAAAGATGATCCGGAGTGGTCAGAAATGGTTCGGAGTGGATAGGTATGATCCAAAATAGTTCGGAGTGGTTAGGTATGGTCAGAGATGGTTCGGAGTGGTTAGGTATGGTCAGAGATGGTTCGGAGTGGTTAGGTATGGTCAGAGATGGTTCGGAGTGGTTAGGTATGGTTAGAGATGGTTCGGGGTGGTTAGGTATGGTCAGAGGTGGTTCGGAGTGGTCAGAGATGGTTCGGAGTGGTTAGGAATGGTCAGAGATGGTTCGGAGTGGTTAGGTATGGTCAGAGATGGTTCGGAGTGGTTAGGTATGGTCAGAGATGGTTCGGAGTGGTTAGGTATGGTCAGAGATGGTTCGGAGTGGTTAGGTATGGTCAGAGGTGGTTCGGAGTGGTTAGTTATGGTCATAGATGGTTCGGAGTGGTTAGGTATGGTCAGAGATGGTTCGGAGTGGTTAGGTATGGTCAGAGATGGTTCGGAGTGGTTAGGTATGGTCAGAGATGGTTCGGAGTGGTGAGGTATGGTCAGAGATGGTTCGGAGAGATTAGGAATGGTCAGAGATGGTTCGGAGTGGTTAGGAATGGTCAGAGATGGTTCGAAGTGGTCAGGTATGGTTAGAGATGATCCGGAGTGGTCAGAAATGGTTCGGAGTGGATAGGTATGATCCAAAATGGTTCGGAGTGGTTAAGAATGGTCAGATATGGTTCGGAGTGGTTAGGAATGGTCAGAGATGGTTCGGTGTGGTTAGGTATGGTCAGAGATGGTTGCCCGTTATTATATTATAACTTTAATTTTACAGTTTCTGTTCGTTATTTATATTATTAGCACCACCATTATAGGTACTTAAATTTTAAAATTATGTATTCATATTAACTTTAAATTAATGTTTTGTTTAAAATCTAATCATAATTGAGTTAATTGTTTTATAATTCAATAATAATATTTTCATAGTAAAAAATCTTTTACATTGATTCAGAGTTTATAATTTTACTGTAGTCAATAGTCAAAATTTAGTTAATAGTAAATTTTATCACAACTTTGTTTATTATAACTAGGCAATAGTAATTTTTAATTAGTCAATGGTAATTTGTTTGTTTTAACTTATTATAACTTTAAAATATGACGAATTTGGTAAAAATCGTTAAAGACGTTTTTGAGATCATCGAAAAAAGGGTAAAAATTGGAGAAAAAAATTATGAAATAAAGTGCCCGCTCGGTTTGACCAATTTTGATGAAATGTTGTCTATCACATCTTTGGCATATATACACATCAAATACCCAGTTTGATCAAAATCGTTAGAGCCGTTTTTGAGAAAATCAAAAAAAACTTAAAAAGTTAATAAATAAAGTACCCCCTCGGTTTGACCAATTTTGATGAAATTTTTGCTGTCACATCGCGGGCATATCCATACACTAAATACCCAATTTCAGGTTCGCGCGGTTTATAGTTTTTGAGCTAGTCTGTTCACACACACAGGCCATTTCGCGGGACTTGGTTAATTGGACTCAGGGGACCCTAAAACGTGTATTTCCGTTGAAAACCGGAAGTCGAAATTTTTCACGATCGCAATACTTCCACTTACTATATATTTCATATATAGGTTAGTGAAAGTAAAAATAAAGGGAACTTGAGAGATGTAAACCAACACAAACCTCCGATTTCCCAGAACTGAGGGTTCAGTGGATCCTGGATGTTTACACTTTGTTTCTCATTATCAAACTAGCTTCTGTCGGGTATATAGTTACTATAAATGCCTAAAATGAGAGCAAGTGTGTCTTCGAAAACTGCGCGATGGATTGAAAAATATACTGAACTCAATAGGGATGGTTGTGCAGTGTTCTGTAAATCTTGTGATAAAGAATTGGATGTGAGAAGAAAACACCAATTGATACCCGCTGTATTGATACCCAAGTAAGTACCTAACTATTTTTTTATTTTAACTCTAGAACGGTAAGAGGGGTAGTGCGTGTCACCAGAGTGATTTAAAAATAAGCCTACGCACCGGATATTGTATCTAGTGATTCCATAATTTGAGTAGTATCTTTCCTTTTTTAAGATCTTCCTATTTCCAATATATGTTATTACTATTTTAAGTAAATATTTTATATTCCGATTCTTTTACCGGAATTGATTTCAGAAATATATCAATAGTATTATAAAAAAATCTGGTGCGTGCGCGCAACACACAACTTTCACTTACCAACTTACTTAGATAAGAAATTTACGTGTTTTGTTAAATATCATTTCCCAAAGTCACACATTTTTCTACATTCATATCTTATTTTTATTAATCGTTAAAGCCGTTTTTGAGTAAATAAAAAACCCCGTGAAAATGATACAAAATTTATTAAGTAAAGTCCCCCCTTCGGTTGATCAATTTTGATGAAATGTTGGCTATCACATATTTGGCATATAAATACATCAAATACCCAGTTTGGTCACAATCGTGAAAGCCGTTTTTGAGTAAATAAAAAAAGCACGTAAAAATGATACAAAATTTATTAAGTAAAGTGCCCCCTGCGGTTGATCAATTTTGATGAAATTTTTACAGACATATCTCGGGCATATAAATAGATCAAATACTAAGTTTAATCAAAATCGTTACAGCCGTTTTTGAGAAAATCAAAAAAACACGTGAAAATGTTACAAAATTTATTAAGTAAAGTCCCCCCTCCGGTTAATCAATTTTGATGAAATTTTTACAGTCATATCTCGGGCATATATATATAACAAATACCCAGTTTGATCAAAATCGTTAAAGCCGATTTAGAGTAAATAAAAAAAATACGTGAAAATGTTACAAAATTTATTAAGTAAAGTCCCCCCTCCGGTTAATCAATTTTGATGAAATATTTACAGTCATATCTCGGGCATATAAATAGATGAAATACTCAGTTTAATCAAAATCGTTAGAGCCGTTTTTGAGAAAATCGAAAAAAACCTAAAAAGTTATTAAGTAAAGTACCCCCTCCCTTTAAGTAATTTTGATGAAATTTATGCTGTCACATCGCAGGCATATACCTACACTAAATACCCAATTTCAGGATCGCACGGTTTATAGTTTTTGAGCTAGTCTGTTCACACACACACACACAGACACACACACACACACACACACACACACACAGACCATTTCGCGGGACTTGGTTATTTTGACTCAGGGGACCCCAAAACGTGTATTTCCGTTGAAAACCGGAAGTCGAAAATTTTCACGATCGCAATACTTCCACTTACTATATATTTCATATATAGGTAAGTGAAAGTAAAAAGTATGTGCAAAGTGCGTTCACTACAGCATATACCAGGTGTGTAAATATGAAACCGGAATTCGCCAATGATAGGAGTTAGCAGTCAATATAATCTTCTAACTAACCGTGCGCCCCTCCCCCCTCACCACTAAAATAAAAAACGAATATTTCTTTCTCCAAACACTCCCTCCGAAACATCTCTGACTATTCTTAACCATTTCGAACCAACTCTGACCATACCTAACCACTTCGAACCATCTCTGACCATACCTAACCATTCCGAACCGCTTACAGTAGTTTCATCTTCTTTAATTTTTTGTTTCTAAAATTAGGGGAGAACCTTAGGCATTTAATTATTAGTTATAAATATGTTTAATTCTCTAACTGACTTACAGAGCATCCACTACTAGATTTAACATGCATCAATACCAGGTGTGTAAATATGAAGCCGGAATTCGCCAATGATAGGAGTTAGCAGTCAATATAATCTTCTAACTAATCCGTCAGTGGTGTTATCTGCTTTTGCCTACATGTAATAAAGAGATCCAATTGATACCAACATCAGTTTCATTCTATAACCGTGTTTTTAGTGGCGTTGAACATGTCGACTTTTGTGCCAACAAATCAAGATTTGCGGACAGCATTTATTTTCCGTTTCCATCTGAAAAAAATCTGGTGCGTGCGCGCAACACAAACTTTCACTTACCAACTTAGATTAGTAATTGACGTGTTTTGCTAAATATCATTTCCCAAAGTCACACATTTTTCTACATTCATATCTTATTTTTGTTAATCGTTAAAGCCGTTTTTGAGTAAATAAAAAAACCACGTGAAAATGATACAAAATTTATTAAGTAAAGCCCCCCTCCCGTAGATCAATTTTGATGAAATTTTTACAGTCATATCTCGGGCATATAAGTACATCAAATACCAAGTTTGATCAAAATCGTTAAAACCGTTTTTGAGTAAATAAATAAAACACGTGAAAATGATACAAAATTTATTAAGTAAAGTCCCCCCTCCAGTAGATCAATTTTGATGAAATTTTTACAGTCATATCTCGGGCATATAAATACATCAAATACCAAGTTTGATCAAAATCGTTAAAACCGTTTTTGAGTAAATAAAAAAAAAACACGTGAAAATGATACAAAATTTATTAAGTAAAGTACCCCCTCCGGTTGATCAATTGTGATGAAATGTTGGTTATCACATCTCTGGCATATAAATAAATCAAATACCAAGTTTGATCAAAATCGTTAAAACCGTTTTTGAGTAAATAAAAAAAACATGTGAAAATGATTCAAAATTTATTAAGTAAAGTCCCCCCTCCGGTTGATCAATTTTGATGAAATTTTTACAGTCATATCTCGGGCATATAAATACATCAAATACCAAGTTTGATCAAAATCGTTAAAACCGTTTTTGAGTAAATAAAAAAAAACACGTGAAAATGATACAAAATTTATTAAGTAAAGTCCCCCCTCCGGTTGATCAATTGTGATGAAATGTTGGTTATCACATCTCTGGCATATAAATACATCAAATACCAAGTTTGATCAAAATCGTTAAAACCGTTTTTGAGTAAATAAAAAAAACATGTGAAAATGATTCAAAATTTATTAAGTAAAGTCCCCCCTCCGGTTGATCAATTTTGATGAAATTTTTACAGTCATATTTCGGGCATATAAATAGATCAAATACTCAGTTTAATCAAAATCGTTAGAGCCGTTTTTGATAAAATCGAAAAAAACTTATAAAGTTATTAAATAAAGTACCCCCTCCCTTTGAGCAAATTTGATGAAATTTTTGCTGTCACATCGCGGGCTTATACATACTCTAAATACCCAATTTCAGGTTCGCACGGTTTATAGTTTTTGAGCTAGTCTGTTCACACACACACACACACACACACACACACACAGACACACACACACACAGACCATTTCGCGGGACTTGGTTATTTTGACTCAGGGGATCCCAAAACGTGTATTTCCGTTGAAAACCGGAAGTCGAAAATTTTCACGATCGCAATACTTCCACTTACTATATATTTCATATATAGGTAAGTGAAAGTAAAAAGATACAAAATTCAGTGATTATGCCGAAATATATACCAAAACCAATAACATAAAAATAATCTGTAAAATAAAAGAGTTTCTATTTCAATTTACTCTCCGCTACTTACTTTTTTCCAAAGTAGCAATTTTTTGTCCACAAAAATAATTTAATGCCAGATTTTTAAGCAATAAATTTTTATTGCATGTTTTTTCACGTTTTGAAATTTTAATGCACGTTTTTTCACGTTTTGAAGTTCTTATTGCGCGTTTTCAAATTTTTACTGCACGGAATTCCGAGCTTTAATTATAACTATCTATCTAATATGTTGTGATCCAACGCTAATATACTTAGTTAAACTATTATTGGAATATTTTGTTAATTAATTAATCTCCACGACACTGATCAGTCGAGTTATTTCTTTTTACTATGAAATTATAAGAAAAGGTCAATCTGTAATTTCCATTAAATAATTGCTAGGCAGAATATTTGTTTTTATAAATTTTTTTACTTTCACTGTCCTATATATGAAGTATATAGTAAGGGAAAGTATTGCAATCATGAAAAATTTCGACTTCCAGTTTTCAACAGAAATACACATTTTTGATCCCCTGAATCCTAATAACGACGAATGGTCTGTATGTGTGTGAACAGACTAGCTCAAAAACTATATACTGTAAAACCTAAAATTGTATTTGATTTATATATGATATGACAGCAAAAATTTCATCAAACTTGGATAAACAAAGGGGGCACCTTATTTAATACACTTTGCCTCATTTTTACATTGTTGTTTTCTTTTATTTCTCAAAAACAGCTCTAAGATTTTGATCAAACTTGTCATGTTTTATGAGAACTAAGGATTATTTAATATCAGGTAACTTTTATCATCATAAAAGGTTATGAGGGGGCTTATTGGTTTTCCTATAAAGTACCTTTGTTTATGTTTATATAAACTGTTTATATTAACTGTTTTATTATATTATATTAAACAGTTATATTAAACTGTTTATAATATGTTTATATTAAGTGTCTCTCGTTATGCCTAAAAATAAGAAATGGCTAATTATGAAAAGATTGAGTTAAACATAAAAAAATAAAAACACTCCGACAACTAATAAAACATGTTGAGCACATGCATTCACTGTGACTCAATGAAGGTATCAAAAACTAATTATGAATTATGAAGTCAGACATGATGGAGTATTACGCTGGCATTGCCGAAATATCACAAGTAAAAACTTTTATTTAACAATACAAAATTTGAGTGTACTTTAGAGAGCAAATACAAACAAAAATAAGTACATATTTGGAAAAAATTTTGAATTTGAGGAATGGCGTTTACGAGAGAAAGAAGTCCCAATCTGTAAAAAAATTGATAATGCCCCACAAAAAATCAAACGCTTGCTGTTAGAGAGCCCGAAATTCGAAAAATGCAGGAAAACATTTGGTCTCTCAGATTCATTATAAAATTATGGAAGAAACTGAACAGAACTCTTTCCGAATTCCTTGAACTCACTAGATGCTATCATTTAAAAAAAACTTGAAAAATAAACCAGAATCTAAAATCAAATAAATATCTCCTGAATCTCCAAAAAATCAATTCTAGTTTACAACTACTATTTTCAAATCTCTATCTCCTAAATAATTAAACCGGTACCGTAAACATGGGTTACTTGAGCCCTGGTGGGTAACTTGAGCCCAAAAAACAAAAAATGATGTTTGGTTCTCTTGGTATTTTGACATAAGTTTAACGACATAGTTCAATACTATGCTGGCAGAGCTATTGAACTATGATGTTAAACTACGAAAAATAAAAACGAAAATTCTTTATGATTTTTTTAACACCAATGAACTACGATAATTTTTATTAATAATGATGTAAATTTAAAATAAATAAAAACAGTTGTTACCGTGAGCTCTTGTATTTAATCTTTTTTCTATACGCCAACCTGGTGAAATCACGTGCATCCTTAGCGCAAATGTTTCTGTTTCCAAATGTTATTAAATGACTACAGATCTATCTATATTATTATATCTACAGACAGACTATCTATTTTACTATTTAATCCTTCATTCAAAGCTAGTATTTTTACTTTCACTTACCTATATATGAAATATATAGTAAGTGGAAGTATTGCGATCGTGAAAATTTTCGACTTCCGGTTTTCAACGGAAATACACGTTTTGGGGTCCCCTGAGTCCAAATGACCAAGTCCCGCGAAATGGTCTGTGTGTGTGTCTGTGTGTGTGTGTGTGTGTGTATGTGAACAGACTAGCTCAAAAACTATAAACCGTGGGAACCTGAAATTGGGTATTTAGTGTAGGTATATGCCCGCGATGTGACAGCAAAAATTTCATCAAAATTGCTCAAAGGGAGGGGGTACTTTATTTAATAACTTTTTACGTTTTTTTCGATTTTCTCAAAAACGGCTCTAACGATTTTGATTAAACTGAGTATTTGATCTATTTATATGCCCCAAATATGACTGTAAAAATTTCATCAAAATTGATTAACCGGAGGGGGGACTTTACTTAATAAATTTTGTATTTTTTTCAGGTGTTTTTTTTTATTTACTCAAAAACGGTTTTAACGATTTTGATCAAACTTGGTATTTGATGTATTTATATGCCCGAGATATGACTGTAAAAATTTCACCAAAATTGATTTACGGGAGGGGGGATTTTACTTAATAAATGTTGTATCATTTTCAAGTGTTTTTTTTTTATTTACTCAAAAACGGTTTTAACGATTTTGATCAAACTTAGTATTTGATGTATTTATATGCCCGAGATATGACTGTAAAAATTTCATCAAAATTGATCTACGGGAGGGGGGGACTTTACTTAATAAATTTTGTATCATTTTCACGGTTTTTTTTTATTTACTCAAAAACGGCTTTAACAATTAACAAAAATAAGATATGAATGTAGAAAAATGTGTGACTTTAGGAAATGATAATTAGCAAAACACGTCAATTTCTAATCTAAGTAAGTTGGTAAGTGAAAGTTGTATGTTGCGCGCACGCAACAGATTTTTTTTTAGTATTGAGGTATTTTCATTTAAGCAAATAGTATCGTAATAAGTACAGTGCTGAGTAGGGTTAACCCTACTAAGCTTAATCTCTGTTCTTTGACATTAGCATTCAAATGTGCTTAATCTGTCTATGCTTAAAATTTTATCCTTCATATTTTTACTTTCACTTATACTATTAAAAATAATTTGTAAATCTATATAAATATAGTTGAAATTCTGTTTGTTTGTTTGTTTATTTGTTCTTTATAGAAATCCATACCGTTTGTCCTAAATTCTCCAAATTTCGCTCAGTGGTTCTTTGATACCAGGTGCGAACACCTGTCCATTTTAAAACTGCATAAGTTCAGCCAATCTCTGGATATATTCTTTATTGTTAAAAAAAATCGTCACAATCTCGCTTTACAATGGTTTTTTTACGAAATCGATCGTTTGAGTCGAAAAAACGGCCTAAAAAATCATTTTATAGAATTTGAAGAGGCCAACAAGGCCCGGTAAGACTGTCCCTTGGTAGGCGTCGAGTTCTGGGATTTTTGATCATATGTTTTTTTTTTTTTTTTAACATTACAATACGTTTATTTACATGTTTATTTACATGTATGGTGAATTTATTTTTTAAAAATGCCTCCTAAAAAGTGAGCCTCAATAGGAGTAGTGAGCTCAAAAACAAAAAAACAACGTCAAATACGAGCAGCTGAAACTCTTGACGAACATCAAAATAGAATTGAACCACAGAGGCTTAGACAGGCAGAATCGCGGGAAACTGAGTCTGCCCAGGAATACGAGGCCCGCTTTGCGCCACAGAGGCTTAGACAAGCCGATTTGCGAGAAGCTGAAACTGCAGGGCAATATTTCTGTTTGTTTGTTTGTTCTTTATAGAAATCCATACCGTTTATCCTATATTCTCCAAATTTCGCTCAGTGGTTCTTTCATACCAGGTGCGAACACCTGTCTATATTAAAATTGCATAACTTTAGCCGATCTTCAGCTGATATTCTTTATCCTAACAAAAATCACAATGATCTCGCTTTACAATGGTTTTTTACGAAATCGACCGTTTCATTAGAAAAATGAAATTCCCGGGTGAAACCGGGACATACAGCTAGTAGACAAATAAAGAATTGCATAATTATTATCAAATTTCCTCGTACCCACTGTCTTTTATTTATTTATTTTTTACTTTCACTTGCCTATATATGAAATATATAGGCAAGTGAAAGTAAAAATACTTTGCTAGTGAAATATAAATATACTTTGCTAAATAAATTTTATCTCATTTTCACGTGTGTTTTTTATTTACTCATAAACGGCTTTAACCTTATGTGTTACAAAGTACCTTCGTAACACATCAATTCATAATCTAAGTAAGTTGGTAAGTGAATGTTGTGTGTTGCGCGCACGCACCAGTTTTTATATCCATACTATGAATAATAAAAAGACTAAACCAACTACTGTTAAAAGTAACTCGCAGTAAAAAACAAGCAAGCGGTAAAAAAAACTTGGCTGTTGATGAAATTAGGATATTTTTAGGCCCTTTTAAAAAAGAAATAAACAACAATGAATCGAAAGTACCGTTAACAACATAGAGACAAAAAAATAACTAAATAAATGCGGTAAAACGTGTGAAGTTGCTGAATGGCATTTACATATACCTGGTAAGTAAAAGCTTAATGTTGCGTGCTTCGCACTAGATTTTCCTAATTTTGTAGCCTTCGATAGACCCTGATTTGGTTTATAAATATTACTTTCAGTGCATATAAATGGAGAAAACATTTGTGTTCACAATGACATTAGTACCGAGTGCAAATTCTGATCTTATTTTTTTTACTTTTCCACAGCTAAAAAAATTTGAGATATACGGTTGGTTATTTTGTTGCCTCTACCCTGCAGGGTTCTTTGGCAAAATATATTTTAGGCTATGGTAGTATTTTAGACTGTGGTAGGACTAGGATAGCTTTGAATATTTTGGTGGTTGTTTGTTTTTTTTTTTGTTTTTTTCTCCTCCTCTTTTAGTTTTTTCTTTAATTTTAATCCCAAATATAAGTTCCTTCCCAGATCTCAAAGACTGAGAATGCTATGTGTTATAAATGGTGATATGAAATAATGATAAGCAAGACATGTGAGGTATAGTGTACTCCAACAGAAGTTTTGGTTTCGTATTTATTGAGAATATGCCTGTTTTTATTATTGCTTTATATCTCCAATAAATCCGAATTGGTAACGTTTGTGTCAATTTCGATAATTCCTTACTCCACAGCTGTTTCAACTAAATGTTACAAAAGTCAATTTGATATAATCACTCTTGTCATGGAGTTGTATCATCTGGTCCTGGGATCGAAGCAGTAATATCCGGCTGGAAGAATGGTAATAAAAGTGATTAAATCTGCAATGAATGGATGGACGACATCGGCGAAGTAGGATATTTAATCCTCGATGAGGGGGCGGCGATATAAGACTGAGGGCTGCCCCTGACGTATCCCCGCAACATCTGTGCGCAGCGACGACTGTGTTTGACGCGATATATTGTTCATCCAAAATTAAAGATGAGCAATCCTTTTACTTCGCTCCGCTTGAGGCATTACTGCCGCAGGCGGTGTCTGTAACGCCACGAGTCCAATATATTAACCTTTATTATTTCTTTATAACCCTGCAAATGATTGGTAAAAATAAAAATCTGGTGCGTGCGCGCAACACACAACTTTCACTTACCAACTTACTTAGATTAGAAATTAATGCGTTTTGTTAATTGCCACTTCTCAAATGAACAGAACGGCTTTAATTATAAACAATGGTCTGTCATTAAAGGAGTACTCCGCATGCGTGGGCTCAACGAGTTTTATGAGTTGACTGAATATTTTTCTTTTTTTCTCCTCTTTATGTTTTCTTTATTTTTACCATATCTCATATTTAGCCATTTCTTATTTTTAGGCTAACCAAAGACAGTTAATTTCTCCATATAAACAAAAATAAAGGTACTTTATAGGCAACAAACAAACAAAAAAGGCCCCAAACCCCCCCCCCAAAAAAAACCCTCAGAACATTTTAATAATGATAAAGCTTACCTGATATTAAAGAACACCTAACTTTCATTAAACATGACGAATTTGATAAACATCGTTAAAGACGTTTTTGAGATCATCGAAAAAAAGGTAAAAATTGGAAAAAAAAAAATTATGAAATAAATTGCCCGCTCCGTTTGACCAATTTTGATGAAATGTTGGCTATCACATCTTTGGCATATATACACATAAAATACCCAGTTTGATCAAAATCGTTAGAGCCATTTTTGAGAAAATCGAAAAAAACTTAAAAAGTTATTAAATAAAGTACCCCCTCCCTTTGAGCAATTTTGATGAAATTTTTGCTGTCACATCGCGGGCATATACATACACTAAATACCCAATTTCAGGTTCGCGCGGTTTATAGTTTTTGAGCTAGTCTGTTCACACACGCACAGGCCATTTCGCGGGACTTGGTTAATTGGACTCAGGGTGTATTTCCTTTGAAATCCGGAAGTTGAAATTTTTCACGATCTGTCAACAACGGTCTGTCCTTAGAGGCGTACTCCGCATGCGTGGGCTCAACGAGTTTTATGAGTTGACTGAATATTTTTATTTTTTTCTCCTCTTTATATTTTCTTTATTTTTATCATATCTCATATTTAGCCATTTCTTATTTTTAGGCGTAACGAGAAACAGTTAATTTCTCCATATGAACAAAATAAAGGTAATTTATAGGAAACAAACAAACAAAAAAGCCCCCTCAGAACATTTTAATAATAATAAAGCTTACCTGATATTAAAGAACACCTAATTTTCATTAAACGTGGTGATTTTGATAAAAATCGTTAAAGCCGTTTTTGAGATAATCGAAAAAAAGGTAAACATTGAAAAAAAAATTATGAAATAAAGTCCCCCCTCCGGTTGATTTTGATGTAATGTTGGCTACCGCATCTTTGGCATATACATACATCAAATACCCAGTTTGATCAAAATCGTTAAAACAGTTTTTGAGTAAATAAAAAAAACACGTGAAAATTATACAAAAATTATTAATTTAACTCCCCCCTCCGGTTGATCAATTTCGATGAAATTTTTAGTCATATCTCGGGCATATAAATACTCAGTTTAATCAAAATCGTTAGAGCCGTTTTTGAGAAAATCGAAAAAAACTTAAAAAGTTATTAAATAAAGTACCCCCTCCCTTTGAGCAATTTTGATGAAATTTTTGCTGCCACTTCGCGGGCATATACATACACTAAATACCCAATTTCAGGTTCGCACGGTTTATAGTTTTTGAGTTAGTCTGTTCACACACACACAGACACACACACAGACACACACACAGACACACACACAGACCATTTCGCGGAACTTGGTTAATTGGACTCAGGGGACCCCAAAATGTGTATTTCCGTTGAAAACCGGAAGTCGAAATTTTTCACGATCGCAATACTTCCACTTACTATATATTTCATATATAGGTAAGTGAAAGTAAAAAAAGTTAAATATAATAATAAATATCGCTATTTAAATTTCTTCCAAGGTAATTCACATTTCCTAATATTTAAATTTTCTACAAAATAACAAGCATAAAACTATTTTCCACGAAGTCGTCATAATAAAAAATCGAGTTTTTAGATTCAAGAGGACAAACGTCCGTTAAGAGAACAGTTTGTCAGTGATTAAGTTCAGAGAACAGGATATATTTTTAAGAGAAAATTAATTTGTAATTTTTATTAATGTTAAGGTTTTAAAAAAATAGTAACGAGTTAATCTCATAAATAGAAATGCAAGCACTCAATGCCTATTATCCCAAAACTCCACTTTTAAACAACGTTTATTCAAATAACGGCTGTATCTACTTTCTATACTAATATATCCAATGGAAAAAGTGTTATAAAGAGTAGATTTATTTACACAAAACGATCGTTGTCTCTCTTCACTACAAAATGAAAAAGAAATGGGACTATTATAGTTACAGCATATAAAATGTTACAGCATATTTTATATCACATGTTTTAACTATCGTTAAATCCGTTATCATCCCCAATTGTAAAAATAAATCCCAATGGAATCGACAATATTCCTTCCTGTTCAGTAGAGGACTGTAACTATCTAACTAATAACTATCTAACTATTTAACTGATAACAGCGAAAAGGAGTTATAATCCTTTCTTATTCGACAATAATTTAAAGTAATAATTCCACATCATAGGAATGATGTTTTGTTTGCATTTCACTTTTACATATTTATTTACTTTCCTAAAAGTTAAAATTAGCGTAAACCAAAGCAAAGCGTGGAAGGGTTTAGCTAGTTTTTAAAAAGTAGGTAATTAAGATTCATCTGTTTTGAATAGAAATTATAAATCATTGCATGACGTAAAAAAAAATTGAGTATTGTTTAAAATTACTCATTTAGGCTTCATGTTTTTTACATTTTGAATAATGTTATTGGCGCTGAACTTGCGAATTATTTATTACTTATTATTTTTTTATTAGCAAATAAGAATATAAATCATAATAGTTCTTATCAGCAAAGCTATTGTATTAACACGTTAGGTGCGGTGACGTATTTTATAGGTATCCTGAATTGAACGGTATCGGACCCCAGGGACCGATGCCCCACCTAACATGTTAAGTTTTTTGATTTGATTAAATCCTATAAATCGATAAAATTTTATTATTGATCAAGCATAAAAATAAAACATGAGTTATTGCCGGAATATAATGTATTATATCCCGTGGGAAATTATGAGCCATAAATACGGACTCTAAAGCGAAAGGCAATAAAGGAAGGAACAAGACGATGGTCGGACTAACAGCGGAGGTGAAGACAAGAGCCCGGTTGGCCCAGATCTGGCAGGGACGTCGACAATGAACTGCCTGGATTCATGGGTTCGAAACCGGTTTTTGCCATTAATTATGGCCCTGTTAGCCGCATCATTACCCAGCCTCCTGCCTCCTTTTTACCCCCTCCCCGTGTCACTTACACGACCAATGTTATTAATAGCTCTTCTCCTCTCGACTGTATAATATCTTTTTTAATGTTTCCTCTTTCCGTCTCTCCATCCAGTGGCGGGGGAGGTAGTGGAGGGGGAAGCAGGGCTTTTTATAAGGCCTCATAAGTCAAGTAGGTGTGGGGCAAGGTGTAGAAGGATTTTAGTTACAGCAGGTGTCACGGGGAAAACTCAACTTACTGAGTTATTGTTTGTTTAATTAAACGACTGTTTCTCCCGAATACAGTAATTCTCCTCTTAGCGAGGGGACACCGAGAAACACGTACTTTCACTTATTTCGATAAATCAAGCCAAAATATCAAAATGTCCACCAAGATGCCGTTTCATATTCGATAGTATGACTAACTATAATTTACTATGAACACATACATTTCTAAAGACATAAGTATGGGTTCAATATAATCCATCCCGGAGGGCCAAAAAATAAGTATAGAAATATTTACATTTACGAATTGTACTCATAAATAATGTTTATGATTCTGCGTAAAACGATACACTGTTTAAATAAATTGTGTAGTAAAACAAATACAAGAAACCTATAATAAAATACGGTTTATGAAAATCCGTCATTGGCTTAAAATGATTCCAAGAACAAGTCTATTTTTTTTTCTATGCTGTAAATTTTTTATAACACAATATCTTCAGCTTTATCTACCATTTTAAATTGAATTCTTCTCAAAAGGTACCAAATGTTCAAGTACAAAATTACAAATAAAAATAAAATAGTAATAATTTCTTTTCTTTTTGATGAAAAAAAGACTTTTCTAAAAATAAAAATAATCTTAAATTCTAAATCTTTAAAATGAATATGTTCAGCGCATAGAGGTATGTTATTCAGTGACATTTACTCTTACAGATAAAAGCCTATTAAGAGTTGTACGATTAAAAAAATTCATTTCATAATAAAGATATATAATTTGGCTTTTAGCAACTAAATTATACCTGGAAAATGTGCACCAACATAACCATGTTATATTAAATTCTCTATTGGTTTTGGTTATATAATCTTAAGTGTAAAATGATTATGTTCTGAAGTATGTATGATTTACCTCATTCCTGTTTTAAGAAAAAATCCGTTATAGCTTCTACTTCACACACTCAGTTTTACCCTATACTTGTACAAGTATTTGTGTTAGTCTGTCAACTTATTTTTTAATAAATTTTAATCGTAAGACATTTTTAACTGTTACATCCAATTTTGTAGATGTTTTAATATACATTCTAGTTTGTTTTGGATGAGACTGATGTCTATCAACATATGTTTACCGGTAATTGATTTTAATAATTATCAATAACGAGCAGTCCTGGCATCGCATCGTAGTTATAATACGTTGGACTAATTATATCCTATTCTTTTTAATACAGTCAAATTAAAATTCACTGATAAAGATAAGGAAGTTTCAGCTAATCTAAAAACCAACGGGATTTAAAATAGAACTTTATGCCAAATGTAAACTTGTTTGGTAAAGAATTTAGAAGGGTTTAAGATTTATTGTTTACATCTTATATTTAACCATAATGTGTTAATGAATGACATATGTAAAATGAACTAATAAAGAATATAATTGGAATAGTATTTAGTACAATCACAATAGACAGTTAGCAAAAATGTATCAAATTAATCTTTTGCCATGATGCATATTAATTTAATTCATAATACTCGTATAAAACATGATGATATGAGATTAGATATCATATCAGTAGGTTCTACCAGAAACAGATTATCAAAATGTCTTTTGCTAAAACAAATAGATTTGATGCTTTCCCCGCACGTGGAAAGGCGACACACAATTGCCCATGGGAAAACAACGGATTTTCCTAGTCCAAGCCAGAAAAAATGGATTTGGATTCTGGATGCTTACCCACCCTAAATATCGAAGGAAAATGAAGGGTTGTGTCAATAATTCAGTTTACATCGCGATCTGTTGGAAAGTGATAGAACTTACAAATAACCACACTCAATGGTAGTATTATAAGCATTTAATTCACAAAAAAAGAAGTATCGAGGCCAATAATCGAGATAAAAACTATCCTATCTTTTTAGTTGGACAAAACTACAAGCAATGATCCAAATTGTATAAAGATCGGTTGAGTATTTTCTGATTTTACCTCCGACAAACATCGGGACACGAGATTTTTATAGATGTAAAGATATTCTTTAACATAATTTTTTTCTTTGTTTTTTAACATAATATTTCTAAACTATTATATTTTGCCAACATCAACAACTAATCGTTACATTAATGCTTATAAATAACATGTACAATCTGGGTGGTAATTAATAGCCATAAATCCCTTGTTATGAGATTTATTAACAGAGATGGGAGTAGAGCAGCTTAGAGCCCCGGAGTCACAAAGACCTGGGGGAGATAACTCGAGCGTGCGTGGTGCGAGGGTCGCTATTATAGGAGGTGTCAATAGCATCTGTGTTCGGGCCCCTCGTTCTCCTCTCGTGTGAGTGTGGGCTCACTTTGTTCTTCACTTAACCTCCCCTCCTGAGCCTGGAGGCAAGAAATTTCCGAGGATTGCCCTGAGAAGAAAAAGGTGAACCATTTAAGGGAAGGCCAATACTATAATCGAATCAAGCAACCGGTACTGTATTTTTTTAAAAAAGACCTAAGAATCATGAACATACAACAGTCACTATTGTAAGAGTAGCTTAAAACAGAGGAGTCCACATTGAGAAATTCCCACCAAACATGGAAAAAACGTTGTAGTTTGCACATCCGAACCTCTTCATCACTTATTTTTGCTTCAGAGTTATAGTTTAAAGTAAAATATTGTGGCTTTTTATGAAGTGAGTTATGACCTAAGAGCCCAAGGTTGCTCAAAAGATATGAAGGGTACATGTGAAAAACCCCTTCAGTCATTTTTTAAGGAAACGAAATAACGTTGCCATCTGGTGTTTGCGGAGGAATATTGTCCGAACAGACAATACAACAAAGGGTATTATACAAAACACCTTAAGTCAGCTGAAATACTTATAATAAATAAAATAGGGTGTATTGGAGAAAAATCACGTCAGTCATAGTGCGAATTATATTACAAATACTACAGATTTTTTTTAGATATATTTTTGGGAATGAATAAATCTTCAGCCCTTCAGAAAAAAAGAAAGAAAATATTCATTGCTAAATTTGTATAGTGGAAAACTTCCAATTAAAGTTGCAAATTATCGCGATTTCTTCCTTTGTTTCAAAAAATTTAACAGCGGACAATGTTCACAATTAAGAAAGTGACGAGGAATACGCTGTCGACCCCCCCCCCCCCCCCACCCTATCAACTTCATTAGATTTTCGAGTCTCCCTGAAATGGAAAACATTCAGTAGCGTTTTTCTCAAAATTAATCTTCTTTTTTTTTTTTGTTCTGACAGGGTTTTTCCCATGTACCATTCATATCTAATTGTTAAGGTGGACTAACGTTTACCTAAACACTGGAAGAATCCTACAAGGTTATTTGGTAAATCGAAATTTTTTTTGAGGAAAGAAAATTTTGCACAGTTATACGAAACATTTGATGTGATTGATTGAGCATTGATCCTGAATAAACTTGGTTTTTTGGGAACGATCATGACTTTTTAAAATTAATATTTTAAAAGAAAAGCCTGTGAGGATTTAATAAAATTTTGGATTTATGACATGAAGGAAATGGTAATTGATCAATCCATCGAAAATTGGTAACATTTTCAAATTTCCATCTTTATTACTAAAACATAATAAATGTTGGTAGCCTATGAGGTGGGAACCTCACTCTTTATAAGCCATTTTTTACGATAGGGGCTGCAAAGATCAGCGACGAATGTGCCTACCAAGGAAAAGATCCCAGTTTCATATAGGGGCCGATAACACGGAGGGGGCCGTATATTGGAGGGGTATCGCTAGAGTCGGTGACAACCTCTTTTCCTTTCCTTATTTATAGGAACAATCTCCATCTTTCTCAATCCACTTCTGCCATCCTCTTCGGGTTAGATGTTCCCTTCCGCATTGTATCCAGATAAACTCCTTCGCTAGCATAATAAAAGGCCGATTGATTTCCCATTAAGTCTATTCCCATTTATTTATTCACCTGCCTATACCAATATATAGTGAGCGGGGTAGCTCAGTAGTAAGGCATTGAACTGCTGTGCTCAAGGTCTCGAGTTCGAGAATATCGGGATTTGGCAGGACATCTTTAATGTTCTATCACAGATAAAAGAACCGCGAGACCTCCTGTGACAAGGGACCCACCCCAAAATGTATATTTCCATTGCAAACCAGAAGTCGAAATTTTGTAAATAGCGTTAATATGTATTTCATGTATAGGTAACTGAATGTAAAAATAATCAAAGGAAAAAAGTTTGGCGGTTGGGCGTAATCTCAGTCAGATCACCTCCTGACCAAAAAACAGTACTATCTAACTAACAATAAGTACTATAATTAATCCAATCTTAAATTGTGGCTCACCACCAATTTTAAATTATTTTTAAATAATTTATTTTTTGAAGAGAAAAGATTTGGCTCCGCCGGGAGTCGAACCCGGGTCTCCTGCGTTACATGCTAACCGCTACACCACAGAGCTCGGCTCAAGGCAGAGCAAATCAGTGAAGAGGAAGGATTTGCTCTGCCTTGAGCCGAGCTCTGTGGTGTAGCGGTTAGCATCCTCGCATGTAACGCAGGAGACCCGGGTTCGACTCCCGGCGGAGCCAAATCTTTTCTCTTCAAAAAATAAATTATTTAAAAATAAGTACTATAATAACTCTATAAAGGTTGCAGTTTAGTGTTCAAACTAGAAGATACCACTAATGCAAGTAAAACAGGTTAGATGGGCCAACTAAAACGAAATAATGATCTGCCTGGAGAGAAGAACGTTTCTGAAAGTTATAACAGGTTTTTCTGCAGGGGGAGGTAGAATAGTTGAATTTTTCCTTTGGAAAGATAGGAGCTATAATGCACGTTTCCATTTGCACTTTTTTCTTTTCTTTTTTATTAGGGAATAAGATATGCGTGAATAGATCGTGCGTTTCAAAAGGTCAAACAAAATGTTTTTAGAGGAAAGATATACCAACCCCCTTCAAGGAACCATGAACCAGGATTACCAGTTGTCGAAGTAGTTGATTTGACATAACAACATTGTGTGAATGTGTATCTTTTTGAAGAAAAAAGGACTACGTTGTGACATTTGTCTGGACATACCTACTTGGAACCTGAATATTTCAAAAACATGCTCTCAGGTAATTGATTTATAGATGTCGAAATGATTTTGTTACAAAAACTGTGATTTTGTTTCTGTACCATTAACCGAATAATTTTAAAGTCAAGGGACTGGCAGGAAATCAGTTGTTTTGTTTGTATATTATTCCATCAAGTTGGAAGGCATGTATGAGCAAACGATTCAATTTTTCAGTCTTACCTGCAGTTAATTTTTTTTTTTTTTTGTTAGAAACATGAATAAAATTACACTCAATTTTTTTTTTCGATTACATGAATGATATAGCTCTTAGATGCTTGGAGGCAAAGGCTATCAAAAGGTCAGAAAATTTATTTACTTTATCCTTAAAAAAGATGTTTTCGATAATACTATATTTGTCTCGATGTATCGATAGTTTTACATCACTATTTTTAACCCCGTAGGTTTTTAGATCAGCTGCAACGCTTTTATCTTTACCAGTGCATTTTGACTGGACTGTATTAAAAAGAATAGGACATAATTGATTTTACGCATAATAGCCACTGAGCCAGAGATCGCCGCTCTTATGGAGGCCGGGTCTGCTAGTTGCAAAAAAAAAGTATATTGTAATACATAAACTTAATTTCTCCCTTCTGAGGTTTACATAAGCAAGTTGTTTTTAAATAATCATTGGTTATAGCTGAGCTTGATACCCCCGAGGCCTTGGTCCTTTGTCTCCAGCTTTGGGCAAAATTTGAAACATTATCAAGAAAAATACTTTTGTGTATTCAATACCGAAAATTGAAAAGGTTCTAATATGAAATGAATCAAACACTATACATGAGTTGTAATAGCACACAGTATCTTAGAACTAAAGTTTGTCTAAACACACCATTTCGTTAAAAATATTGTCTGAACACGCAAAAATTTTTAAATATTTATATTTCTTAAAATAGTAATCTAATTGTACCAGGAGATTAAGATTTTTTTTTAAACAGTGCGAGAGTAAAAAAAAAATAATATGTAAAAGAAGGAAGTGACGCGGCTCGGACATGTTATCAGGACACATCACATCCTTTGTACGACACTGTTTTTTTTTTACAGTTTTCTTTTTAATTTTTTTCGGTAAAATTAATCCTGCAAAAGACGAAAGTTAGCTGGTCTCAAAGCTCAACATGTTTTTGCCTGTAAAAATGTAGCGAGGTGTGAGCAAGCTGCACAGCAATTAGCAGGGTGTCAGGAGCACTTCACGCCCACACCCGGGAAATAAGTTATTTTTCAGCCTCCCCGTCCCCCCGCTTCTGTTTTCACACAACAAACCCATTAAAACGTTTCGCTAGTTTTAATTCGTTCGCAGCCACGATTCCATCACCTGCTATAACCCCAATCCGCGTTATCAGTAGCAGGTACCTTGTCACCGATTCCACGTTCCATCCCATGGAATTCGGCGCTTGGCTTATTATTATGGCGCTTGGTCTTTTCGAAAATGATGGTATTATAAGTTAAACTCTTATGATTGCTTGAATTTCTTCACCCGTTCGTAAAGATTAGCACAAAAACTCGCCTTATGATGATGTCATACCTAATGAGGACAATAATCGGATACTCATTTTGAAAGAAAGAAAATAATTTTTATTCTGGGACCCTAAGAATAACAGAATATGGTCAAATCCAGAACCATTTGTCTGGTTAGGTTAAAAGAAAAGCAAAAATATTAAGAATTAAGATATAATTAATGTAAAGGAGAAAACACTGACCCAAAATTTTGAAAAACAAAACAAAAACTCATTTGGATAATGAGAACAAAAAATTTGATCAGCTCTTGAGCTTGAAAACTATATTATATCAAAGATTATATAAAAATATTCTATGTTGGTTTCACGGTTTTAAAAAATAACGGAAAGACTGAGGATTAAGGGGATGACGAATTAGTTGGGTTTTAAAGGAAGTGAGGAATGAAGTTTTAAGGATGGAGACAGGTAAGGAATTCCAGAAGGTGGCGGTGATAAAGGTTTGAGATCTGGTGTTAAGGGAATATATAGAGGAGCAGGGTTTGAACAAATTGAGGATATAAGGAGGCTTCTTGGTTCTGAAGGTTTGTAAAAGATATACACCTAGGAAGTATTGCCGTCGAAAAACTGTGTAGAGCCCCTTCAATTCAGCATACATAGCAACTGGAGACGTGGGAGCGCATGGGGACACCGAAGATGGATCTAATGAAGCAATTCATTATTTTTTCTAGGATTTTATAATCATAAATTGATTTTCACCGAGGATCTAAAGTTATAAAATGTGTGGGATGCTGTATATAATACAAATGAATGTCTCGACCTCAAAATTGCAAAGAGATCCTATAAAGAAAGCCGTGTAATCGAAATGCAACAAAGTATCAAGATATTGCCCCATCAAATTTAAAAATGCAAGTCGTTTGTTTATTTAGGCTTATAGGCTTAAACCTATCATTTCATCAATGCCTGCAGACAATATTCATTTATATTATACTTTATAACAAATATTCATATAAAAGAGAGAAAAAATAAGAATAATAACGATAAAAAGAAAATAAATAAATAACGATACATACAAATAAGCACATACATTATTCCATTTAAACACATGCAATATGCGTGTCATTACGGGCCATCGATTAACTTAAATAAGAATAATTGAAATTGTTTAATGGAGCAGGTTCACTTCTTCTTTTGCTTCTCCCTTTTGTGACCCTCACGCCTAGGGCGAGTCCAGAGCCAGGAATTGCACTCCTCTGCTAAGTCTATCAATCTATTTAATATGACATTCTAGGGCGTCTTCTGGGTCTTCTTCGCTCTGGAACGTCCAAATCGTTTTCTTTTTAAAAATAATCGGTCAAATTCAATGATTGAGTAATCATTTTGAAAATTACCTCACCCTCCATGTCTGAAAATATGCTTAAAACTAGCTGGGGAAAAAGATATGTAGAAAGGAAAGAAAAGGAAACGTTATTTAAAAACAGATTATGGATTGTTATTTGTAATAATCAACCATTATTAACAGATCGCCACACACAATACGGATATGTGTTGTGTTATGCAGATACCAACCATTATTCGCCCCCCCCCCGCCCTTGACTACCATGTGGTGCCACCTGACTTTGTCCCTGCGAGCTCTAGTTAGCTCTCGTACACGTAAATTTTCAAACCTTTATTAATATGTTGTTCTTTTTCCTAGCTAGTTTACTGACATGCTTCCATTCCTTATAAAAAAAGGTAATTTATAAATTAAGATGTACCAATATATATATATATATATATATATATATATATATATATATATATATAAATCACCTAAATTTATGAAGAGGTTGTTTTAAGTAAGTAAAACAAGCATATCTGCCACTCTATATCAGTTATGGTATATCTCCGACTTATTTAAATTAATGTTGGGTTTTTGTGATTATGAGTAAGTAGTTGTCTCTTCAATGATAATGGCTTCTAGATATTAAATAAAACAAGAACGGAAAGTTACGATTCTACCACAATAAAGAGCAAAAAATGTTCATGAGGCGGGGCATGCTATTTAGTTTAACGAAACTATTTAAATGTTATATACATATTTATTTAACATTATACTGTCGAACAGTACAACAGTGTTACATTCCATGCATTATACTGGGTGTCCCAGACATAGTGTAAAAAAAAAAAAATTGGGTAATACTGCATGTTAAACGGGGTAGAATGGCGCAGAAACGAGTTTCCTATCTCAATCCGTTGAGGAGATGGAATTTTTTTTCTTTTTATTTTAAAAATCTTACCTTTTTTTGAAAAATTAAAGTTTTCTCTACCTTGGTTTAGCGTATAAACAAAATCGATGATATTTTCTTTATCAGCATTAAATTTTCTAAAAAATGAGATGGATCTAGTTATTTTAAATCTACTTTCAGTGGGACTTTTAACGCGCTAAACACCAAATATTCGCTAAGACATCCAAAGTAATGGAGGACATTTTGAACACGCACTGCAGTAATCCATTTTAATATGGTTCTACGACAATAATATTATTTTTTATCTCCAACATTTTTGTTTGTTCAAAGAATTTTATATTACCCTTTTCATATTTTTTAGAATTCATACATTGTTCTCTTTAGTCTATAAAAGTAAAACAAACTCTAACTCATGGGAAGTTCGGCATCTATTACTTTGGATGCAGGCTCTAGCGCGCTTCCTCATTGCCCCAGCAGTGACATTCTCTAGCGTGTTTTTCATTAGAAAAACTACTTTTAGACTCAAAAGGTGAAGTATAATTGTATCATGGGTTACACCACTAAAAAGCTAACTGAATTCCGCAGTTTTTAGGAAATTTGACGGCTTCTACCATAGGGTGCTCCAGTGGGGATGGAGAAGTTTTCAAAATCTATTAAAAAATTTAAGTTTTAATAAATGTTTTGTGTTTAGCGCGTTAAAAGTCCCACTGAAAGTAGATTTAAAATAACTAGATCCATCTCAGTTTTTAGAAAATTTAATGCTGATTAAGAAAATATCATCGTTTTTGTTTCAACGCTAAACCAAAGTAGAGAAAACTGTCATTTTTCAGAAAAAAATAAGATTTTAAAAATAAAAACAAAAAAAGTCTATCTCCTCAACAGATTGAGATAGGAAACTCGTTTCTGCGCCATTCTACCCAGTTTAACATTATTACCAGTATTACCCAATTTTTTTTTTTACACTATGTCTGGGACACCCAGTATATATTGGGCTTATTACTTATTTAAAGTAATGTAAAACTATTTGCGTTCTAATATTCTATTCGGGCAATTTGGTAAGTAAATAAAATGAGTGAAGTATGAATATATTATCAATAGTCACTTTGCAATGATTTAAAACGGCTAATATTTGTGTTCTAACAATGTTGATTCTGTCAGAGTACAAGGTCAACAGAGCGAAAAAGGATCTGAAGGAAACGAAGCCAGCTCTGCTCTGTAGCGGATCCTTTGAGCGATTATCAACAGTCAGGTTGGTCAAGTGACCTCTGGAGGGACGGAGGGGCGATTTAATAATATGGACGTTCGCGAACGAGGCAGTGCCTGCGGTAGACGCAGGAGGCGACAAAGAGCAGGAAATAAAGCGACCGGCCAATGGTAATGAGAGGGCCACTCGACCCCACTCCTCCAAGCGCCCTGTTTATGTTGCGGATTTCACAACCGTTTGTTCTCTCTTTTATATTAGCCAACTGCTCCATTATCCTCCGAGGGGAATAGATTAGCTTTGGAAAAAATTATAGGGACTGTATCCTTTTGATGAGTGAAGATTGAAGAGGCAGAGATTAGTTCTTAGCTATTTAGGCAGCTGTCTGGGAGTTCAGGTACTGCTGAATCGTTGTCTCTTCAAGCCCTCTTGAGGAAGGCAAGAATAATATTTATGCTTCAATAGGTTTGTTATGTGGGATGTGTATGGTCGATACAATTAGCCGGAAAAACATATATGCAAAAACATTCTAAAGCAGCCATTGTAGGCTACCTCTTATCTTAGAGTTTAGTTAACATTTACCAAAGCGAATACAGGTAAACATGAACGAATATAACGAAAGAGTCATTTTATGTCACATCGACACTTTTTTTTCCCTCTCCATCTCAAAATTTAACGAAATTTGGTACGTAGAATAACTTCGTATAGACTAAAAAAAAAATGCCAAATTTCAGCTCAATATCTCAAACGGTTTTGACCTATCGCATCACCTGTAAGTTAAAATTGCAGCTCTTCAAGGCAAGATAGAGAGTTGAAATTGATGTTATTTTAAAGCTGAATCGATGACTTTCCTTATAACATGCAACTCAATAAGATGAAATTTGATTTTCTTTCAATTTCAAATTCCAATTTCTCAAAAAGCGCATTTTTTTAAAAATTGAAAAAAATCAATAGAGTTGATAAGGTTGTAATAAATAAGTGTTATAAAAATTATGATGGGACAGCAAAATAAAATAATTATTGAAAAAATTTAGTTCTCCTCGTGGATGGAAAAAAAAACATTAGCTGTTAAGTTTCTCAAACTGTAGCCTATTTTATCAAACTAATTTCTTTCCTGAATTTGCCACAAATCTTTGAAATATTGTATATTTCTGGATATTGTTATTTGCCACATCCATTTTGTCACATTTCTTAGTATTTTTTTAACTTTTACAGAATGCTTGTCTTTCTTCAAAGGATTGCAGCATTGTAGTATGTATATTTTTTATCTTTCCATGTCTACTTAGTATAAGCAATAAAAATCAAATGCTTAGGGAAAAAATAGCTAAAAGTAAAAAATATATACTTATTTGTAGTTATAAATTTTTGTTATTAATCAAAGCTAGTTTTGTAGTGCTAGTTGAAGTTTCCCTGAAGCATTCAACATATTAATTCATTCATTAGACGAGTTTGACTAATCTTATTTATGTGCGTGGTACTCTCCTGCACCCACGTCAGAAAAATAACAGATATTTTTTTTACGAGATATAATTTTTTAAGAGCTAAAATAAGAATATATTATGTGATCTTATTTATATGCGTAGTAGAATAAAAACTTGCAAGTTCTTCATGTTCTTTTACTCTCCTGCACCTACGTCAGATGCATGCAATCATGATATACTCAATAAATAATGACACTTATTGTGACAGTCCTTGGCACACACTAGTGCAACCGTGTATTCCTACCAAAAGAAAGAATCCACATATTAAAAAACAAATTTGGTCTCGTAACAAATTTAATCTCTTAAAAAACTTGATTTAAAAAAAAAAAAGAAACTTTAAACATAAGTGAGTGAATAGGGGTGTGGGATAGTCCAGTGAATGAGGCAGGCGGTATTTATGGTCTTGGTCACTGTTACGTGTACGGTTGTTGCGAGTGATTATTTATTCTTTTACATCTTGGTCCAAAACCCTCCTTGTGCATAGCCATCAATAAAATGGTACTCTTGATTGAATAATTTATCTCGCTGAGAATGACGGATGAGTCTAAAATCGTTGAATAAGAAACGTCAGTTCGTTACAAGGCACAGGGCAAAGAACAAAGATTAATTACAAGGCAAGGAACAAAGTTTAATAAATTAAAAAAAAAAAAATTAACAATATAAGTTTTGAACGGAGGGTACATAAACAAATAGGTATTTTGCTAGTGGATTCTGTGAATATTGAAACATACAGATTAAAAGTGTCTTATCAAATACCACGGATCTAAATACTAACTGAAAGTACTTTTGTTTAGGACTGAAATAACGGAATAGTATTCGTCAGAATGTAGCCAGTTTGGTCTTCGATTTAAGAAATAATATTTTATATAAAAATGAACCCGAATACAATAAAAAACGAATAACGAATAACGAATTGGTTTACCTCCATTTCCCAGACGCGATACCTGGAAAAGATGTTTTGTGAGCAGTTGGAGCATTTTATATTTGGCCTCCGTCAGAAGTTAATTGCACTCAACTCCAGATGATATTTCTGCCGAAATAATGGGTTCAGTAATTAAATGAAGGCCGAGCTTACAAACAGAATCGCCCTATGCCTGAGGGATATTAAAAACACTTGTGAGAGGGGGCCCCGTCCACAATATCCTAAATACAAGTTAAATGCTTTTCATGATCCAATTTATTCAACTTAATTTAACTTTGATTTAGGAAACATTACCGAATTAGCCGGGATATAACGGCTTTTGTAACGGAGCTTTCCTGTCCATTTTAAACAATTCAACTCTATCCCATTAAAACGTATATTGTATTGCGAAAAACAGGCTGTTTAATAAGTTAAAAGAATGTTCTGATGATCGCAGTAGTAAAGGATTTCTATAAAATACAATTGAGAGAATAGACCATTAAGTAACAGTGTATTAGATGGTCAAGTGGTTAAAAAAAAAAAAAAAAAAAAAAAAAAAAAAAAAAAAAAAAAAAAAAAACTCAGAGGGTCTTGGACTAATCACTTAGTAACAATGTATTGGGTGGGTCATATAGAATCCATTTTTCATCACATGTAACCTGCAGTATTTTTGCACCAACCCAATACCACGCAGTAGCTGATCAAAAAATATTTGATGAAGAAAGGGCCCACTTTTTTTTTAAATTAAAACTGAATTATATCCTTTAGATGTTCATCAAGAAATGGTTCGTTTTGGTGTCGCAACAGAAGAGAATTGCAAATTTCAAAACGCCGATGTATTTGACTATCGGTCAATTCGTGAGGTATCCACGTATCGAGCTTCTTTACCTCACCAATTCGTTCCAGATGGTGAACAACTGTTGAGTGGTCAACACTAACTTCCCTCGCAATGTCCTGAGTAGTTTTGCGAGGGCTTTTATCTACCAAATCCCTCAGCTGGTCGTGATCAACAACAGAAGGCCTACCGCGACCTTCCTTATCTTCGAGATCAAAATCTCCAAGACGAAATTTTCGGAACCATCTCTGCACTTTACCTTCAATGATGCTTCCTTAACCCCAAAAAACATTGATGTTGAGCCGCCGTTTGACCAAGTTTGAACTCGTAAAAATAAATTTGACGAAAATTTTGTTTTGACATAGTGAATTTCAGTGGTCCTTACTCATAGAGAATGTAACACCAAGTAAACCAATCTTGGAGAAGAAACAACATTAATAACCTTTCTTCATCATCCATTAACTAGACTTTGTATTATCTTCACTTGCCTAAACAAAATGAATATTCAAAACCTGCATTATTTTTGCACCAACCCAATACCATGCAGTAGCTGATCAAAAAATATTTGATAAAGAAAGGGCCCACTTTTTTTAAAAATTAAAACTGAATTATATCCTTTAGATGTTTGAAACATTTATTGAAGAAGGGTGTATCGTATGGAAGTATTTAGGTTTTAGGGCATCGACTTAAAAAAAAAAAAAAAAATAATAATGATAGTCTGTAGTTGTATGGTGTCTCCATTTCTTGAAAATCAGATCAATAAGTCCCACAAAAAAAAGATCAGACTATACAAAACACTAATATGAACTGTTGCAACATAGGCGTGGGAAACATGGGTGTTAAAGGAAGCAGCAGCAAAGCAGAAACTAATAAGACGTATCCTACAGTCAATTGGAGGGTATGGAAAATGGTGCCTGACGAAAAATAAAGAAGTTTATAAGATCTAATATGATCTGAAGATATCTTATTTTGTAAGGGTGCAGCAATTGAGATGGTTAGGTCAGAATCGCTTTGATTGTTAGTCAGAATGGCTGAAAAATGATAGCCATGAAGCTGTATTTTGGTCGGCCGGAAGAAATAAGAGCTCAAGAAAGACCTAAGGGGAAATGAAGATATAGCGTGACAGCAGACCTGAAAACAACCTCTGCGACTTGTTGCAGATAGAGAAGCTTGGGCAAGAGCGTTGGAAGACCGTCATAGCGAGTCTGTCGTGTCTATGAATAAGAGGAGGATATCCTTTCTTTAATGGGAAAATAAATTTTAGGTATGTTACATACAAAAAAAAAAAAAGTTTCCCGAATAATGGTCCCAAACAAATATTTGATGAGCAACATGAATCTACATAGCCTTTTAAAAGTCTCCCATTATGGGCTGGGGTATTATTATAACAGTAAGTTTTAAATAGGTGGGGTAATGTCGGGCATTAAAAGATGCGCAGTATCTATATTAACATAACTTGTATAGGGCATAACCGTGTTGCCCATACACATGCTCTATTCATGGGCGATCGGCCGGCTTTGTGTACCGCCCTGACAGTGTTTTTTTAAAGGCCCCGCCCATGGAGTGTTATTTTAATAGAACAATGTTCCCCGGCTCCTTGGTGCACAATGGGGAGCCCACAAAAGAGAGCGGCTTTTTATGCCCGCAGCCAACTGGAAATGTATTGGCTGTTGGGGCCTGTAGCCTCCTTGGGTCCCGGCCAACCTACCTTCTGGCCCATTTTATTTTTTCACCCACGAGTTCGACAACCCTTGCCAACGGAACTTCCAACAAGACCGGACTTAACGCGGACCACTTCTCATTGTACTCTTCAACTTGATTAGGTTGATTACTAGATGGATTATGGTAATATACCTAATACAATCACTTCAAAATATATAATTGAAGACATAAAAGAAACGTCAGATTCCTTTATAGACTTGCGTTTATTTACTATTTACATTAGGTGGTTTGCTTTACTGCGTCGTACCAGCAAGTACTTGTTGGCCGCTTGTTCGAATATTGCGCTCGTGTAGCTTTGGAGATAGTTAGGATAAGCTCCTAGACCTTCTTATAGTTTTCTGACGATATATATATGCTTTTGCCCTCCCCTCCCTTGACTACCACGACCGACTTTAGTTAATTCTCGCGAACTTAAATTTTCAAACCGTAATTAATACGGTCTCATAGGTAATTAGTCCAAAAATCTTTATTAGGTAAGACTATAGATTAGGGAGGGGGGGCCGGTTTTCTCCGACCCCACCAGGGACCACCACTATCGCCAACTCGTCGCCCTCGCGCTCTAGTTAGCTCTCGCACACGTAAATTTTCATTAACTAATTACTATGGTTTTTTTTTCCCTAGGTAATTAACTCTCGCAAAGGTAAATATTCAAAAAGTCTTCATTAGGTTGTGTAGTGGTGAGGTTAGTTAAGACTAAAAAAGATTCTTAGTTCTTAAAGTTAAGAAAGGTGACTTGGTAATTTTAAAAATAAAAATGTTTTTATTTTTATCATTCCCAGAAAATCCAAAAACTGTAAAAACGTTTTAGAAAGCTATGATACAAAAAAAAAAAATTACTGTGAAAAAAAAATGTCTAAATATAATTAATAAATGTTAACTAATAAATGTCTGTCTAAATATAATAAGTTAGAGAAAAAGTCAGAAGGGCCTCTAGTCAGACAGGTCTGCCGTCTTTGTGAAATATAAAAATTGTTGTGTAAAGGTGCGAAGGCGAGATCAAGGGCGGATTCAGGGGAGGGTTTCACAGGGGTCATGACCCCCCCAAATATTTTGGCTTTTCAACTTTTTTTTATTTTAAGCGAATAAGGTAGCAATTAGGTAATTACTATGCCCTAAACATAACACATTAGATGGTTCAGATCGCAGTCCTCCATAATATAAGGTAATAATTTTATTTTTTAAAAATCGGGTGCGTGCGCGCAACACACAACTTTCACTTACCAACTTCCTTAGATTAGAAATTGATGCGTTTTGTTAATTGCCACTTCTCAAAGTCACACATTCTTATTTTTGTTTTCATTTGCTCTATAAAAACCACTAATTTCTTTTATTATTAAGTAAAATTTTTTGCTTCTGATAATTGGGTAATGCAAGAATTATACTCCAAGTGGTCTAATTTTATAATTCTCTATGTACTTGTTCAAAATTTCATTTAGATGAAACAAACAATTTCGATTAAATGAAAATAACGGCTTTAATTATGAACAATGGTCTGTCATTAAAGGCCTTTGCAGCATGCGTGGGCTCAACGTGTTTTATGAGTTAACTGAATATTTTTCTTTTGTTCTCCTCTATATGTTTACTTGATTTTGTCATATCTCATATTTAGCCATTTCTTTTTTTTAGGCGTAATGAGAGACAGTTAATTTCTCCGTATAAACAAAAACAAAGGTACTTTATAGGAAACAAAAAAGGCCCCTACCCCATTTAAGCCCCCTCAGAACATTTTAATAATGATAAAGCTTACCTGATATTAAAAAACACCTAATTTTCATTGAACATGATGAGTTTGATGAAAATCGTTAAAGCCGTCTTTGATATAATCGAAAAAAAAGGTAAAAATTGGAAAAAAAGTTATGAAATAAAGTGCCCCATCCGTTTGACCAATTTTGATGAAATGTTGGTTATCACATCTTTGGCAGTTAATCCGATATTTAAAAAAAAAAAAACTAGGTACATTAAAAGTTAAATAATTTTTTTAAAATAATTAATATTTAAAACTTTATTGTAAAAGATAGGCATGCAAATTTCTTTTTTTTTTTTTAAAGTATACATTCAGAAGATAATGTGAACGTAAAAACAGACCGGTTTGAGCTCAGTAGACACCGACAGTGTGGATTGGAAAGCTGTAGACATAGGTGTGAGACGTCACAAAGGGTAACAGCAAACCGGGCAAAACTCACGCCTTCCATGCCTGCAGTTATAATAGTGTCCTATGGTTTATGTAAAATATAGGTCTTGAGGTTGTTATTATTATATATATTATATTATTATTTAATTATTTTATATCCTAAATAAAATTGTAAGCCCCAATTTAAAGTATAACAACTTAGTCAATCTATATTAATATTAGGTATATATTAATTTTTGATTAGCCTCTAGTGCTTAGTTAGTTTGTTTGGTATGGGCGATCAACTGCGCGTTCATTACGCCCCTTTCTTACTCCATGTATGGTTTAAGATATTATTCCAATATGCACTATTTTATTTTAGTAATATTTAACATGTACTATTACATTTTTGATAGGTTAAATGATGGTCAGGATTTTCAGTTTCCAATGATTTTATTATGGTAAACCAACGTTTCGATCCAACTTGTGGATCTTCATCAGGGCTACTGAGTCCAGGTGGATACTAAGACTCAAGTGTTTAGACTCAGTGGACACCTGGACTCAGTAGCCCTGATGAAGATCCACAAGTTGGATCGAAACGTTGGCTTACCACAATACAATAATTGTAAACTAAAAATCCTGACCATCATTTAGCCTATCGTAATTGAAGAACAGTTGACCATCTCTCATCTCTATTATATTTTTGTATTTATTATTTATTATTATATTTTTGCAAAGAAGGAAATCTCCTTTAACCGTTCTTCAATGCTATCTGCAGGTTTGGGTGAATCCTTTAATGCCTCCAAAATGCTAAGTGGTACACTCAGCCTTGATTGGTCCCTTTTGTGGTTATTATAATTATTAGACTATATTTATTATAGGTCTATCGTTTTATGGAATAGTTGGTTAAATAAGAAAGTTAATTTCCATGGTCGATCGAAATTCCATTCTCTTAAAGTATTTTTCTTACCTTTTTTCTTTTCCATGTTAGTGTCGAATTAGACGCAAGAAAATTATTTGAAATTCGTAGATGTTATAATTTTTCAAAGTAACCCACCGAAGTGAGTTTACTTTCCACCTACATCTGCCGAAGAATGATTTCAATTTTATGATTAACATTTAAACAAATACCCCATACTTAGCAAATAACTGTGAGTCAAAATTAAAAAAAAAAAAAAAGATAGTTTTTAAATGTTTTCAGTTTTTAAGTTTTTTCACATGACTTCACTTTAATTAAATAAATCCAATGTAACTTTAAAGTAGTGTCCAAAAGAAACCCTTAATAGGTTGTAATTTCAACATTATATGGACTTCATTTAGTTTAAGTAATTTGATAAAGTAATGACTAAAGAACTATTTTTTTTAATTTTAACTTAGACCGGTTTTATAATTATGGGCTCAGCGTTGTTATTTTCAGTCCGACATAGATCGGAAATTTCTTCAATTCGTCCAGTCTTAGCAGGAGTAGCTCAGAGTTTAATATTTGCTCCACACTCTACTAACGACTTAACCGGTACCATTTCCATAAGAAGCCATCAACGCAAGAATAGCTCTAATGAAATCCTCCTTCTTCGTCATTTTTTATGTTGGTTCGTGATATTTTATTTAAATATTTTATATCATACCAATGGAAGGGTCATCTATTCACACCTCTTACTATTAATTTGTATACAGATAAATATGAAGTCATTATAATTAACGATACAAACACAGAACAGTTTCTTTCCAATAGTTATAAAATACATTATGTAATTTATTTTTATAAAATGATTTGAATAAGGTTCGATTTAAAGAATTCAGAATTGGAACTAAAGGTACGATAAAAAAAAAAAAGAATAAAAAAACGTACCTCGCTCGAAAAACAATCTCTATACGAAAGTAACTCTTCACGAAATAAAAGGAAGGTAAAAAGCACATTGTCGAGCCTTGTTGACAATGCTGTTACCACCCCAAGGTTCACAGTTATATAAAAAACCGAGACAGGTATTTGGGAACACACGCAGTTGAAAGGGAAGCCAACTCTATTTACCTTGAGGATTATCCCTAAAGGTACCAGGTCCTATAAGCAGGCTTTATCCAACCCAACTGCCACCCTGCTTATTTCAAGACACATTGTAGATTGTCACATACATATATGTATTTGACCAGTTCTTGAACGATAAAATCCTAGGATTTCTAGATAAATGTTCACTTTTCTATCAACTTGAGGAAGATTTAAGGAATTGCACAGTTATATATCATTTTAGACAAATCAGATATTAAAGCAATATTAAATATGAAAGAAGCTATATACGGTACAAGTAAACTACTTTTTAAAAAAATCGCAAATTTGACTGCCAGTCTCAATGGTTTTATATCATATTTTAATTCAAAATTAAACCTCAGTGTTATACTTATGCATGATTGCGATAATATTTTTTAAAAATTTATAAAATTTTCCACAATGGTAGGTATGTATATGAAACAGTTTCCAAGCTACAATATGTTAAGGAAAAGAAGTCATTGTTTCCGAAAAATTAGATTTTATGTTTTTGACCAAAATTAAATGAACTGTATCGTCTGTCTAACGTGCAACCAAAGGTTATAGAGAATATTTCTTTTATTGTTTTTTTTATCCAATAAAATTAAGGAAAAAATCCTTTATCTGCATTACAAAAATAGAAAAGAATAAAAATACTCTGTGAAGTAAGAAACGCGATCACACTAAATCATAGAAATTTTCGTTATCATTCATTTTTATTATACAAAAAAAAAAAAAAGATCAGTGTAATATTTTATTTAATATTCTCGCATTATGTGAAAAAAGTACAAACTGGATGAAGGGATGAAAACTAGAAATTTTTGAAACATAAATGATTTGTAAGATATAATGTAATATATAATTTGTAAAATGTCTGGTCCGTCGTTAAGCGGACAGAAATTGATCCTTCATATATTTATGAATAAAAATAAAATATATACCTTTATTGAGTAAACATTTTTAAGTGTGATGGTACCTGGTAGACAACAAGGGTGTTAGCCGAACTGAAGCATTAACATTAAATATATGATGATAGAGGGACCAGATTCCAATTAACACGTCAATTCTATCCATCACTTTGCTATCGCTGATTATAACTACAATAATTTAGATAGTTAAAGAAGAGGATAGTAGAAAACATACCTCCAAAACTGACCAGGGATCTCTAGTAGAAAGACAATTTTCAAAGTAATGTACAGTCAAAATCGTTTATAACGACACCGGCTATAACGTACAATCGGATATAACAAACAAAATAGTCGGCCCCATGAAATAACAGACAGAAAAAAGCATAAATATCGCTTACAACGGACATCGGTTATAGTGAACAGGTCGGTTAGAGCCAGAATTTTCTTGGAACAGTAGCAGTTAAAACGTCGCTTACAGCGTACATTTCAAGACTAAGTTCTGAAGAAATGAAGAAAAAAAGTTTTGTTTACTTTACCTCAATGCACTCGACAGTGCCTCAATTCAGTTCTCTCTTGTCTTTATACACGAAAACATGCCATGATAACAGAATATGTACGATTGAGGAACAGTTTGGGATAGTTTGCCGAGTCGATTCCGCGCGTACCATAGCCCGTGAATTAAAAACATCTCGTTCAACTGGATATGAAACTCCAGTAATTGTCAAAGAATCTTTCTCGGTTGTCTCCACTTCAGTCGAAATTTTTTTTTTTCCGAACTACGAGGAAGGCGAGAGGCAAGAATGACAGATTTTTTTATTTAACTTACTTATTTATATATAATTTTGGATTTACTAATATGTATTTTCACCCTTTTTTCATTAAATATTTTTTAATTTAATTTAATTTTTTATAAAATTTTAAATGTATATTTTTAGAATACCAAGATTTTGACATTTTGCATTATGAGTATTGTTTATTTAGCACCTTATTATGTACTTTAATTGTTATTAGTTATTATGCACTTAAATTGACGTAAGATTAATTATGTACTTTAAATTTCGTAAGATGAAAATATGTATCGAGAACGCTCAATATTTAACAGACCCAAAATTAAGACGAAGTGACTATAGGGACCAGTTTAACACCGTTTACAGCGAACTGTTCGTTATAACCGATAATACCGCTTAAAGAAAACATCGGCTATAACGTACAAAAACCTCCAGTCCCTTGAAGTTCGTTATAAACGATTTTGACTGTATATCGTAATAAAATTATAATATCATTATTGTGAATGTTACATGGGAATCGGTCCACCTTTAGGCGAACAGGGGTTTAAAATAATTAAAAAAAAAAATGACTGATGTATTTTTTTGAAGAAAAATAATTAGGAGTGAAAACGGTTGTAGATCATCTTAGTTAAACGCTAAACAACGCCTACTGTTTCAAAGAAAAAAAAATTGTAGTACTTGAAAGTGATGTTAAATAAATAAAAAATACAGTACATTATATATATATATATTACATGTATTATATATTTTATATATTTTGGGTTTCACTTCCGAATATTTGCTATATTTTAAAAACATTTATTCTTAGAAAAAAATTATTTTACAAAACTATTCAACAGATCTGTAACTTATTAATTTGATGGAATAGGTGTTAATATTTACCAATACAAACGTATAATTCATTTTGATAATACTTCCAAAAAGGCATATGTAACAGTTATAAATTATATTTTATTAATAGCTATCAAAGACAGAAATATAATATCAATGAAGAAAAGATTTTATATCGGGCGAAAAGACCCATATTTTATTTTTATGGCAATCGATTGGGGGCTGAGGTGGTGGTTAACGTTCTGTTTACCATATAAAGTGTTTTATAAAGCCCTCGGGTCCATTTCCTACTGACTAAATAAATCTGCCATAACCGTGGCTAAGTACTATTTGCTGCGGTCAGTCTTCCTCTCTCGGTACCCACTTTTCTAGGGCCTGGGCATATTTAGAACATTAATTTAATTTAGTTATGTTGGTTTAGTTTATCTTTTAAAGTATGTTTTACTATATCACATTCAACTCTAATAACTCAATAACCAACTAATATTATTTCATCATTAGATAGAAAATTTCATCATGTTTTCAGTGATATATAAAATTTCAATAGGCTTGAAGAGAGATTTTAGGCATACGGAAATGTACATATCCCACTGCATTAATTTTATCAAATTTATATTGTAATAAAACAATTTCAGCTCAAAAGCCCATCAATATTATTATATCATTTAAAAGGAGATAAGATGCCCTTTTTAATAATATACCTTTGTATGAGGATATTTTAAAAAGATTTCTGCTGTATTAATTAGTATGCGCCACTTTTAAATTAAATTTTACTACATTAGACTCAAATAGAGACAAAACTCTTATAAGTCCATAATCCAATCCATACGATTTCATCATTAGATAGAGAATTTTATCCTCTTTCTATTGATATATAGTTTATCAGGCTAGTTGGAGAGAGATTTTTGTTCATGGCCTTTTTCGATGACTGTTTTACAACTTGAAAAAAAATATATAAATTTTTATGTTTAAGAGTTTTTTTTAAATAATTTCTGTAATATTTATGGTATCATCCGATTCCGTATGAAATGCTGAATTAATGAATACATTTTGAAAGGTTCACTTATTAATTTATCACTTATTTATTTAATCTATTCTACAGAGGAAAGTCTTAACACGTACAAGTTGGTTTTGAGCTCAAGTCGGCCTCGGATCTTCAAATATTTTATAAGTTCAAATGACCAGAACTACTTGTTGGAATTGGGTAAAATTTGGCATTTTTTTTTTTTTTTTTTTTTTTATCATATCTGTATGTACTTAATACCTACAAAGTTTTATTAAAATCTGAGAGAGGGAGGTAAAATCTTGAACTTCGGCTGGATGATTTGACGTGGAATGGCCAACATGTGAAAATTGCAAATTTTTTGTTAAGTAATGAGACAAGAGGGACTGGCAGAAGAAAATGTAAACAGCTATTTAAATTATTAATGCACTTCTAATTTGCTATAGAAAATTATTAGCGATTAAATGAAAAAAAGAAAAGAAATCTTAGTAGCTGGAAGTTACGTCTAACAAATTGGAAAATCCCAGTACTGTCGTAAGACCACATTTTTTTTAAGGATGTAAAGGATTTTGAGGTTTTCAATTTGTTTAAGTTGACTTGTTAAGCGGAAGCCCAAGGTTTTGCTAGGAATGTCCAAATAGGCGTAGATTGTAGCGGGATAGTTTGTTCACCTGTGTCTAATTTTAAGAAGAATTGAAAGTTACAGATTGAGTCGTCTGGCCAGTTCTTGTTTTATTTTATTTTGCATGAATTTTTCAGTTGTTCTTTAATCTTAAATAGGTAGATTATATATCTAAGATACTACCACATTCTTTCAATGAACTTGATTGCTGTTTATAAATAGAAAAATTCACCATATTAGTACAAAATCCTTAACAAAAAAAATCCGATTTTTGTGATAGTCAAAAGACCTTGGAATAATGCGAAACTAGACCAAATTGAAGCATTCTGTCGAAAATATTAAATTGTGATTAATTGAGATTGAGGAGGCAATATGTTGAGAAAAGATTGATCGTTCGCTATTGAATGGCTCCCTCCATTGTCAATGACGTCACAATAGGAAGTGACCATGTATCTAACTGATCGTCATCTCTAACTTCCACATAAATGGAATTTAGTTATAACGTAATTTTTTTTTTAGAAACTAGAGTAACTTATGGTTGAATTTTCCCTCAATATTCTCAGTATTTATACAGGTAACTGTAAACTGTGCTTCGGCTGAATGATGATAGGTTCTTCATGGAATCAGAAACTACAACAAGATTTTTAAAAAATCTGGTGCGTACGCGCAACACACAACTTTCACTTACCAACTTACTTAGATTAGAAATTAATGCGTTTTGTTAATTGCCACTTCTCAAATGAACAGAACAGTTTAATTATAACGCATTGGTTTGTCATTAAAGGCGTACGGCGCATGCGTGAGCTCAAGGTGTTTTATGAGTTGACGGAATATTTTTCTTTTTTTCTCCTGTATATGTTTACTTGATTTTCTTCATATATCATATTTAGCCATTTCTTATTTTCAAGCTTGATGAGAGACAGTTAATTTCTCAATATAAACTAAAACAAAGGTACTTCATAGAAAAACAAAAAAAGCCCCTTCCCCATTTAAGCCCCCTCAGAACATTTTAATAATGATAAAGCTTACCTGATATTAAATAACAACTAATTTTAATTAAATATAACGAATTTGATAAAAATCGTTAAAGCCGTTTTTGAGATAATCGATCAAAAAGGTAAAAATTAGATAAAATTCTTTTAGTAAAGTCCCCCCTCCGGTTGATAAATTTTGATGAAATTTTTACAGTCGTATCTCGGGCATATACATACATCATATACCCAGTTTGATCAAAATCGTTAAAGCCGTTTTTGAGTAAATAAAAAAAACACGTGAAAATGATACAAAATTTATTAAGTAAAGTCCCCCCTCCGGTTAATCAATTTTGATGAAATTTTTACAGTCATATCTCGGGCATATAAATAAATCAAATATTCAGTTTAATCAAAATCTTTAGAGCCGTTTTTGAGAAAATCGAAAAAAAACCTAAAAAGTTATTAAGTAAACTACCCCCTCCCTTTGAGCAATTTTGATGAAATTTTTGCTGTCACATCGCGGGCATATACATACACTAAATATCCAATTTCAGGTTCCCACGGTTTATAGTTTTTGAGCTAGTCTGTTCACACACAGACACACAGACACACACACACACACACACACACACACACACACACACAGACCATTTCGCGGGACTTGGTTATTTCGACTCAGGGGGTCCCAAAACGTGTATTTCCGTTGAAAACCGGAAGTCGAAATTTTTCACGATCGCAATACTTCCACTTACTATATATTTCATATATAGGTAAGTGAAAGTAAAAAAGTTACTCGACGGCGAGATGAACTAGATGTTGATCGCCAGTGAAAAAATGTAATATAATCTAATCGAAGACAAGTAGAGGAAGATAAAGGAGGAATTGGAGAGAAAAGTCTGGAGTAATAAACCAGACGCTAGGGAGCTCAAAATGGTATGTAATGGAGGAAATTAATTCAAGTCAAGGACCACATCGGCCAGTGCAGTTGGTTAGAATTCGTTTGCATGTAATGGGGACTCATAAAATAAAAATATGTTCTTGTAAAAACACTTGCATAGGAGAAAATAGCACCAACAAAAGGTCTGATAAATAGCATTAAATTTCGTCTTAATTTCATAGCCATTATATTCCGAACAATTATGTATATTTTATTTATTAATTTCGCTTTTTTCCATCTTTCCTCCAACTTTTTATAATTTGTGAGAGCCGTTTTTGATTAAAATAAATTAGCTCAAAATAATTAATTTAATCCGTAAAAAATGTAGCAACAGTATTTGATAGCTGTTTAACCAATGACAAACTGAAATGGATTGTTCCTCAAATTTCGGGTAACATCGGAAGCAACGTTTTAATAATATAGTCATGTATATATTGAAGAAATTATATTTACCATGAATAAGGTTCATTAAAATCGGTTTATCTTCTGTGAGGGTTGATATGCCATAGGCATTCCTCTGTAGACGGACACGGAACAGAATTTGTTCCTAAATTCCTACAACATATAAGTATCACTAGTACATCAGACGTTTCATCTTACTACAAGGATCCCAAGTAGAATAAAGAAAATGCAAAAGAGCTCCATATTAATGTAACTGCGCTTTAGTTCATGTCACTTCAAAGACATTCGAAATTATCTGCAGTATATAATTTCAGAATTAAATTTCACATCATCAACATCAGTGCTGATCCATACACTAATGTTGATAATTTAGGAACAAATTCAGTTGTCGGAACCAATGATGGTTTAAGCCAAAATTTCCTACATCCAATGAACGCAGTTCTTCCATTCGAAATAAATATTTGATATAATGGATGAACAACGTGACAAAAAAAAAATAGTTACAATGTGCTGAGCTCAATTGAATTCAGTCATTATCTAAGATGATAACTAAGCACATTGCATATTTCCTACAGTAGTTTGTCATGGTTGTAACTGACATATTTTACTAAGATTGAATACTTGCTTGCACCGTTTGGTTAACCAACGTAAATCAATCTTCTCCCATTTAATTAGGAGTAGAGTTATCTCTCGAGCACAGGACTGATGTACTGTAGAAGCATTAGAATAGAAATATCTGCAACAATCGGGCTCGAAGTAAAACTTTTTTGCCCAGAAAAACCGGATCGGATTTTTTTTAATTTATGTACCTTCAATTTGTATTATGTTATCTGTAAACAAACTCGTTCAAATTGTTTATTACTAGGAAAATGATGCTCTTGAATAGTGATATTTACGATATCACTAAAGAATCGATTGTAATAATCGGATAGGGATCGATGGGCGTGCTATACGATAATATATAGGAGACAAGAAGCTATTTGGGTATCAATTACAGGCTGCTAAAAGTCGTTATGTTTGTTTACAGAGGGCGGGAGTGCACTTAGTGTAGCGCCGGGATTACAGATGTTCCCACTCACTCGGTAACTCGATAGTTGTGGCTACACGGATTCTATATCGTCCGCATATCAGCGGCAAATACAGCTGTTCTGTTTCAGTGTTTATGGGCCCAAACTATCAGCAGATATATCTGTCTTCGAAAATGTAAACGTTTTTCTTCCTCATGGCTTTTATCTGTTGTACACAGTAGGAACAAAGTATTAAAATAACTGAAAAAACAAAAAAACAAAAAAACAGCTACCATAGTACATATACAAAAACTGGCTTATGGAATGATATTCTAGTTTGTATGCCTGTGTGTTTTTTGTTTTTGTTTTATTCCTATATTTTTTGTCTTTATATCTACTTTCAAAAGTACAGTAAGTGTGAAATGGTCTAAAAGTCGCTATTTCAAGTATAAAAAATCTGGTACGATGCGCGCAACACACAAATTTCACTGTCCAACTTATTTTAATTAGAGATTGACGTGTTTTGTTAAATGCCATTTCTCTAAGTCACGCATTTTTCCACATTCATTTGCTTATTTCCGTTGGTATTTGCTCTTTCAAGTACACAATTTTTTTGTATTTTTAAATAAAAGTTTTTACCTGTGATAATTCGGCAATACGAGCATAATGAATGTTATCAAAGTCTTATGATTTTATAATTCTCTATGTAGTTGTTGAAAACTTCATATAGTTACCATGAAACAAATTATTTCCATTAAATGAACAGAAAATCTTTAATTATATACAATCGTCTGTCATTAAAGGCGTACTGCGCATGCGTGGGCTCAACGTGTTTTATGAGCTGGCGGAATACCGGCCATTTCTTTTTTTTCGGCAAAACGAAGGAAAGATAATTTCTCCATGTAAGCAAAAACAAGAAGATACCGAGTACGTAATACTGTCAGATCGATCTTCAACGTTAATAAAAGTGCCCCCCATCCCCGTTTGATTTTGATGAACTTCTTTCTGTCATATCGCAGGTATATACATAAATCAAATACCCAGTTTTATCATAATCATTAGAGCTTTTTTTGTGAGAAAATAGCAAAAAAAAAAAAATAGTTATTAAACAAAGTACCCCCTCCGTTTGACCAATTTTGATGAAATTTTTCTATCACGATCGCAATACTTTCCCCTTACTATATATTTCCTATATAGGCAAGAGAAAGTAAAAAGTAAAAATAAATAAGGAAATCGGATAGAGAAAAAGAAAGAAAAGAACAAAATAAATAAAAAAACGTAATTCAAGCATAATCTCTTTAATTCAATATTCAAGAAATTCAATATTCAAGAAAGGGGGGCTGGAATAAGCTGTTAGTTGGTAAGTAGGTAAAGTTACGGTAAGAGCTAAACACATATGTCGTAGAAGAAAAATTGGTGTAAAGTATTTTTTCAGTCCTGTAATTCACTATTTTTACTGAGATGTTTAAAATATGTTTTTACTAAGCCGAGTAAAACATTATTCGAAATTTGTAATTTACGAATCCTCATGATACACTAGGGATAACCGTTTATCGATTGTGAGCTATATTAGGACTAGATAAAAACTTTTTCTGATTTTTCAAAATACAATTTAAAGATACAACAAATTCATACACTACATTGAAATTAATTTAACAGAAAATAGGCGATTATTTCTGAATATTATAGGTGACTAGCTGTATATCCCGGTTTCACCCGGGGAATTTCATTTTTCTTATAAACGTGAACAAATTTAAAGTGAAATCATAACAATTTTTAAAACAATAAAGAATATACCCAGAGACTGGCTGAAGTTATATAATTTTAATATGGACAGGTGTTCGCACCTAGTAAGAAAGATCCACTGAGCGAAATTTGGGGAATTTAGGACAAACGGTATGGAGTTTTATTAAGAAAAAACAAACTAACAGAAATTCATCTTTGAGCTGTATAACCCGGTTTGATCGGGGAATTTCATTTTTCTAATGAAACGGTTGATTTCGTAAAAAACCATTGTAAAGTGAGTTCATTACGATTTCTATAACAATAAAGACTATCAGCTGAAGATCGGCTGAAGTTATGCAATTTTAATATGGACAGGTGTTCGCACCTGGTATGAAAGAACTACTGGCGAAATTTGGAGAATTTAGGATAAACGGTATGGATTTCTATAAAAAACAAACAAACAAACAGAAATATTGGCCTGCAGTTTCAGCTTCTCGCAAATCGGCTTGCCTAAGCCTTTGTGGCGCAAAGCGGGCCTCGTATTCCTGGGCAGACTCAGTTTCCCGCGATTCTGCCTGTCTAAGCCTCTGTTGTTCAATCCTAATTTGATGTTCGTCGAGAGTTTCAGCTGCTCGTATTTGACGTTGTTTTTAGCTTTTGAGCTCACTACTCCTATTGAAGCTCGCTTCTTAGGAGGCATTTATAAAAAATAAATTCACCATACATGTAAATAAACGTATTGTAATTTAAAAAAAAAAAAAAAAAAAAAACATATGGTTTAAAAATCCCAGAACTCGACGCCTACCAAGGGACGGTCTTACCGGGCCTTGTTGGCCTCTTCAAAATGTATAAAATGATATTTTAGGCTGTTTTTCGACTCAAACGGTCGATTTCGTAAAAAAAATATTGTAAAGCGAGATCATGACGTTTTTTTTAACAATAAAGAATATACCATGAGATTGGCTGAAGTTATGCAATTTTAATATGGACAGGTGTTCGCACCTGGTATCAAAGAACCACTAAGCGAAATTTGGAGAATTTAGGACAAACGGTATGGATTTCTATAAAGAACAAACAAACAGAATTTCAACTTTATTTATAAGAAGAAGATTATAGAGACAAGGCGTTTAAAATGCCAACGTTAGAAAGTAGACGCGAATTGAAATAGCTTTTTTTTTTAGGATATTATGTATTTCAAATCCTACCATCCATCATACGTAGCATCCACTAGGTAGCGACAACTCTGTTGCCAAAGGACTTGTAAATTTTATTACCAATACTAGCCAGTAATATTTTGCCTTTACCGAAGCGATTATCGACGTTAAAACCTAAGAGAACCGACTTGTTGACGAGGCGATATTAATGAACGAAGCCCGGCCTATGAAAGGTGCCTTCTGGATTTAGACGTCAAGCTGTTCCATTTGCCATTCGCAGACCGTCCCCGACAAACAAATGGATCCGGGAGTTTTGGATTCGTCATGATTGTGCCACTGCCTGACAAATCGTGGCCCGGGCCGATATATCATCTCCTCAGGAAGGGAGGGACAGACTATTAGTCAGCAAGTTATTGTTGTCTCTGCCATCGCCGCCTGCCTTTGTGCCCCCAATGAACACCTAGTAACCCCCCGCGCAACGCCTACCGCCTTTCCAAATTTTTTTATCTATAAAAAAAATATTATTGACTTATCTGCCCCCTACCACCGCCATAAAGAGAACCACCCGCTTTCGATATTATAATAAATAGCCACATTATGGCTGATGGTCCGCAGTTTTGGCCAGTTTTTGCTTTAATAAAATGGTCCGGATAATAGCCAAAAAAATATGTGAGAACAGTTATTTTCGACATAATACTAGCAATCTGTATGTTTTTTACAAGTACATAGTACAAGAATATTGTACGACACTAACAACGACCTCATGCTTTACTATTATAAAATATTTTTATAATTTACTATAAATAATATTTTCGTTTCTAAAATATTGATGGAGAATATATGCTGCCGAATAATTAATTCGCTTTTAATTTTTGTTTCCGTCATAATGCAAATTTAATTCAAAACTCGATCGTTCCTCAGCGTTACTAATTAAAGAGCAGGGTGGGGATAGAATAAAACCTATTTTTTCTCAAAATTGGGTATTGCAATGATTTTAGCATACCCTGATACCTTTCTTTTCACTCCACGCCTTATCCCTACTTTTCTATTCTTGATAATACCCCAATGCGACTGAAAACTAATTTCTAATTTCAAACTATTATAAGATATGAATGGATGATATGGATTAGAAATAAGGCAATTTGTAGACCGAGGATTAGATGGCCGGACAGCGTAACTAGGGATGACAGAACTTTACTTGGGGTTCGGGACTGAAGAGTTGTAGCAGAAGACAGAGCCGATTGGCGGAGGCTCTTAAGGTGCTTTTACACACTCAAGTCATTTCCAGAAACTGGCTTCAAGTCGGTTCGCATAAATAAATCGTTGCGTGTAAACACTGCAAGCCGATTTGGCTTATCCTAAATCGGTCCGGACAAAAAATTGGCTCGAAGTTGGTGTATTGGCATGAGCGTGTAAGCGACGCTCGAGTCATTATTTCAATTTCAGACATGCTCATTGCTTGAAACCCATAAACACCTGTTACTTCGAACAAAATCAACTCTCTACGTAGCGCCTACCGAAAAGAGTTGAAGAATTAGCTCATCCTGCACGTACGTTATTTTATAAAACTATACACTAATTAAGTTACAAACCAAATTACCAAAGATTTCAATATTAGAATTAGTAATTTCTTCACATAGCACTCTCAAAATTCACTGTTTTGTGTTCCTCACATAAAATTGTCTAAAATTGAGCTGAACGTATAAACGGAAATATTTCATTCAAGCCAATTGCACAAACTAGGTTGCGCAAGCCAGTTTGTGCAAATGTCTTGAGCGGTTCACAACCTTGAGGCTAGGCGCACATTGAGACACTCGCGACGCAGAGCAGAGCAGTTTTTGTGATACATGAATTAGATAGGAACCGCGCACATTGGGACGCAGAACAGGGCAGAGCAGTTTCCCATCTACTCACCTACTACAGGTATTACAAAAACTGCTCTGCTTCGCGAGTGTCTCAGTGTGTGCTCGGTCTGGGAGAAGTCCTACTCTTGGTAACGGGACGTAGCGCCAAATATGTTATGTTATAAGGAAATTTGTTTTCGATCATTTTGTATATAAGTCCACTGTGCCAGACCGTATCAAATGCTTTTTTTGAAATTAAGTAGAGCATGCCTTTATGCTTTCTTTCGTTGAAGCATTTGTTTATGAAATCTGTGAAGCGTGCGAGCTGGTCACCTGTGGGGTGGTGTTTCCTGAGCCAAATCGTTCGTCTATTATAAGGTTGTGATTTTTATATGTGTGTGACAATTTATTTTTCTAAACTTTTAGCATATATATTAAGTAAGCTTATAGGTCTGTAATTGCGAACATCACCAGGGTTTTTGTTCAGTTTTTATAAAACTATGACTTCAGAAAGTTTTCCGAATAGCGGTAAAATACCGATTTCGTAATATGGAGTTAAATATTTTGGAATGAAAATAAATCGATTTTTTGCTAAAGTTTTAGCTAACTATGGAGTTTGAACTACTTGTATGTTTGCTGAATTACTTTATAAAGTTGAGTTATTGTCAAAATCAGTCTGATAAGATTTCTCTTTTACTACCACCAAATGTTAATTATAAAGGTGGAAAGGACTATAAAATCGGATGATTTCCATAAATTATCATTTATTAAGGATTTTTTTCTGTATTACAGAAATAATTATTACAAATTAAATCAGACACTTGGTTGATATTGCGTTCGGGTATAAATAAATTTGGCCCACATTTATGAATGGATCACTTAATCCATTTTGTATCAGAGATGCGTTACGTTTATATTTTTATCAGTGTTTATTATTATGAGATTTATGTTTTTATTTCGTTATTAAAGCATAAGATTCTATTTTTTTTTTTTTTTTTTTTTTTATGTCGTAGATAATTTGAATTAATTTAAATTATGTTTTCAAAGAATTGTAAAATTTTAAAAAATCACACTAAATTATTAGTGTTTTAAGGACATCATGAAGAAATAAATTTATATTGATTAAAATAATCTAGTAATAATTTTAAAAATGGGACAGATTTATTTTTACTTTTACTTACCTATAGATCTTCTTCTTCTTTATCCAACCCTTGTACCTTACGGTGTCGGGGCAGCCTGTAGCCATCTTCTGAATACTTCTCTATCAGTTGCCAACTTCCTAAGCTCACCTAACGTGAGTCCTCTTTTCCTGGCCAACTCTGTTATAAGATCCTCCCACTTATTTCTTGGTCTTCCGCGTGGTCTTTTCCCTTCTCTTCTTGATTCCCACACTTGTTTGGGTAATCTATTGACTGGCATTCTTTGCACATGGCCAAACCACCTCAATTCTTTTCTATGAATGATGTTTAATAGAGATTCCTGTCCTGTTTCTTCTCTTATTCTAGGGTTTCTCACACGGTCCCATCTTGTCTTACCTATAGCCTTCCTCAGGAATTTCATTTCTGTGGCCAGTATACGGCTCTCATATTTCTTGGTGCTAGGACAGCTTTCAGCTGCATAGGTTAGTGTAGGGATGAAGACTTGCTTGTATATAGTCATCTTTGTCTTCAGCCCCACTTCTCTCTTTCCGATAATAACGTTTCGGAGTTTGTAATAGATATTAGTTGCTTTTCTTATGCGCTGATTTAATTCGGAGTTCAACCTTCCGTCATTACGGATTTTGATTCCTAAGTATTGGTATTCGTCTACTTGTTCCAAATTTATATCTCTACAAGCCACAGTCTCTTCTTCCCTTGAGCCACTCTTGGACACAACCATATACTTTGTTTTGTTAGGGTTTATGGTCATGCCTTTCCGACTTAGAGCTTCCTTCCACTGCAGTAGTGCATCTTGCAAGGCTTCTCTACTTTCTGCAATAATGAGGATGTCATCGGCAAATACTAAACTCTGTATGTATACGGGGTGCATTTTCCAGTTTCCTACTTTTAGTTTGGGGCTTCTTTGTTTAGCCTCCCATATTATTCTGTCCATGAATATTCCAAACAGTAATGGACTTAAGCTGTCCCCTTGCTTTACTTTACTTACCTATAGATGAATATTTTTATCAAATTCTTCCAAATTTCATGTTTGGCCATTTGTTATTACTAAGCATAATTAAAGGCGTAATTAATGTTTCCATAAATACAAGAGCAAGGTTAATTTATATAGGAGTCACATCACGGGGCTATAGATACACCAAATACCTAATTTCAGTTTTGTGCGGTTTATAGCTTTTGAGCTTGCCTCAACACACACGCACGCACGCGCGCACACACACACACACACACACACACACACACACACACACACACACACACACACACACACACACACACACACCATATCGTGGGACTTGGTTATTTGGACACAGGGAACCTCAAAACGTGTATTTTCCTGAAAACCGGAAGTCGAAAATTTTCAGGATCATAATACTTTCACTTACTATATATTTCATTTATAGGTAAGTGGATATAAAAAGGACAAGAAAAACATACATATAGCATAAAAAAAAAATTTAAAAAACAGCACACTTTTTATTTACCAAAAGAACAGGAACTTTAAAAATTCATATGCATAAATACTCAATACCATAATAGAATTATTGTAAGATCTGGATGCCTAAATCTTTACACTAATCTTTTTTTTTTTCGTGACCCACAGGGCCGCCCCTGATAAGTACTTCGTATAAATTAAAAAAAAAAATGCAGTTGATGAAATGACTCTAACGGCTAGCAAAAAGATTTTCATCGCTATCCTCTTAAACGCAGGTTTGTATTATTCATTCTTGTTGACGCATAAAAACTTTATAGAGGATTCAGTGGAAGAAATACACAAGTCGGCAGCTTAAAGAAAGGTAATTGAAACGTTACAAGAAAAGAACTAAAGAAGAAAAAAGAAAGGGTGAAGAGAGCTAGGTAGCTCTGAGGGCTTAGGGTCAATCTGCCGCGCCCGTTGACGATTTTTCAGGATGGACTATCAATCAACTCGGGAGGGAATTTGCCGCTAGTCCTCCCCAGCTGTGCCTCCTCTCGCTTCATTTCCCGATATTAGGAAACAGATCTTCTCCTTCTATCTTCATCCAACGTCTTCTTATGTGGCGTCCTTCTTCATCCACTTCTTTGTACCACCGTCCTAATTGAGCACTTAAGCCTCTCATTTAGAGGTCCATCATTAATAATAGCTCATTTCTTTGTAAATATGATAAACAAAATTAGAAATTCACTAAAGTCACGATCGGACCACTATTTTATAACTGCGTAACTTATCTAACGAACTAGGTACCTATTCCTCAATATTAAAATTCGGTTTAGGCGGGTTAAGTTTCTTAATCTAAGGCTTCACCTGGACTTGTAGTTTACATACAAAGTGTAATTTATATACAAAGCAGTAAACTATTTCCAACCAAATTTAAACCAAGAGGTACGATCGGCAACTTATAGACCCGTATTTACAACTAAATTTCTTTATTAAACTCAAAATGAGAAGGAAAAGTTTACATATCGATGGCTCAGTTCAAAACTGAAGCGACTAAAAAATCGAGAGGTTTTGAGATAAACGATCTAAAATATTTTAAAGAAACAATTAATAAATTTCCCGATATAAAATAATAATATGGTAAAATAATAAAATAAATATGGTATACAGATTATACTTATGTAATTGAAATTAGATTATCTTCCATTTCATTCCATCTTCGACAAAAAAAATATGTCTAAATGGTGGTTTTGAAATTTACATCAAAAATAAAAATGAAACATCAACTTTTACACTGATCTAGCTAGAAGAAACTGATTTTGGATTAAATTCCGGATTTATTCTAAATTTACCCCTGAACCAGAAAAAACAGTAATTTTGAGTGACTGGGCGGTACATATTATTCTTTCGATTACTATTTCTTTGCAATATCCACCTTAATCGTTAAAAATCGTTGGCTCCACAGCTCTTCAATAGAAGTCTTGACACAACCATTGTAAAAAGAAAATCTGGTGCGATGCACGCAACACTCAACTTTCACTTGCTAACTTACATTAGAAATTGATGTGTTTTGTTAAATGCCATTCCTCAAAGACACACATTTTCACACATTATATTATTTCACACATTTATACACACATTCATTTACTTATTTTTATTTCTATTTCCTCTCTAAAGCACGCTAAAAAAATTTATTATAAAATTAAAGTTTTTACTTATGATAATTCGGCAGTCCAAGCATAATACTCCATCACATTTGATTTTATTTACCATTTAGTCACCAAGAAACGAATAATTTCCATTAAATGAAAAGAACGTCTTTAATTATAAACAATGGTATGTCATTATAGGCTCAACGTTGGCGGAATATTTCTCTTTTTTTTCTCCTGTTTACTTGATTTTTTATATTTCATATTTAGCCATTTCTTTTTTTTTAGGCGTAACGAGAGACAGTTAATTTCTCTTAATTAAGACAGTTAATATAAAAAAATAAAAGGTACATTATAGGATAACAAAAAAAACCCCTTCCCCATTTAAGCCCCAGTCAGAACATTTTAATAATGACAAAGCTTACTTGATATTAAAGAATACTTGATTCACATTAAACATGAAGAGTTTGATAAAGATCGTTAAAGCCTTTTTTGAGAAAATCGATAAAAACGTAAAAATGGGAAACAAAGATATGAAATAAAGTGCCCCCTCCGTTTGATCAATTTTGATGAAATTTTTGCAGTCACATCGCGGGCATATACATTCACCTAACATCCAATTTCAGGTTCGTATGGTTTATAGTTTTTGAACTAGTCTGTTCACACACACACACCATTTCGCGGGACTTGGTTATTTGGACTCAGGGAACTCCAAAACGTGTATTTCCGTTGAAAATTTTTCACGATCGCAATACTTTCCCTTACTATATATTTCATATATAGGTGAAAGTAAATAAACATTTAAATAATTAACTTAAGTCACGAAAGGCGGTTCATCCCAAGCGCATGGCTCCTAGTACACACTACAAAATCAAATGGTCAGCTAAATCATGTCGAATAAAAACGACGATCGTTTTGTATGCAACCGGGTGATTTTGTTGTGTATGGATCTTATCCTGAAATTGGACCTGAGTGTGTTTGTATCTATGGAGCTCGGGTATCAGTGATATAGCACCAGAAATATTCAGTCTACTTACAAAAATTATGAAGTTAATTTTAAAAATAATTGGCGTTTGATGAAATGAAACATAATGAAAGAGAGAAGCAGTGCGGTCCAAAATAACTTCTTTGCACCTCTTTATTTCTTCGACTCTTGTAAAAAAAGACTACTGGTCTATCGCAAAAATCAAACTTCACAGAGCTAAAAGCGAATTATTTGGAACTTTGCCGGGAATGATATTTCTTTTTTTTTTTTTCCTTTCCGAAAAAATGATGCCCCACCCTTCAAAAGTCAGAGGGGATGGTGAGGGGAGGTGGCGATCTGAGTTCGGCGATGCTCACGTCGCCCCCAACCACTGCTCCTATTAATTCCTCCCCTGTCCATTTTCCCTTTTGTTAGGAGGAGAAAAATGCCAGTGGTATGGAAAAAATATTGAATTAAAAAAAAAAAAAAAAAGGATTATAAAAAAGCGCCCCTTTTCTCTTTTTTCCCTCCAGATTCGAACAGGAAAGGGGTGGGCGGTAGTGAGGACAGGATTATGGCCTAGTAATTGCGATGACTGCCAACGGGATCAATTCCCAACAGGCCCCGATTTCTCCAAGCTCATTAGGTCTTCGTTCGACCGGAATTAACATCCCTTTAAGGTCCTCATCGTCTTTAGGGCAGTTCATTCCATCTAAAGATAAACGAGGAAAGCTGGTACTCCAGATACATATAGGGCAAAATTATATTGACAACAATTAGAGTTATCATACAACTTCAAGTATCCACAATATCTTTTTTCAAGATGGATATAGAAGAAGATGGGACTGGTTATGTCCATTTTTCAGATTGCATGTCGCTATCCAAAAAATAGAATTTTTTTTATATATATTTATTTTATATATACAGGGTGTCCCACGAATGTTGTGTCAGGCTAATAAAACCCAGAGTCTTAGGAATTTCAAGGCGAAAATCAGGGATCTTATATTGCGTCATATTAGTTACCTTTTGAAGATATTCAACCCTTCCAGAATTTCTCCAGTATTGCTGGAATGGCCCCAGTACTGGAAATCTCACCATAAGTGATTGGTTTTTATGACGGATTCTGATGGTGAGTCGAATCCTAAAAACTGTTTTGTATCGGTTAATTTTTCAATCAGATGTACCCTTACATCGATAACAGCCTAATCCTCTTATTTGAAAGGAACCCTGGAACTGGTTTGTTAGATGACAAGGTAATTATGGATTTTATGAAGCTAATTGAATTTTATTAATTAAGTAAATATTACATTATTTGAAAATGCAATTGGATTAATAATATTATTAACAAATATTTGTTTATTTACATAAAAATACTATTTTATGTGTTCAAAGTGACAGTGTTAAAGCCCTAGTCAATTTTTATCTTTCTCATAAGTAATTTTATTTTATTTCATTTTCCCAGGCCCTTTCATTTGTTTTAAAGATTTTTTCTTTCTTTATTACTAATTAGTTTATTGGTTATTAAATAATAATTACATTTGCATTGTAAATAGTATGTTTATTTAGAAATATTATGAAGAAAGAATATCATATATATCGTGTCTAGTGGTATTAAGGACCACAACAACGGCGATAACGCCGGTACCAGTCGTAGTATGGAAGTTGTACGGGGCACACTTACGAGTATATTCTCACCAATCGTGCCCTCACCCACCATTATCGTTTCACCTCGTCTCATCTTCAATCTCTGAATCAATTTCAATATATTATGATCCTGCATATCAAGATCTATTATATCTACGAGGACGATGAGTATTTTAACACAACAGTGAATACAATAAGAATTTCAAAATAAGGTAGGATCCTCCTTACTCACCATTTGTTTTCTAACGAGAATATACGTCGAAGAACATCTTTTCTTTTTTTTTTCTCTCTAAGAAGATTTAATTTAATGGACAATTATTTTATCTAATTTGTGTACAAAGCTTTAGATTCATTTTTTTTCCCATTATATTGTAAAGAAGTTAATTAATTTTTTTTTTGTTCTTCTAATTTATTCTTTTTTTTGTTTTAAGCTGTTTTCTTGTTTTTCATTGAACATTTGTATGTTAATTTTGGGGGTTAACTGTTATCAATTTATTTTTTTTAATACTTTTTTTTTCTTTATTAATATATTTTTTGTAAAACATGGAAGGGCCTTTTATTTATTTTAAACCGACACCTACAAACTATATTGATTTTAATTTAATCTCACTTTGCATGAAATGTTTTTATTTTTATTAATTTATATCATCACCATTATTTTTTTTTGTTTTTTTTTTCCTTACAGCAAACCCACCTTGCCCATATTTTTTTTTTATATACAGTCCATTTATTTTGTCTTTGCCCGTTTGGAGGGGGGAGACAAAATTCTCACCGGGGAAGGATTGCAATTCAAACAAGAAACGCCCCTTGCCCCAACAGACAGCCTTCTTCATTTATGCATAACAAAAGTCTAGAACAGAAGTCTCGCTTAGCTTGCTGTATTTCTTCCGGTGGAATGGAAAGAATCGCATTTTGTATTTCTGCCCTCATTTCTTCTACTGTCGACGGTCTATTCGTTTAGACGAGATCTTTCAATCTTCCCCAAAAGAAATAATCTAAAATTTTTAAGTCCGGAGATCTTGCTGGCCAATTAATATGCAGACCCCTTCCTATGCATCTATTGGAAAACATGTGATTTATTCCTAACTCTAATGGAATAGTGAGCCGGACACCCATCTTGTTGGAACCACATCACCATACGTTTTTCAAGCGGCACCTCTTCCAGTAAAATCGGAAGATCTTGTTCAATGAACTTCGAATAGCTGATGGAATTTAATGATGTTTCGAAGAAATGTGGTCCAATGATCTGGTCCCCTATAATGCCGCACCAGACGTTCACTTTCCACCTGTGTTGCTGGTCACGTTGTAACATCCAGTGAGGATTTTCTCTGGACCAATAATGAGCGTTGTGCATGTTCATTAAGCCAGTGCTACAAAAGGTAGCTTCATCTATCCAAAGCACATTAGAAAAGAAATTAGGATTTTCAGCTATAATTGTTTGTGCCCAATGGCACCGATTTCAATATCGGAGTCAGGGTATAACCAAGCATGGGAATCATTAGTAAAAAAATATGATAGTAAGCGAATACAAGCTACTTTTTTCCTGACGAGGGTTTTAAATTTCAAGCCCATACTTAAGGGTAACCTTCCTAATCTTGAGCACTTCTCGGCAGTAGTGATAGAAAGCGCCTCTGCGCTTCTTAAATTGGGTATCACCGATCTTTCGGGGTTTATATTAACAACTTTGGCACTAAGGATGCTGGACACCAAGACGAGGGAAGGTTTCGAAACGGAACACGGCTATAAAACTGAGCTTCCGAATTGGGAGGAGTTCGCTAATTATATACAAAGACAGGCAGTCAAATTGCAATCAGAGGCCCTTCTCTCAAATTCTGCATCAAATACCGGGTATAGTACTCGCTCTAGACAGGTATTAATGACTTCTAATTCCCCAAAGCAATCGGTTAAATGTCCGATATGTAAAAGTGACCACCGGATATATGATTGCTCCAACTTTAAAAAACTGACTCCACAACAACGCAGCAACCGAATCAGGAGCTTGAAACGTTGCATTAATTGTTTCGCTTCCGGTCATCTCGCGAATCAGTGCCCATCTCAGGTATCTTGCCGGTATTGCAGTAAACGACATCACTCCCTACTACACATTTTCCCTCGTGAGATTCATAAGTCCGAGATACCAGACCCGAAGCTTACTCAATCTCGTCCTGATCGAAAGCCGGAAGGGGTAAATAACCTTAATAAAAACGCAGAGACTTCGCGTTGCTCTCCCAATTCACTGGCAATGCCGTCTGATCCGTCTGATTCTGCCTTAGCTAGAAACGCTATACTTTCAATGTCCGCGGGTAGGACAAATGTCTTGCTTGGCACAGCTTTAGCTAGGATCCGGGATTATCGAGGTCATTGGCATGATTTGCGAATGCTCATCGACAGTGGGTCGCAGCGTTCTTTTATAACAGAAGAATGTGCTCGAAGGCTAAATTTGACATTAGCGCGTAGCAGACATCAATTAGTCGGGTTTGGGAATCAAACAATTCCTCGGGTCAAATATGAAGCACCCTGTGTTCTAGTTCCAAAAAAGGCTTCCTCTCCCGAATTAGAAACCGTGGCTATTGTAATTGAGCGGATATGTGAAGATATGCCCACAAGTCCTGTTTCGAGAAATGTCCTTGAACATTTTCGAGGTTTGGACTTAGCTGATCCTAACTTTCATGAACCCCGACCCGTAGATTTTCTTCTAGGGGCAGATATATTTGCCCAAGTACTTTGTTCGGGAAATATAAAACCGGAATATGGGGCCCCCAGTGCTTTGGAAACAATCTTTGGTTGGATTCTAGTTGGCCCAATTGATGAAAAATCTTTCGATAAATCTTGCCCCAGTACCGTTCTTCATAGCGCAGCCGTTTCTTGCTCCCACTGCGATGATCTTCCCCGAATATTAAATAAATTTTGGGAGACTGAGAACGTTATGAATGTAAAAGAATCAGACCCTCTGGATACTAAATGTGAGGAGCATTTTGTGAATACTCATTCACGCGATGAAGCCGGTCGTTTCACAGTGAGGCTTCCTTTTAACGGATGTCCTCCGGTACTAAATGATTCTAGGTTCGGGGCACTCCATCGTTTTAAAATTTTGGAAAGGAAATTTGAAAAAGACCGTCCGTTACAATTGGAATATTCTAAGATTATTCAGGAATATTTGGAAAAAGGCTACATATCACGCGCTACTCCACCCGGAAAATGCTACCTTCCTCACCATGCTGTTTTTAAGGACAGCTCTTCAACCAAACTGCGAATAGTGTTTGACGCGTCAGCAGCAACGAGTAACGGGTCTTTAAATGACCATCTCCTGACGGGCCCCAAATTACAGCGCGACATAAAGGATGTCTTGTTAGCATTTCGTAAACCCCGCATTGCCATGTCAGCGGACATATGCCAAATGTACCTTCAAATAAGATTGGCTTCTGAGGACTGTGCATATCAGCACTTTTTCTACCGATTCCAAAATACTGATGCCTTAACGGAGTATAGATTTGATAGGTTATCATTCGGTCTATCATGTTCCCCTTTTCTAGCAATGCGCGTAATCAAACAACTCGTGTTAGAGGATGGCAAAAATTACCCCGAGGCATCGCACGCATTGCGTGAACATATGTATATAGACGATTTGTTAACGGGTATGGACGAGATCTCAGACGCGATTGCTCTGCAACGGGTTGTTGTACAATTGTTGGCAAAAGGAGGGTTTGAATTGAAGAAGTGGAGTAGCAATTGCCCGCAGCTACTCGACAGCGTGCCGGAAGAAATATTAGAAACCCCTGTATCGTTTTCCAATATGGAGGACTCCGTTGTTAAAGTGCTTGGGATCCAATGGGAACCAAAGGGCGATTTTCTATCTTATAAAGTGACGCCTAGATCGTGCGTACCAACGAAGAGGGGAATTATGTCCACTATCGCCAGAATTTATGATCCATTGGGATATTTAGCCCCAGCAATTTTTAGGGCAAAAACTATTTTGCAAAAATTGTGGGAAATGCGTCTCGATTGGGATACCCCTGTGCCACCTCCTGTCAGGCGAAACTGGGAAAAGTTTTATGAAAATCTAGCGCTTTTGGGTGAAATCCGTATCCCTCGATGCCTCTTTATAGACTATCCATCGAATGTTACTATCGTTGGCTTCGCTGATGCGTCCGAGTTGGGGTTCGCTGCAGTCGTGTATGCTTATTTGGAATTGCAAGACGGACGTTTCTCTTCTCACCTAATTTATGCTAAAACCCGTCTAGCGCCCCTTAAGCATCTAACGATCCCTCGGCTTGAGCTCTGCGCCGCTGTACTATTGGTAGAGGCATTAATTTCGCTCAAAGAGACGTTGTCACAATGGAGTGTGTCTTCCACAGTTTTATGCTCAGATTCCAAGACCGTTTTATCATGGCTTCATCTACCTCATTCTCGTTTAAAGTCCTTCGTAGCAAATCGAGTTGCAAAGATTTTAGAGCTTACTGATGTATCTTCGTGGTATCATGTGACTTCTGAAAATAATGCCGCCGATGTAGCCTCGCGTGGCATATGTCCGTCGGAATTACCTCGTAACACAGCTTGGTGGAACGGTTAACGGTAGTTGTTCAAGGGAAGAGTGGCCGATATATACCAACTCGATTATTACGGATCCGTCAGAATTGCCCGAGACCAAGACAATTACTTTGCTCGCAACCAAAACCGTAGTAAATGAATTGAACAAAATTATAGAAAGGTTCTCATCATATATTCGTATGATCCGAATATTTGCCTATCTGATTCGGTTTAAACTCAACGCTTCTAATAGACATTTGATAAGATCGGGTCCGCTATCATTGTTGGAAATACGACAAGGGACCGAGGTCATTATTAGAGGAATTCAGGCTTCGGAAGGCTTCACGAATATCCATGGGGAACGAATGAAGTCATTAAGATCATTAAATCCTTTCGTTGATTCAGCTGGTTTAGTTAGGGTGGGCGGTAGGTTACGTCATGCTCCCATACCCTACGACCAAAGGCATCCCATCTTGTTGCCGAATAAATCACACTTTGTAAATTTACTAATTGACCATTACCACCGCGCCTATCTCCATGCAGGCCCTCAGCTGTTGCATTCCTTGCTCCGTAATAGATATTGGATCATCGCTGGAAGAGGGATCGTCAGATCACGTGTGCATCGTTGCTCAATTTGCCACCGTTTGAGAGTGAAAAGTGTGAATCCTATCATGGGCGACTTGCCCTCGTCTCGGTTTGAACAAGGGAGAGCGTTCCTTAATGTCGGAATTGATTTCGCTGGTCCTTTCCTCATTAAGGAATCCCAACGGAGGAAGGCTGCTTTAGGTAAGGCATATGTATGTCTTTTTGTATGTTTTAGTACCAAAGCGGTACATATTGAAGTAGTCTCGCAATTAAGTACAGATGCCTTTTTGGCGTGTTTAGACCGATTCGTGGCTCGTCGAGGTATGCCGAGTAAGATTTTTTCCGATAACGGGACTAACTTTGTCGGAGCGTCAAGTCGGCTGAAAAAACTCTATAAGTGGTGGAACTCCCTGGAGGTTATAAATTCAACTAGGAATTACCTTACGCTTAAGGAAGTGGAATGGCATTTCATACCCCCCTTTGCACCGCACTTCGGTGGATTATGGGAAGCTGGGATCAAATCCTGCAAATATCACCTTACTCGTGTTCTCGGTGCCCAGCCAATAACATTCGAAGAGTTAGCCACGGTCGTAAGCCGGATCGAAGCGGTCCTAAACTCTCGACCACTCCATCCAATGTCGTCTGATCCCGAAGACTATCAAATTCTTACCCCGGGACACTTCCTGATCGGAGCACCCCTCGTCGCCCCACCGGAACCCGAGATTATTGATGTTCCTCGGAACCGTTTGTCTAGATGGAAGCACCTGCAATGTTGCCTTGCTGATTTCTGGAACCGTTGGCGGCTGGATTATTTGAACTGCCTTCAGCAAAGGGTGAAATGGACAAACCCGAGTACTCCAATTGAACCAGGTACATTAGTCTTACTGAGGGATCCCAACGTGCCCCCTCTACAATGGCCCACTGCTAGAGTAATAGAGGCATATCCTGGGAAGGACGGAGTAGTCAGGGTTGTTAGGTTGAAAACAGCAAAGACGGACCTGCTCAGACCTGTTTCCCGTCTATCCCCTTTATTTCCTGATGAAAAGGATTCTTAAAAATTTAACAATTTTTGGTGGGCGGTATGTTAAAGCCCTAGTCAATTTTTATCTTTCTCATAAGTAATTTTATTTTATTTCATTTTCCCAGGCCCTTTCATTTGTTTTAAAGATTTTTTCTTTCTTTATTACTAATTAGTTTATTGGTTATTAAATAATAATTACATTTGCATTGTAAATAGTATGTTTATTTAGAAATATTATGAAGAAAGAATATCATATATATCGTGTCTAGTGGTATTAAGGACCACAACAACGGCGATAACGCCGGTACCAGTCGTAGTATGGAAGTTGTACGGGGCACACTTACGAGTATATTCTCACCAATCGTGCCCTCACCCACCATTATCGTTTCACCTCGTCTCATCTTCAATCTCTGAATCAATTTCAATATATTATGATCCTGCATATCAAGATCTATTATATCTACGAGGACGATGAGTATTTTAACACAACAGTGAATACAATAAGAATTTCAAAATAAGGTAGGATCCTCCTTACTCACCATTTGTTTTCTAACGAGAATATACGTCGAAGAACATCTTTTCTTTTTTTTTTCTCTCTAAGAAGATTTAATTTAATGGACAATTATTTTATCTAATTTGTGTACAAAGCTTTAGATTCATTTTTTTTCCCATTATATTGTAAAGAAGTTAATTAATTTTTTTTTTGTTCTTCTAATTTATTCTTTTTTTTGTTTTAAGCTGTTTTCTTATTTTTCATTGAACATTTGTATGTTAATTTTGGGGGTTAACTGTTATCAATTTATTTTTTTTAATACTTTTTTTTTCTTTATTAATATATTTTTTGTAAAACATGGAAGGGCCTTTTATTTATTTTAAACCGACACCTACAAACTATATTGATTTTAATTTAATCTCACTTTGCATGAAATGTTTTTATTTTTATTAATTTATATCATCACCATTATTTTTTTTTGTTTTTTTTTTCCTTACAGCAAACCCACCTTGCCCATATTTTTTTTTTATATACAGTCCATTTATTTTGTCTTTGCCCGTTTGGAGGGGGGAGACAAAATTCTCACCGGGGAAGGATTGCAATTCAAACAAGAAACGCCCCTTGCCCCAACAGACAGCCTTCTTCATTTATGCATAACAAAAGTCTAGAACAGAAGTCTCGCTTAGCTTGCTGTATTTCTTCCGGTGGAATGGAAAGAATCGCATTTTGTATTTCTGCCCTCATTTCTTCTACTGTCGACGGTCTATTCGTTTAGACGAGATCTTTCAATCTTCCCCAAAAGAAATAATCTAAAATTTTTAAGTCCGGAGATCTTGCTGGCCAATTAATATGCAGACCCCTTCCTATGCATCTATTGGAAAACATGTGATTTATTCCTAACTCTAATGGAATAGTGAGCCGGACACCCATCTTGTTGGAACCACATCACCATACGTTTTTCAAGCGGCACCTCTTCCAGTAAAATCGGAAGATCTTGTTCAATGAACTTCGAATAGCTGATGGAATTTAATGATGTTTCGAAGAAATGTGGTCCAATGATCTGGTCCCCTATAATGCCGCACCAGACGTTCACTTTCCACCTGTGTTGCTGGTCACGTTGTAACATCCAGTGAGGATTTTCTCTGGACCAATAATGAGCGTTGTGCATGTTCATTAAGCCAGTGCTACAAAAGGTAGCTTCATCTATCCAAAGCACATTAGAAAAGAAATTAGGATTTTCAGCTATAATTGTTTGTGCCCAATGGCAAAACCTCAATCGCTGGTCCAAGTCACTTTCGGACAATGCTTGGTACACTGAAAAATGGTAAAGTCTGAATTTTTCATCTTTTAAAAGCCTATGTACCGAACTTCGGGATACGAGTATGGGATAACTCGTCTGTCAGTTTCCCTACTAATATCGCTTACACTCATCTGCGGATCCTCTTCAGCTAAAGCTAATACTACATCTGTATTAGCATTATTCAAAACTGGTCGGACACGGTGACAATATTTACTGTAAGGCTTAATTGTACCTGTTCTTTTTATCCTGTAAGCAATGCGTGAGAATACTTGATACATGGGATGGTGCCGCTGTGGATAACGCTCTGCATATAGCCTTGCAGCTGCTCTAAAGTTTCCGTCACATCGTCCTAATGCCATGAGCATGCCATACTGACTTACAAAATGAGCCATATTTTTAAATTGACCAATTTACATTTACATTTACAAATACTGACAAACTAATAATCTTATAACCAAGAAATACAGATGGAACAAATATTTCAAAGAAACAGCTGACATTTACAAGTGTTATATCATATGTTTATTTTATTTTTTTTAAATAAAAAACACTATTAGATATAAAACTTGAAAATGGTTAATAATCAGCCTGTTATCGATGTAAGGGTGCATCTGATTGAAAAAGTAACCGATACAAAACAGTTTTAGAATTCGACTGACCATCAGCATCTGTCATAAAAACCAGTCCCTATGGTGAAATTTCCAGGATTGGAGCCATTCCAGCAATACTGGAGAAATTCTGGAAGGGTTGAATGTCTTCAAAAGGTATCTAATATGACGCAATATAAGATCCCTGAATTTCGCCTTGAAATTCCAAAGACTCTGGGTTTTATTAGCCTGACATAACATTCGTGGGACACCCAGTAGATTTATTTATATTTTTGTAAACACAAAACAATTCAGGGTTCACCTGTGGTATAGTGATTAGCATGGCAACCTACAATACTAAAGGTCGCAGGTTCGCGCCCAGCGGTGGTCCTAGGTTTTGTTAATGGGAGTAAAAAATCCTTGTCTATTCCGTCCCTCGGATGGGAAGTAAAAAGGAGGTCCCGAGCCTCTACGATGTCAGGTACTCGTTAAAGGTCCCTATCCTAATTATACCTGGATAGGCAAAATTTAGGACTCCCATTATAGCATCGTCTGATTAGCTTTAGTAGCATAAATGGACGTTAAATAAACAAACGAACAAGAAATAAGGAGAAAGAAAGAAATATTTATAAATATATGGAATAGACTGACCATGTCTTCCACCTTTTATGTATAGGCAAAATAAATTAAAGATTAGCTGGATTGGCTGCAAAGGTTTTATTTTAAGCCTTAGTTGCATAAAGTTACGTTAAAACAAACAAACAACAAAATAATTCTGATCATCGAAATAGAACAATGATAATGTAATAATTTAAAATATATTATTTTTAAGGAGCTTGTGCTCAGAGCAAATTTAATACCCCAGTAGTCGGAGAATAACCATCTATCTTATGGTTCATTGATATACCCAGCATACAATTGGAATCAAATTTCATCGATATGATTTTTAACCTGGTATTTATTATTTACTTTCACTTACCTATATATGAAATATATAGTAAGTGGAAGTATTGCGATCGTGAAAAATTTCGACTTCCGGTTTTCAACGGAAATACACGTTTTGGGACCCCCTGAGTCGAAATAACCAAGTCCCGCGAAATGGTCTGTGTGTGTGTGTCTGTGTGTGTGTGTGTGTGTGTGTGTGTGTGTGTGTGTGTGTGTGTGTGTGTGTGTGTGTGTGTGTGTGTGTGTGTATGTGAACAGACTAGCTCAAAAACTATAAACCGTGGGAACCTGAAATTGGGTATTTAGTGTAGGTATATGCCCGCGATGTGACAGCAAAAATTTCTTCAAAATTGCTCAAAGGGAGGGGGTACTTTATTTAATAACTTTTTACGTTTTTTTCGATTTTCTCAAAAACGGCTTTAACGATTTTGATTAAACTGAGTATTTGATCTATTTATATACACGAGATATGATTGTAAAAATTTCATCAAAATTGACTAACCGGAGGGGGGACTTTACTTAATAAATTTTGTATCATTTTCACGTGTTCTTTTTATTCACTCAAAAACGGCTTTAACGATTTTGATCAAACTGGGTATATGATGTATGTATATGCCAGAGATACGACTGTAAAAATTTCATGAAATTGATCAACCGGAGGGGGGACTTTACTTAAAGAATTTTATCTAATGTTTACGTTTTTTTTTTATTTTCTCAAAAACTGCTTTGATGATTTTGATGAAACTGGGTATTTGATGTATGTATATGCCCGCGATGCGACAGCCGAAATTTCATCAATATTGGTGAAAAGGAGGGGGTACTTCATTTAATAAACTTTTTATCATTTTCACGGGTTTTTTTATTTACTCAAAAACGGCTTTAACGATTAACAAAAATAAGACATGATTGTAGAAAAATTGTGACTTTGGGAAATGATATTAGCAAAACACGTCAATTTCTAATTTAAGTAAGTTGGTAAGTGAAAGTTGTGTGTTGCGCGCACGCACCAGATTTTCTCTTACTGTAAATGGCCTCATCCCAAATAAAGTTAGTTTTCTATACATCTATCATTTGAAACGACGGTATAAATTATTCAGAGCATACAGAGAGGAGCATACAGACGGAAGACAGCTGGGTGGAGGACTCGGCAAATTTACTGCCGGCAGACAAAGAAGGCTGATCCTGCAGGATGATATACCGGATCCAGGGCTGACAAAGAGATCCGGCGGAACTTACCTGCTTAGCCTACCCGCAATAATGGCTATAGAAATATTTATTTGGACTCGTCTAATTGATGGCTGATACGCTTGATGGGATTAGCCCCACAGTGTTATCATCCCGTTTACTCTTATCCCCTACCCTCAGCAAATATGTAGAGATTTATGGTTAGCCTTTTTTTTTTAATATTGCGAGTAGCGCGTTCAGGCGGGAAAAGAAAGATGCAGTACCTTAGACGAAATTTGATAGAAGCATATTTTACAACGTATTGGCCAACGTAGTCATTTCCTGATATAAAAAATAATTTCTTTTCAGATATTTTTAGTTTAGCTACAAAAGCTATTAAAGGATGATAAGGTTTTCAGGGAACAGGATTATGTACGTTTTGAGTATTTTATAAATGTAAATTTTTTCCACGCTATATTTTGACACCACTGGGTCAAATGAGCTAAAAATTGGTTTTTAGGATTTTTTACTTTCACTTACCTATATATGAAATATATAGTAAGTGGAAGTATTGCGATCGTCAAAAATTTCGACTTCCGGTTTTTTAGAATATAAAAAGAGTTTGGGTACATTTCGTAAAAATGTTTAACGAATTTTCTTTGTTTTTTTATATTACTCGTCTGCTCATGCTATTTCAGGCCATGACAATAATCCCATATATTAAATAAAAGTACAATATGGAAACAAATTAATATATTTATTTTTTTTTTGTAAATTAAAATTATCCTCTCTTGTCTATTACAAAGAAATTTGGTACCAGGTGTGCGGAATTAAGAAACCTTTTTAATTATTAGTCACTTATATCAACTATTTAATGAGTTGAATTACATTTTCTTTTCTATATAAGTTTGTACGAATTTTTCTTTGAAATAACCTTATTTTTCGGGGGGCGAAGCCGCAACTAACCTATGGTAAGCACTAACAAATAAAATACGTTAAGGCATAATGTTCGAGGTCTCAGGTTGGAATCTTGCTGTGGTAGAAATGTTCTATTTCATTCCGCCACGGTTCCTTCATGGTACTCCCAGTCTCTATGAAGCAAGTACTCTTAATTAAAAACCTGATGGTTGAGCGTGATAATGGTAAAATTACCTCTTTTCACGACCGCTGACAAGAAAACAGTATTTCCTTACACAGCACTGATTAATATATACATATATAAACACAAGCGAGATTTAAAGGTAACTAGATGAGCTTGTAAAATGGGGTCACCTGTGGTGTAGTGTCTGTATTACAGCCTAAAATAGTTAAAGTTGCGGTTTCGCATCCTGTCATGTTTCCTCTTCATTTTTAAAGAGGAAAAAATCCTTCCTTTAGAGCGGACGTAAAAACGCGGTCCCGAGCCAGTGCGATGTCAGTTACTAGTTAAAAATTCCTATCGTTACTATTCCTTGATAGGTAAAATTTAGGACTCCAACAGTAGCATCGTCCGATAAGCATTGGTAACAAGTGACGCTAAATGAATACAAAACAAACATTATCAATGGAACCGCCACTGTTTATTTATCGTATTACATGTCTCCAGAATAAGTTTTAGCACGTTCGGAATATTTGCAAATTGTTTCTCGTTCCATTTGAGGGAGCAGTTGAGCAAGAAATACGTTAGGGAATGGTTAACATTTGGCGAGGTCGGTAAGTGAAGGCAGAACGAATAAGTGAATCCCGGAGATTGATGAGGAGAGGTGGAACTGCTCAGGAGGTTCCTTTGCCGGATTTTTCACGTTGGCCGGAGGTAGCTGGTGCATGACAAATGTTCGCCCCACCTCGGCCTACAATCCCAGGCCTCCTCACGATTTGTCAAATTGCTCTGGGTCGGGGGGCCTGAGACAAATGATTGCTATGACATTACCCTCCTCTTTATACCCCATTAAATTTTCATCTTGAATTTTAGAACCGGTTTTCAGCAAACGGGGTGGTCTGCAACCATGTGTTCTTGATTCATTTTACGTTATAAGATGGAATACTTTTGGTCCTTTCAATAATATATTATAAAAACAAAAAATGCAATAAGAACAATATACGTCCCATTTCCCAGTTCCGTCTTTGAATTGTGAAAATAGTGGGGCTGGGTTGACCAGGATGTTAAGTTTACTAAGTATTCTGAGATTTCCTTTCTGATGCCCTTCAGTTCCTAACTGACCGATGCCCTTTAACAATAATTTTATGTAATTTATTCCATCATTTTATGAAAGAAGGCTAAATTGGAAGGAAAATTCACATGCTTGTAGTTTCAATGTATGCTGACCACATATGCTTTTATTTATGTACCCTGGAGGTAAACAAAAGCATGTCAATTGTTTTATTGAATTCAATCAACATTGTGGTTTCAAATACAATGGTAAATACTTCCAATTACTTATCAACGTAAAAAAACAAATACAAAAATGTAATACGGGGTGCGTATCATTTTTTTAATTGGAAACATTAAGGTAATTTGTTTCATGCTTACAATACATTAAATATCAATCAGAAAGCTGAATTTCTATTCTGAAGTTTTATTTATTTTTAATTTATTATTTATTTCCGAATTTTATTTATGTTAGTGGCACCAAAACGGTAATTTTTTCTTCTGAATTAATATATGTATATTTGAAATCCTGTAGGTGGATTTGAAAGGTTTGAAGTGAAATCAAATTTTCAAACCAAGGAAATGCATTAAATAGTGAATAAGTGGTACAAACCTTGAGATCCCCTACAAGTAATACCAATAATACAAATAAATTACCACAAATGTTTATGAAGTAAATAAAAAAAGTATAAGCTATCTCTTTTATTTTTAAATGGGATTATATAAAAATGCCTTTTAGTCTATTTTTCAAAAGTTTAGGAATAATGGTTTAGTGCTTGTATATGGGGAATAAAACCGATTTGCATCAAGTATGAATAAATTTAATTTTTTTGTGTGCGTATTCAACGCTTTATCACCAGATAATGTTACTCCTATCAATATTATATTTGAATGAACTTGTAATTAATGGAGAACGGAAACTAAAATGGTTATCAATTGTTGCCCAGATGCGATCCGTTAGAGCCAAGGTGGTCGCCGCATTGTCGAGCGATTTGTCAAATTAGCGATTGGAAGGGGGGGCTCCAGAGACAAATGACTGCTGTGACAAGTTCCCCTTTTTATAGACCATTAAATTTTCATTTTAAATCGGAACCGGCTGAGAGCGGCAAGGGTTGGTAGCGCCCCATTTACGCTTTGCCCTTCGGCTAATGACCCCCTAAATCGCTCATGTACAGATAGGCCTAATTATTATTCCGGTTACATGGGACGTGCACGGCGCCCTCTTCAGCATTCCTCCTCCTTTACATACTCATCCCATTAGCTTTTTATTCTATTTATACAATATCCCCATTTTTCATCAATGACAATGGAGCACCCATAAGTTTCATCTATAGGGTATGTCGCGCCAAATGTTTGTATACTTGACAAAACACCCAAGATACATAGATTACATCATGCAGGTGTTGGGGTTATGTATACATTATAAAGCCAGGAATCCATGTAAATGAAAGATTTGCTTTCCTAATACATTTTAATTGTAGTATACTAAAATATTATCGCATATTTAATGTACACTATTCATATCATTAGGATTTTGTTTTCAATAAAAAATTTAAAAAATCGGTTTCAGATAAATATGTTTCTTTTTCTAACATAGAAATAGGAATTAAATTTTTTCAAGAGTTTTATTATATTTTATACTAGCTGTAGATACCGGTTTCACCCGGAGAATTTCATTTTTTAAATCTATAAAATGAGACATTTATCGACCCAAACGGACGATTTCGTAAAAACCAATGTAAAGCGAGATCAAAACGATTTTTATAACAATAAAGAATACCTACACCCAGAGATTGGCTGAAATTATGCAATTTTAATATGGACAGCTGTTCGCACCTGGTATCAAAGAGCCACCGAGCGAAATTTGGAGCATTTAGGACAAACGGTTTGGATTTCTATATAGAACAAGCAGTTTGGTACCAACCTCTGTAATATGGATTATTCTATCATATTGTGAAACCAATGTGAGTTTAAATAATTTTTTACGAAAAATTATCACACTACAATTATAATTATAACTAATGTTATTAACAACGTTACAAAACAGTAACTGAAAAGTAACCATATGCTTCGATGTCAAGGCAACATCAAGCTCCTAGTCCATCGCTTCTTAAATTTAATCATTTTTAACGAATTGAGAATTCAATTAGTTAACACCTTCTTGAACAAATCAACCTCGTAAATCCAGAGATTACGCTCTAAGAAAAGTTCATTGTAATCATTTAACGATCCGATGTTGACAATTTTAGTTTTCTAAAACGAAATCTGATACCTTGGAAACATTGAACATTTTTAATGTGAATTAACACCTATCACCAATGGCTTCAATTATTACATACTTGATCTATTCAAATAATTTAAGAGTGTCCAATCCTACGGACTAACTCGAGTTTAAGTTGAAGAGAACAATTTAACAAAAGAAACGAAGGAAATAAAAAATAAAATTTCAAAGTAGTGTTAACCAGTCTACATCAAGAATTGAACATGGGTAATTCCACGTCAATTCAACACAGGCTTGAACCTCACCATTTCACATTTTCTTGAAATTTGGTATATGTGTACTACTTGTACCTACTACAACAATTGTGAAATATCACTGAGATATGTCTACCCGTTTTGGAATTATTGTTCTCTAAAGCCATCAAAAATAGGTCAGGAAACAGAAAAAATCATGATTAAAAATAGCTGTAGATGTTTTCCAAATTTGACTAGGACTCTGAGATTGGTGTCGTTTAACAGCGTATTCCATACCGTTGTATATGATATCCAACAATGTATAGGTTGGTGCTGAAGAAATTTTCTTAAAACTAAATGTAAAATTTTAATTTCAATTTTCTCAAAAAGGGCATTTTTTAAAAAACTTATATATTTTTTTAAAATAGGTAGTATTATATCTATTCATGCTACACAGTATAAAAGTGGGATGAAAATTTCTTCATTACTAAAAAAATTAAAAAGTAGTGATAAGACTTCATAAATATAGCATTTTATGATTAAACATAGCCTCAGGTGTTTTCCAAATTTGACTAGGACTATGAGATTAGTGTCTTTTAACAGAGCATTCTATGCCATTTAATATGATAAAGAGCAATGTATAGGTTGGTACTAAAGAAATTTTCTTAAATCCAAGTTTTAAAATTTTAATTTCGATTTTCTCAAAAAGGCACCTTTTAAATTTTTTATATTTTTGTAAAAAATAGGTAGTACTATATCTATTCATACAACAAAATATAAAAGTGGGATAAAAATTTCTTCATTACTAAAAAAATTGAAAACTAGTGATAAAATTCAATAAATCTAGCTTTTTATGATTAAAAATAGATGTAGATGTTTTCCAAATTTGACTAGGACTATTAGATTGGTGTCGTTTAACAGCGCATTTCATGCCATTTCATGTACCAATAATGTATAGTATAGGCAGTATGACCTATTTTAAAAAATATATATATATAAAAATTTAAAAAAAAATCCCCTTTTACAGAAAATTGACATTAAAATTTTTAAACTTGGTTTTAAGAAAATTTCTTTAGCAACAATCTATACATTTTTGTATATAATATGAAATAGCATGGAATGTTCTGTTAAACGATACTAATCTCATAGTCCTAGTCATATTTAGAAAACATCTGCAGCCATTTTTAATCATAAAATGCTAGATTTATGAAATTTTATTAGTAGTTTTCAAATTTTAGTGATGAAGAAATTTTCATCCCACTTTTATATTTTGTTGTATGAACGAATATAATACTGCCTATTTTTTTTAAAATATAAAAAATTTAAGAGATGCCCTTTTCGAGATAATTGAGATTAAAATTTTAAACTAGGTTTTAAGAAAATTTCTTTAGTACCAACCTATACATTGCTGTATATAATATGAAATGGCATGGAATGCGCTCTTAAAAAACACCAATCTCATAGTCCTAGTCAAATTTGGAAAACACCTGCAACTATTTTTAATCATTAAATGCCAGATTTATGAAATGTTATTACTAGTTTTCAATTTTTTTAGTAGGGGAGAGCGGGGTTGGTTGGCAACAGTTTTCACTTATTTGATTGTTGAGTCGTTCCTGTCAATATAATCCCAATGGGGCTGATACCACTGTAAACTCCAAGTATTAGAGTACTTCAAGTATTTTTTTCACAACATAATATTTAATACAAAGATCATAGAAAATTGAAGAATTCATCAATCCAGAGTATGCCAATTAACCCCCTGTGTGGGGCAGGTTGGCCTAGAAGGAGGGCTGGTTTAGCCATCTCATTCAAGTACTGCCTGGCACATATTATTGTTATTAAAAGCAGCACTATAATGGTATATTAATTTTGAATCGATTTTTAACAGCTTTTAAGGGAAAATAGAATGAGAATAGAAGAAGATAGAAGTTTAGACTGTCGTCATTTTTCCCATAAGAAAAATTTCTCTCATCTTCTTCGCTGGAACAAAAGACAATTGGTAGTTTCACCTTTGATTATGTTTACCTTGCTTTTGTGAATTGCTATTGCGCCAAAAAAAAAAGTTGGAGAGAGCCAACTAACCCCACTGGAGAGATCATATGAAAAATGACTGCCAGGACAGGGGAGAACAATTAAACAAGAAACTGGTTAGTCGAAAGGTTAGGTTTTCAAAGGAGTTTGGGGCTATGTGAACAGAATCAGAGTCAAATGTTTTTCCCTGCCTTTAAACCAACTTAACTGAAAACATAAAAATTTACTTACATGTTGCAAAATCAATCAATGAAGCACACTCTTATCTACACTGTCAGCATCGGATTGAAAACTCAAGACAAGACTCCCGAGGTCGAGCGGGTCACATGGTACAATGGTGGGGCCTTCCCAACAGGTGTGACGGAAACTATAAGCCAATGGCCAACCTACCCCCAAAGCCAACCAACCCCGCTCTCCCTTAATGAAGAAATTTCCATCCCACTTTTATATTTTGCTGTATGAGAATATATAATACTACCTGTTTTTCAAAAAAATATAAAATTTTTAAAATGCCCTTTTTGAGAAAATTGAAATTAAAATATTTCATTTAGTTTTAAGAAAATTTCTTTAGTACCAACCTATAAACCTTTACATTGTTGTATATCATATGAAACGGCATGGAATGCGCTGTTAAACGACACCCATCTCAGAGTCCTAGTCAAATTTGGAAAACATCTACAGCTATTTTTAATCATAAAAAGCTAGATTTATTGAATTTTATCACTAGTTTTCAATTTTTTTAGTAATGAAGAAATTTTTAAGCTATTTTTAATCATGATTTTTTCTGTTTCCTGACCTAATTTTGAGGGCTTTAGAGACCAATAATTCCAAAACGAGGAGACATATCTCAGTAATATTTCACAATTGTTCTTGTAGGTACAAGTAGCACACATATACCCAATTTCAAGAAAATCTGAAATTGTGAGGTTCAAAATGATCTGTTTTTGTGTTGATTTGACGTGGAATTGCCCACATATGAAGACTTCAGGATGAAGGGAGGAAAGCACCCTTGGCACATATGTATTTATTTCGGGTCATTTTTACTTTACCCACACCAGTTACTTATTTCTAAAAGAGTGATTTATCTTATTATTAAATTAGAACAGATGATAAAAGTAATGTATTTAAAAAGATTAAAATGTAAACACAAAATGATAGCATAATATACTGCATCTTCAACTTCTCAAACTGCACTTAAATACTGGAGATCTTCTATGGTGAAAAGCAAGCTTCATAAAGTATCATCTTCTTCTACATTTCCGTGTTTTATGCAATATTCCCTACCTTCGAAATGTCTTAAATGCCTCTTCTTCCGATTTAAGAACACGATTCAGTTGTACCAGATTCAATATTAACAAAAACAACTTCAAGGTTTCTTAAAACCTAGTAGGTCTTAGGTAGGTAACCTCCTTCATATATATATTTTAGTCACTCCTACGGCTGATCGATGTATTTTATCTCCTGCAGCCTAACGAAATCTCCTGAAGCGACCTCTCATCGCGCCCTTTTTAATCAAAAAGGGGTTTGATCAGCTTTATATATAAGATTGTAGCTTTGCATTCCCTCACGCTGCTCCTTTTAAGTTAAGATCGGTGTCTCACCAATGGGCGTCATTTTGGCCACGCCTGGAGTTGTCATGGCAATACTAGTAACATTTTTTTTACACAATATTTCATTCTTTTTTTAATAACTAAAGTTCACATCCTATTATGGGCTCCCTTAAAAAAGAGTAAATATATAAAGTAAACAATACTAACTCTTTCTTCACTTTTTACGAATAGCTTTTAAATAAACAGCAGAGATGTAAAATGATGTGAATGGATATAATTCCTGTTTTACGTATATTTATTCGTTGAACACAAGTTCATTAAATAGAGACTATGTTAATTATGACATTTTTAGCATGTTATATATCCACGGAGTATAATAAATGTGTTAATAATGCATTGTATAACGACCGCAGTGCTTACAGCACAACCAATAAAAAGTATTAGAATCGTAAATCTTAACTTTATCGCACTAAATAGCTAAATGTCGTTTGCAAGGTGGGTACAAATAACCTCAGTATCCCCCTCCTAAGAGTCAATTAAATACAGAAATATAAGGTTTCCCCACCGTGGATTTATTAAATCCCCAATTTGCATTTTTATTCAGAGCAGGAGGAGGGGAAGGACCTGAGGATGGGAAGGAGTGGATGTTATTAGTGACGGGAGCGGCTGGAAACTGGAGAAATATAATTGAGCTGGGGGGGCCCTAATCGGGGAAGCAAGCTGTTGGCTGCAATATCCCCGCCCCCCCCCCTTGTTCTGTTAATAGCTTCCTCTCTGTCATTAATAAATACATCTCTTCAGATCCAACCATTAGCAGTATTATCCTTATCGATGAAAGTAACGGTTCTTTTACGTATCAGTGTTAAGAAGTTCTTAGAAGAAACTTCAAGGAATATGATACCACAAGAAAGAAACTACTTATAATAAAAAAAAAATTAAAATCGACTACGTCATCCAAACTAATTGATCCAGTAAAAAAAGTGTACAGTCAACCCAAGGAAAAACGTAACGCTAACGAGAAACTTGTTACGATATAAATATGGTTATAAACGGATTTTAATAAAGATCTCCTTTATGGGATGTTTTTCATAGTAAAAGGTCCTGGTAAAAGTTAATTCGCTGTTTTCTGTCTCATGTTTTTTTTTCCATGCGAAAGTGGTCCGAGGGGTAAAGGGAATTTCGAGAAAAATAAAGATTAGAGGAATAAACTTACGCATCTAATTCTTACAATTTTTTTAGCCAAATATAGCATTTAAGTAATTATATTATAAAGAATTTAATGAAGTTCTTATATTTTTTTTTATTTAATAAGTCTTTTTTTTCGCTTTATGAATCCCCCAAAAATATAGTTCTCTCAAGCAAAAAAACAATCTTTATTTTTTTTTTTTTTTATAGAACCTACCTAAAATAGCAGGTAAATTTATCAACTTCTGATAGGGCCCAAAAAAATAAAATAAAGCTAAGGAAAACTCGAACTCGCTAAGGAAACTTCTATCGGATAGAACTATCCATAAGAAATGGCTAAATACTGTTTTCCCAGGATGGAAATTTCAATATCCGGTAATAAGAGTCTTAATAAGGGTTCAATATATACAGAAACCTATCGTTAGAAAGCTGTGAATTTTAGAAAAAACAATATTTGGGTTGTAAAGTCGTAGATGGTAATTATTAATATGGACCTAAAAAATAACAATCTTCATTCATATTATTTACGGAAAATATTGATTTTCGTGATAACCAACTAAGATTGTGATAAAAATAAATCAAATCTTTTAGCATTACAAATAATTAAAACAAAAAAAAGCGAGCAGTTCAACAAGTTATCGATCGGAAAACATGGCAATCTATAACCTTTCATAAATACACTTTGGTTCAACAACTTTTCTCCACATAATAGTTACAAGAATTTTCATTACAATAGAAGAAATATTAACTTGCCTTACTTGATCAAAATGTAACATCACCGTCGTTATTTAAAAACTTAAGGGCTCGAAAAATGGAAAATTTAGTTCCAATTTATAATAGTTCGTAAAATCAAGTTTATGGAATCCCTTTTACCATATACTTTCCAAAAATTCGAAAAAAATATGTATATGTAATATACTCTACAGGTGTAACCAACCTATCCTAACCATGGTGGGTAGGTCGAGATTTATTCCGTGGGGCCTCCACGAAATAAAAGTCAACCATCCCAGGGCGGATTCGAACCGCCAACGTTCGGCTCGAGCGTGTTAAAGCGGGCCGCGCTCCAACACGCTCGGCTATCCCCGGCCCTTATAAAAACATATTTTAATTTTCAAATGTCAATAAGTTTAATTTGAACAATTAATTTATCCTTCACTTGATCAACAACAATACCTCAATCCTCCCCACTCCTATCATAAGAATTTTACCATCCTACCCCCTTAGACGAGTATTGTTCTGGACCTGTCATCCCAAAAACGGTAGATCTGAAGATTTTAAATCTTGTACCGGGTCTTAATAATCGCTTAAAACTCTTTAAAACTTAATTAGTTTTATCTCGAATCGTCGGAGTCTGAGACCTCTCACTTTATTCAGTGATTTTTATTATTGATGGAAATTGGAAGATGTCGCTTCTCAATGAAATTATCTTACATTTGATACTTCTATTGTCAAAATCCATCGCTCCTGAGAGAAAGGGGGCTTTAATTTATACATATAGATGAGTGCAGATAATTATATGTAAAAAGTATAAGAGGGATTTTAATATATCATTTTCATTTATGGACAAAAGGAGGGGATAAGTGCCTATAGAGGCCTGTTTGTAACATGAATTAAAAGGCAGGAATTGATTCTGTTTGGAAGAGGGGGGAGGAGGGAGAAGTGGAGGTGGGTTGGAGGGGGTGGGTGGGATGTATAACATCAATCCTCGGCTGGGACCTGGTGGTGACAATACTGCCTCATGCAAATCGCTCCTCATCTTTATTGTTCCTATAATAACTGTGTGATGGGGCCCTCTGCGTCATTCCGGTGGCATAAATTCAAAATCCCTGATTTTCTATCTTCTAGCTCTTGTCTGAGCCTGTAATAAGGCTCCTTTACAAAACCTTTATGAAGGTTCATTGGAGTCCTTATTGATTTATCTCAAATAAATAAAAATTTAACAGAAACAAAAATTGTAGAGTATCCCTTATCTACAACATATATTTCATAAATCTGTTCCCGACATGTTATAAGAATCACTGAAAAGGTGACCAACAAGAACAAAAGTAAATAATTAAATTTAAAATAACAAAAAGACTAAGTGCAAGGTCAAAACTAGGAAGCACCAAGAAGTAACTCTCTCCAAGAGGTAGAATTTAGGGAGCTGTAAGTTTTAGGCAATTTTTTCTATTTTTTTTTTTTTTTTATCTTGATTACAAAATATTATTTTTTTAAACTTAAACTAGTAAAAATAAAAAAATATAATGATGTATAAAATATAAAATGTAATCCCTACATTTTTTTTTATAAAACTATTGACTTTCATAAGAAGGGAGCGGGAGTTTAAAGAGGAGGCACAAAATTAAGCTTGTTCCTCCTAAAAAAATCTTATTCCAGCACAACTTAAATGCATATGTTGAAATATCCATACACCCATACACTAACCAACAACATTAAATTAAACAATCCTAACAAATGGAATGTTAAAAAAAATTATTAAAAAATTATTTTAAAAAAAAATTAAAAAAAGATAAACTATTTGTAACCTAAAGTTGGCCCTGCGATTTGAAATGGGGCACCAAGTAAAAATTTGTATATATAAAGGACGCTGGAACCTAAAAAATTTTGTACGTGTGAAATAGACTATAATTCCGATAAGCTATTTTTAGCAAGTATAAAAACTACTTTTAGTAAAGGTTATAAATAGATTTATCAGTGGGTTTTGTCTTGTTTTCCTATGCTTTATATAACCCTTTAAGAATGTCAGAATTGCATTTTTTACAAAAATATAACTAAGGACAATATTAGTAGGCTTCATAAAGGTATAAATCCATTATAAAGCATACTCTGCTTCTAAAGATACCTCACAGAAACACTCTGCAGAGAGTAAAGCTAACCAATGCAGAAATATACTTACTATGAGGTACTGATGCTTACTATACTATGAGGAGCTTTAGGCAGCTCTTGTTTGACAACTAACAAATGAGTTGTAGCAACAAACAATAGAGTTTTCGTAACAGGTTATATAGTCTAATTAGCATAATACCAAACAGGACAATATAAAATATTAAACTGTTCTAAAATTGATTCAAAGAATTGATGGATCAAAAATTATTTCTGTTCAAAGAAATTTATAACATCCTTTATAGAAATTATCAAAAAGATTCAGATTTGTATGGTTTTTAATATGAACTGTCTCATGAGTCATAATATTTTTTTATGAGAGGAAAGGAATTAAAAATATAAGCAATATTAAAATACATCTTATCCTAAAATTTAAATGAAAAATTGAGTTAAGACTTTTGGCATGTCTTTTTTTTTTTTTTTTTTTTTATAAATGAATAACTTTTATCACTTTTATTTAATACATATTTTGAATTGGCCCATTATTGATACTCAGTATTTAAATATCATAATAAAAAATGGCAGTAATTACAGTTAGTAAAGAGAAAAATGGAGCTACACAGCTTTACATGTTTGGATTTTCCTTATCTTCTCTCTTCTCCTCCCTTTTCAGTTAATACACCTTCATATTGTAGAAAACATCATCATCATCATATTCCTTCCCCTTCTGCCGATGCGCAGTGTGGGGATGCCCTCTATAGAGCTTGACCCAAGTATCCCTCTCCTGCACCAGTTCTTTCCTCTTGTTCCAATCCAGTCCTCGCTTCCTGAACGCTTCCGGTAACACCTTCTTCACAGGTGATCCGTGTTCTTCCTCTCGGTCTTCTTCTTTCAACTCTTGTCTCATACGTAACCCTTGCCATTCCTTCGATGCTCATCCTTAAGAGGTGACGAAACCATCTCAGTTTATTTTCTTCTAGAAAGGTTTCTACTGGCTGTACCTCAAGGTTCGATCATGTATGTAGTAATATGTGGAATATGTATATGTAGAAAACATAAATCCATATAGTTAAAAACACTTTGAAGTGGTAAAAAAGTAAAAACCATATTTTTGCATTAAAAAAAGAATTATACTATATACCATCATTTGTCATCTAATGCAAGTAGTGCTGTATGCTGATGATACACTAATTATACGACTAAGACCATTACTAATATCATCATTCCCTAAATTATTGAAACTAAATTTATAGTGGAGTTTAAATTAATATTTGTAAGGCGGAAGACAATTGTCGTTTAAGAATTGGATAAAATCTTGCAATATTTACAAGGTACCTATTCTATAACATCCACTTAAAAAATAGAATAAAATAACATCACCCAAAAGATAATATTATTTATTAAACTGTATAATGTCCTGCCATCTGTTGACAGTTCTTAGTACCGGCACTAAAGAATATTCAAAATATAAATTTTTAAAGATGCTTATTCTGAGATATTAATGGTAAATTATTAAATAATAGTTTTGAAAACATAAATAAGATCCTGTTTATATTAGATTATAATCTATTTACCTAACTATAGTAACCATAACTATCTACCTAATTTAATAAATGCATTTATTAATGAAAATGTGTTTATTAATATCTTTATATTATATATATTTATAATAGTTAAAAATTTAATATCATAACCTAATGTACTTTTAAACATGCATCCTTTATTTTAAGAACTAGAATGATCTTCATTGCTATTAAAATAAAATGCATTCAACATATTCTTAAACTTGAAATATTATGTAAAATTTACCTCTAAATAAATGAATTTTGAGGTTTAGTAATAAAAATGTTATAACATTTTTTGAGCTCAATTCAGGAAGACATTTTAATTAATTGACTAAAGATATTTTAGGTACCAACCCAACATAATAAGATTCTTGTAATAAATAAAAAATATTAAATAATAAATTATCATTACAATAACTTGAAAAAAAAAATTGAAGTTAAATGTTTTTTTCAGAGGTTGTAAAAATAAAATATTCCTTTAAAAAGAATTCTAGTTTGTTCTATATCCTTGTAATATAGTGCTGCTACCTTCATTAAACTAACTTAACTACAGGACACCGCTCTTTTGAAATGATGCAATTTTATCAATTTTTGTAACAGGTTAGCCTTCATTTTAAATTAATTTTGTTTCCCAGCAGATATGTTGGCCACTAAACACCTTTTAGAAATAGAAAGTCTATTTGATAATCCATATAGGTTAGAACGATTTTAAATAATTTCTTAATTATTAAATGCTAATTAGTTATACAAATTTATGTAAAACATTTTTGATGCCTTCACATTATATATTAATATTTAATTATACTATTGTAATAGGGGTCACTATGGTGTAGTGGTTAGGATGGCAACCTACAATACTAAAGCTCACAGATTCGCGTCCCGCGGGGGCCCTACGATTTTTCAAAGGGAGTAAAAAATCCTTGGTTATGCCATCTCTCAGATAGGACGTAAAATAGAGGTCCTGATGTCAGGTACTCGTTAAATATCCCTATCCTAATTACACCTGGATAGGCAAAATTTAGGACTTCCACTATAGCATCGTCTGATTAGCCTTATTGGTATAAAGTGACATTAAACAAAAACAAACAATATACTATTGTAATAATAAATATCTTAGCATGAGATCAATAATTTTCAATAAGCTTATTTTCATTTAGACTGCCTTATTACATCTTTATCTTAATTATTTGAAAGGTATTAGTACTCGATGAATATATTTGAGAATATATAAATTTAAAAAAAAATAAATAATATAAATATTTTTAAATGAATTCAAACTTTATAAGTTAATTAGTCTGGAAGCTTCTATATAGAAATTTCAAAATTGTATTTTTTTTTAATTTAACATAGAATCCATTGATTCATTGTTGCACTATTTACCATAGGTAGAACTAGTCGATTTACATGGCCTAAAGTGATTCCATACTTCTTGAATTTTTTATAAGCTATAGATTTCAGTAATTAATAAAATTCGCATTTATTTGAAAAATAGCTTTAGATTGTATCAAGTTTATATATACATTTGCATGTAAATTTTGATCACAATTCATTCACTGATCATTTTATATGAATTAGGAAAGGAATAAATACATAGCTAATTACTTTTAAATTTAAATTAACTTTCATCTAAGTGAAAAACCTTTTTATGTTATTTTTTTTAAGTTTAATGAATTTAAAATGTATTCGATGATTATGCAACACAAGTGAAACTTGTGTTATTGGGATCCAAACTCTCATACAGATTCAATAATAGTAGAAACCATTTACAAAGTCAAGGGAGATCTAATCACTTTTAAACATTTAAGCATTAGCTAATTGCTTATTGAATTGAAAGGATGTTTTATCTTTGACTGATGTCTGATGGAATGTTTCAACAGAATTTCTCGTTTTATAAAATAGTCCAAAAGTTTAATAATAATCAGCTTGTAAGTTGCATTATTAACTTTTGGTTACTTATTAGGCTTCAAAGCACAAAGATAGTCGAACTACCAGTTTCTTAAACTTATTAAAATAATATTAAGTTTGAATAAGGTTCTATGTTTTTTCTTAGTTTTTGTTTCATATACCTTCTAAATAAAATTCGATAGGATATAAAATTTAGAAATATATATCATAAAATGTCAGATACGTACTTTATTATTGCAGATTATATGACCTTTGCCTGTCATAGAAGTTAAAAGACCAATTAAATATCGCAAATAACTATCACAGTAGTTTAAGGTCTTTATTTGATTTTTAATATATATATATATATATATATATATATATATATATATATACATTAAATTTAAATTAAACTAGCAGGTATTTAAATTAAAATATATTTGTTGCTGACTCTTATTTTTTTAAAAAAAATCTGATATAAGCCATCATAAACTTGACGAAATTGGGTGGAATGAGTATTTTATCAATGTACAGTGAAAATGGTCAATGTTCACATTGCACAACTAGAAGTTCACCCAGGAAATGGGGAAAGTGTTGCATCATGCGCAGTCCATATGACTCATGGCTTCCTATCAAATTTTCATTTAAACCTGTTTTTTTTTCTTCTTAATCAGATCAATAAAAATAGGTATGTAAAAAAAATTTAGGTACGGATTGTCTCCTGTTATTATCCTTGGACACTGATATATTCGCATTCTTTGTATGTAATGAAGCTTTCATTGCATCTATAATTACAACTTATTTTTAAATTTGAGATTTTTATTAAATTATATTTCAATCATTATTAATACTTAATCCAAAATTAATATTATTTTATTTGAGCATCATAAATTTTTCATATTCAGCATTTATAAATTACGGAGCTCCTGTTGATATTTTATGCGATTACTTGTTTGATTTTAGGTGTTATTGTTAGATTACTGGTCCAGCTCCATTTCAGTTTTCTGCATTTTCTTCAATCCTTTTAATTGCAGCTCAGTGGCTATGCAGTTATGTGAGCCCATGTATAGTGTTTATTACTAATTTATATTGCATTGGAATTATGAAAATTGTTATGATAAACAGAGGAAAAAAAAGAAGTGTATGTATATATTTAGGATGTTAATATCATACTAAAAGTATTGGTTTAAGAGTAATGGAAGAGACAATTGTAATTCCAGGTAATAATCTGGGGTTTTTTCAACTCTTTTTTATATTGGTTGTAATGAGTATTAACTATTTGCATGTCACAGTTTACTCTGGATACAATTTTCACAGTTAGAAGTTAATACTAAAAACTAAAATTTAATGGAACATGAATGTAAAAAATAAATTGGAAATCTGAATAATCTAAACTAGTTATGTTTTACAATGCCAACTTGTATGACTATTATGAAAGCCTGGCATAACTGTCAGTTTTAATTTATCCAACGAAACAACAGATTATCCAATATTCTTCATTTACAACGATTACTTTAAATATCTTTACCAATTTACTGGGTATTTAGCGAGTAGAAAGTAATTATTTAGTAATAGAAGCCGACTAGCTCCGAAGGACGAACTTAGCACGAGACTGCGATGCCGAAAGGGAGAGCTCATTTTTTATTTCTGCTCATGAGCCTTTTATTGAATGGATTTCATTGTCTCTGACCGACAATAAGTCATTATGAATTTCAAAACATGATGTTGTAACTACTTTGCATCGGAACTAGTTGCATAACGAAGGATTTAATGGTTTTCAAACAACCCTTTATTGTAGATTGGTGAGTTAGACATTGATAACGTTGTGGCTCTATGATAAATTCAACATGAATTGAGAAACCGAAACAAAGAATTAAGAAATCTTGCGTTGTATACAATTAACAACGCACTACAACTATTTTAATTTGAATACAGGAAAAACTGTGTCATAAATACTGTGAGGGCAGGGATGCTAACCCCTTCTCTTTAAAACCGTGAAATTCAATATAGAATCAGAAGCATTGTAGTTTATTTAAAATGATAATAGTATTGTTTTATTTTTTCTACCTCATTTTTCAAGATTTGAATGTTCCCCCATACGAAACGCAACTCGATAAAAACGTACCCCCTCAGAGCATAAATGGTGCAACTTGAGCATGCAACATGACCCATCTACCATGTGGGCTTACTGTCGTGAAAGTATACTGTGCCTATCCGTACTATTTCTTATTCTGGCAATAAAAATTATGTAGACGAAATCGCACTTACCCTACAACTTGTGTCTTGGATTGGTAATGCCATGACGGCCTGGTATTTGAATAAATTATTGTACAACTGTATTTTGTAATTATCCTTTTATAAAAAAAGTCTAAATTGGTTTAACTATGTTCTTGATAAAACTGATGTTTTACCTGCTAATTTCTGTTGATCCCAAACAAAAATAGCGCAGTTGATTTTTACAGTAACTATGCTCAGCATAATATGAAATATTCTACAGAATCAATTGGATTGAAAGCATAGCATATGTCAATACAGACGAAATGTTCGGTCTTAAAATCAATTAAGATTAACTCATTGTATGTCCACACTTAGGTGGGAACATTCTACTTACATGTGTTGTAAGAGTCGGTGACAGGGGGGGGGGGGGGGGGGGCAGTCTATGTTATTTTATTTACAACCTATGAAAGTTTACACCATAATGTCTCTATATACATTTTTTTTTAGTAGCTCTCGTTCCTGACTGGTTTAATATTTTTAAAGTTAGCATATTAACTAATATTTTTTTTTTGTTTTTGCATCTAGAGCGCATATGCAACAAATTACCAGTGCAGAGGTCGGCTAGATAATAATAGTCCAATCTATTCTTGATAGTTCAGATGGAGAAACCCACTAGTGCGCTTTGCGCTGATGCAATCCTTTTTCAGTGCACATTTCCCAATTTGCCTTTCCATTTCGTTAAGTTGGGCATTAAAAACCCACAAATACTTTTTTTTTTTTCAGTTCCAGTGACACACGAATGCCGAACTACTAAAAATAGGTCATGGTCAAACCATTTTTTTTTCTGTAACTGTTTGTGAAGGAGGAAATTAATTAAACTTTAAATTCTCAGTGTCATTATAAGACAGACCCTAAACACCCTTGTAAAACAGCGTAAGGCAGTAATATAAAAACTCGAGCACTGTTGAATGTAATCAAAGTTCATATTCTAGCTAAGGACCATTATATTGGGGTACCTTTAGATGCCCTAGTAATCGAGAATCTTTCTTTGCTTCATTGAATCGCGAATCCCTTCTAAAGAAGTTACTTTATACTTTACTTAAGTTAGTATTATCTCATTTTAATATTGATAAACACAAGTTGTTGGATTTACTTGCCTGAATCCATCCAGAACGTATTAATTTCTTTTTTATATTTAAATTTCAAACTTCTAACTATTCATGATTTTCTATTTATAATAATTCCAGTTTAATATGATTTTTAATGTTTATGTATAGAAGGTACCTAATTATTTTGGATCGGTTTTTTAAATATTTTACAGACTCAAATGGCTTCTTATATCTACCTAAATTTTTCTTCAAAACGTATTGCATTTCCTTTTAATTTGAAATTTATTTAATCGTGGGATCTTTCTCAATACTAGCTAGTTTTACCAATACTTTTAACTTTTTTATACAGAATAATCTAACATTTTCTTACCAGCTGCTAAATATCGAATCCAGCTGTCTTCCTTACTTTTATAAGTTTGTTTGTTGGTTTAACATCACTTTGAGCCACTAAGGCCAATCGGACGATGCAACAGTGGGAAACCTAAATTTTGCCTATCCAGGTATAATTAGGATAGTGATCTTTAACGAGTACCTGACATCGTACAGGCTCGGGACCTCCATTTTACGTCATATCCGATGGACGGCATAGCTAAGGATTTTTTACTGCCATTAAAAAATCCTACGGCCATCGCTTGGCGCGAACCTGCGACCTTTAGTATTGTAGGTTGCCATGCTAACCACTATACCACAGGTGTCCCCACTTTTATAGGTAATCATGCAAGCAATTTTAATGCAATAGTAAAACTATTTTTGATATACTGATGCGAGACCATTCATTGAGACCTCAATAATAGGCCTCCTGATAATAGGCCAAAAAGCAGACGGACAGATAGAATATCTAGAATTTTAATGAAAAAAAAAATAGATAACCTTTAATAATTTTACTTTACCTTAATAAATTTTGGTCCGATAAGATCTTAATTAATTAGACCTATTTTAACACAATTAACTTCTCCCCAAAATATTTAAATGAAAGTTGTGTGATGCTCACAATGATGTGAACCTTTTTCTATATTTTATCATTGTTATCTAGAATCAATAATGATAATGATCCGAGGATAGGCCCCGTTCCAACTCCACGTGATGTAGAACATTCTGGACCAGAACTGAGACATTTCCTTTGACATCGTGAGCTGGCGGTTTATTTCTGCCGCTGCTACAAGGACGACCAGGGAGCGAAGATACAGCTGCCCTAGGTGTTTGCCTTGATATTTACTTCTTCTTTTCACCGGGGCGATATAATTTGGCAATAAATGAAGTAGCTGTTCTTCTCTGATATTCATCGAGAAAGTTCTTCGCGGACTGGAGAGGGTACGATTCGCTGGGAGGTTTTTCGACAATGGAAGGAAAATTATAATAGTATTGAGATGGTGAAAATTCATATTCAATCATCAAGTCTTTCCAAAACCCTTCCCAAGGTACCCACTTTATATATTCCGGCTGTGCCGCAGTAGGAGGAATTCCCGTCTCCGAGAGCGATATGATTGGTTGAATTGAATAAGTTTTTTGTAACAAAAAAATTCTTTACAGTTTTATGCACCACTATTTCCTTATTTCTCATCGATTTAAAGTGATTATACGCTAAAAATAAAAACGACATAAAGCAAAACATACTTGATGATTTTGAAACTTATTAATTTCTCAAGTATTTCAAGAAGTAAAGTTTTATTACTTTTATCTTATTACTTATCTAGCTAAAGGGTAACATCGCACGGTATTAATGAGGTTCCTTTTGAGAAACTAGACAATAAGGCTAAGTGTAATTTATTTTCTGGTCTTTTGAATTGTAAAAGAAATATTCGCTGTTTTTATTAAAACTTGGTGAGGCATTTTAAAGTAAAAAAAAAAAATTATTTTTTTTTCTAGCACTTATCTGGAATACCCTGTTTAATGGAATTTTTAATTGGTAAAAATCTTTCATTTTTCATTATGATGAGTAATTTCATTAATATATTTTAAGGTCAACGGTTGTTTCGAATTAGGTCAAATCACTCTCGAGATAAAGACATTGATAGAAATGGTAACGTGCCTTCGATTGAATCTTCAAAACGTTATCTTGGATTTCTCCTCCACCTGGGCTCATCTAACTTTTCTTTATGCCTCCAAATTTATCTGGAAGGTTGTGAAATCCTCATTGGGGATGAAATTGAGCTAAGAAACGGTCAATATCGTCTGAATTTGTGGATAAAAGTGGATTTATATTTTGAATAAGTTTCCGCAACTCCAGAACCATTAAGTAATAACTCCATCAGAGTACTCGTATTTGCTCTTTGGCCTGCTTCTTTTATCTTATCTCTGGTGCATCTTCATAGCCAGTCCAGTGTCCAGTGTCCAGTGTCCATTACTGTTGATTCATTCCAAGGGCCTAGATCTATCGAATAAATGTCTTCGTCCACATTCTCCTTTTGAATCCACTTATCAGATTCTAATTTTCAGCGAAAAAATAAAATTGGGACTAAAGGAAATGTATTTTAGAGACACATTGCAACCTCGGGTAATTTTCGAGCAGGTGGAAACCTCCATACGGCTTTTTGTGTCTCCCTAGTATCTGCTTGATCCATGTCTTTGAACATTTCAAGGATCCGAGGTTCAAAGAAGATTCGATTCTTGACCATATCTCAGGTACCTGAAAGCTTCTCCTTCACTCCTTATTATTTCAGCCAAGTTCTTCAGTATTCCAAACTGTCGGGAAGTAAGTATGGAACTCAGGTTTTCAGGTTCGGTTAGAAACATTTTCTCACCATACTAAAGAGATGGAGCTGGCAAATCACTTCGTTATAACACGGTAGACCCAATAAAAAATAACCCTCGCGCAAATCAGCCAACCTCCCAGCGCTTAATTTTCCACTAATCGACGGTTTTACTTGAACAATCCCTATAAATGCATCTCGGGTTAAGATTTATTTATCTTTTCCTTGTCCTTTCGTGATGAGGAAAATAGCTAATATAGATAGATAGATGGAATATACTAGCTGGAATATATACTGGAATATACTTAATGATAGTAATTTAAATATTTTATATTAGTTACAGAAGTAATTACTGACATAGCTACGGATTCTGTCAGGAGAGCTTTTATACCAAGAACCAACTAAATCTAGTCTTATCCAGTCTTATTAATAATATTCTAATTAAATCTTATAATAATATCTTAATTGTACCTCATATTATAGCATCTAACTATTATTATACTATACAGTGATCCTTATAATCCAACCATGATATCTATCGTTAAATAACAATGGTCCAACACTATTTAAGCAATTAAATTATTGTATTAATAATTAAAATTTTTGATGAGAAAGGAACGATAGATTTAGGCTTCCATCAAGTAACTCATTAGAGATGCTCAGTCTTCACCACTTTGATATTTAACCATATCCTGGGACTGCTCCAAAATATTTTTCCTCATTGCCTCAAAGATATTACACCATTTTAGATCTTACATATTACACGTATTAGAATTATAAATTTTTCCCTGAATGAATAGTTTTTAAAATAGCTAATATACCTTATTAGCTATTTCCATAAGCTCTATGACTACGCCAACATTTCTTTCGTAAGTAGAGCCATATACTAATTATTTGGTATGTAATACTTTATAAATGTTATACTTTATCGTTGAGATGTCGACTATAATTAACACAAAGCAAGGTTAACATAAAAATATAATCGCACAACATAAAGCTTTATAAACACTTCCGCATATTATATCCAAGTACATCGTTACACGTGCATATCAATAATAGATGTCAATCGATACATTTCTATTTTTTATTACGGTGAATTCCATTGATAAAGTGAATTAGTTGTTTGTTTGTTTCACGTCCATTTTTATGCTACTAAGACTAATCGGACGATGCTACAGTAGGAGTCCTAAATTTTGCCTATCCAAGTATAATTAGGATAGGGATCTTTAACGAGTACCTGGCATCGTACAGGCTCGGGACCTCCATTTTACGTCCTATCCGAGGGACGGCATAGCTAAGGATTTTTTACTCCCATTAAAAAATCCTAGGGCCACCGCTGGAATTGAACCCGCGATCTTTAGTATTGTAGGTTGCCATGCTAACCACAACACCACAGGTGACCCCAGTGAATTAGTAGCTACAAGGTAAAGGATATATTTAAATTTAGATTTAAAGAAATGTGCATGTAAATATAATGTATACATACCGTGGATTTAATTTCTACTAGTATTATATTTTTAATAAAGGAGTAATGATTCTTCCTGATAAGTATTGAATATATTCTATTAAAAAAGTCTGATGCTATGAGTTTTCACTTACTAATAAGTAGCAATCGGTTTTATTGATTTATTTTTTTTTTTTGGTGTAAAAAAAGTTTATTCTTTATAGAAAATGATCAAGATAGAAAAATTTAGTGTTGTGTGATTGATAAAATTGACTTGAGATTTCTTTAAGAAATGATGAAATAAAAATACTTTAAATAAAGGATGACGGGAGGGCCAAGTGGGCAAACGCGTTAGAATATATGCGTTGCCCATGACAACATTTAAAAATACTCGGAACTAATCGCCCACACTCTCCCCTGGTGTTGACATTTTGTTACATAGTTAGAACAAGTTGTATTTGTATCACATGTTATTACATCAATAAAGGTCAGGCCACACATGTCCGCACCGGATCCGCACCGCAGCACTAATATAGGTTATGTTCAGAATATTCTTAATTTAACTTACATATTACCTTTAGTTATGCCTAAAGTGGCCTGTGTCTGACATGTGTGGCCTGACCTTTAGGCATAACTAAAGGTAATATGTAAGTTAAATTAAGAATATTCTGAACATAACCTATATTAGTGCTGCGGTGCGGATCCGGTGCGGACATGTGTGGCCTGACCCTAAAAGGTTTTCATAGTACTACAAACATCACACAAAAACCTTACAGGATTTACATCCAGACAAGCACATATTATTTAAAAACCAGCGGAGGATAGGAGCTGGACTCAAGGAAAGATACTGCATAGGTTAGATCCTCCTTGATCTTATGAATGAGAAGAAATATGCAGCACATCATAGAAGGTAGCGGCGAAGATGAATGTTGATCAGATGCACTTGTGGATGATGATTCAAATAATGAAGCTGAAAACGAATTGACAAACTTAGGGTAGATGATGGAAATTCTATAACAAGATCAGTAAGAGTTGTAAGGAAAAAAAAACGGAAAAACTAAATTTGTAATGGTTAATAATTTAGGTATCAATATTTAGGTTAAGGAGAGGAATGTTGTATATTGGACACGTATCGATAGATCGATATTGGTTAAAGTTAGAACGTAGAAGTTGTATTTGTAACACATAAATAAAAGTTTTTCATAGTTGAAGTAAATTCTTTAATAACATTAATTCTTAATCAAAACACTTGGTCCGGTAAATCCTAAATAGCCTAAACACCGAGGGAGGGGAGGGCGAAAACAAATTATGTTGAAGTCGGGCTAGTCCGTTTTTTCGAGAAAGTGCACGTTCTCCGTTATCCAAGGAGCAAAATTAGTTGTTAAAGTTCTTTAATTTTGCACCGACCCCAATAAATAATCAGTTCTCTGTAATGGTATTTAGAAATGGTTTATTCACTTTCCTCATGGTATGGGGTAAGTGCGTAAATAGGACTAGAGACCATATTTCCTTCATCAGATCATCATTTCTTTAAATACCCAGAGCGTATTGGAATATTAAACGTAAACAGTATGTGTCATCTGTGGTAATGGCTGATAGTTCATTATGTGGTTACGAGATATTTCAAGCTGTGATGCGCGTCATTGTTCATTGCTTTTTAAATGTTGTGTTTTCCCCTTAATAGAAGAAAAAGAAAAAAAATTAATGAAGGATCATAGTGGAAGGTCAGAAGAAGAAGATAGGGAACAAAACTTGGCAAATTAAAGGCGTACCGAGCCAAACATGAAGATCGGCAATGAAGATACCAGTACTTACCTGTACTACACGATCTGCCCCAAGATAACTCCTAAGAGATGAGATCATTTCTCACGATCAATGACATACAAACTAAAGGATCATTTCTATTGGGAAAAATGTTACTGATTTTTGTTTTGAGAGGGAGAACCTGGCGGTTAAGCTTGATTTCGGTTAAATAACCACCTTCGTAAGGAAGTACTGACCTCGAAATCTTCTATGGCTTTAGCGTAACAGATTTTTTTCCTTTCGGCTTTGATATTTATAAAAATGCTTACTGTTTTGCTTTAACGATATAGATCCTAAAAATAGTGAGCCTATTGTCATAAAATACTAATTTTATAATAGCGTGAGTTTGGTATTTATTCCAGCATAGTGGATCTGATGATGATACCTTCAACGAAAGAACATTGTGTTGAGTAACTTATATATTTAGTAATCGATAAGTTATGCAACACTTGTCACTCAAAGTAGTCCTTTTATGACAAGATGACACCTCATATCCACCACTCGTTGGCACTAATGGAAATAAAAGATTTCAAAGTATAGACCGAACACATTAAGAAACTATGGATTACATAAAGAAAAAGTAATAAGACTTTTCAATGAATTATGTCTAAATCTAAAACTAGTCTGAAAAGAAGAAACATGAAATCTTGAACTAATGTTAACCCAAGGATGAGGACAATTGTTGAATGATCAACAGCTTCCAAAGCTATAAAAAAAATCACAAAAATAATTTAGTAACTGGTAATAAATAAAAAAGTGATGAATGTTATACTTAATATTAATTTTATTACTGATGTAGGAAAATAACATTGATTAAAACCACATGGCATAGGTGTATTTATATGAATATGAATGCATATCTACATATATGATCCTGAAAATATCAAATTAATTTAGGTCAATAAAAAAAACTGGCCATATTCCAAGTGGTTTAGTTGGTTTAATTAAAGCATATATATATATATATATATATATATATATATATATATGTGTGTGTGTGTGTGAATACGAATGTATCCATCATACAGATATGATCCTGAAACTTTCCAAACCTCGAACTTCGTGCATAATTGCTTGGTCATTATCTGGCTGGAATACAAGATGCTAGGAGACCAACATAATAACGTTCATAAATAACTTTAACAAGAGAATGTTTTTTAAAGAAAAGATCCCGTAGAACAATGAATGTTAATTTAAAAAAAATCATTGAAGTTTGTTTTGGTCCCTCATCAAGACACCTGTTTGCTGATAACTGCTAGAACAATGAACTTCCGAGGCAGTGACGAACACCGTCGTTCATCGTAGTGACAAAGAGGTCCACCCATGACCCCGTTCTGCAGCTGGATAGCACAATGGCTCTCCTTGGAAGATATTTACCTCCCGTCTCCCTGGATGACCCCCTTTTCGGCAGTCTGGAAGAAGTCTATCTATCTATATTCCGTATCAGTCTGCTTATTTAAAGAGCGTAACCAGAATTAGCAACTCGTGGCCTTCGTTTGAATATGTACTGTATAGTAGTGGATGTTTTTTAAAGGAAAGGTCCCGTAGAAAAATGAATGATAATTTAAAAAAAAATCATTGAAGTTTGTTTTGGTCTCTCATCGAGACACCTGTTTGTGCGCCACCCATGAATGATGGGTGGTCGAACAGTAGACATTTTGTCAACACAATATTCACAATATAAAAAAAAAAATATATAGATATGAAGACCCATAAAGTGTTCATAAGACTGTAACGTTTCTTCTTAATTAATTAGGAATTTAAGAGATTTATTTAATAAAGAAATCCATATTATAGAGGCTGTCTGGGTCCTTTGTTGGTCTTCCAACTTTAGGATCGATCCAAGGTTGTAGCAATAGAATAAAAAATTAGGATTCAAATTCTCCCGGATTCAATTCCGGAGACAAGAGCATACTACTACAGCAGTAGCGGATCCAGGGGAGGGGCGAGGGGGGCGCCCCCCCCCCTGAAAGGTGACCACACTCATAAAGTATTACTATTTCTATATAAAATAGGCTATAATAAGTCATTTTTCCAGTCCACTAATTGAAAATGAATTGTATTTAAACATTTACAGTAATTTATAACGTCATTATGTACCAATATTTATTTTAAATTAAGTCCTTCATTACTCATGAAATTTAAAAAAAAAAAGTGCGCCCCCCCTCAGAAAATTTCTGGATCCGCCACTTAACTACAGTGCATTAATCACTGAGTTACCCCGCTTTTTTGGTGTTGTTGCATATAATTTGTATTTATTCCTATCGATGTACTTATACCAGTAATATTAAAATTAATTTTTACTTGTATGTAATTGTATTTTTTTTTCTTTCGTTTACAATACTGTATTTTGCTTGTCTGGTGTAAATGAGTATTTAGAGCTCATACCTTACCGAATTCACTAGTACCAGATTTTATTATTGTAAATAATAAACAAATAACTGAAATTTGAGAATAATTAACCCTTACTACTTCGGTTTTGAGCTAATCAAAACCTAAGTGGGTGGTATTTTATTTATTATGCGACAACAATAAATACCCCCCCTTTGCAGGACTACATTAGTGCTGTCTGCAGCGGAGTTAATAGTCACCCGAATACGATTCTTATGGCAGAACTTTTTATGAATTTATTGGTGTGAAAGTCTTTTTATGTTCAATGGTGAAACGTTGAAAATTTAGTTACGAAGTCTTATTCTTTGCTGCTTTTGGAATCATGCCATAAAATTATAATGTGAATCATAATATATTTTTTTTTTTTTTATTATTATTATTATTATTATTATTTATTATATTTATATTTTTTTATTAAATTCTATGACCACAGGGAATAACTAAGTAGGAAAAAAGCCACAAGAGTTATGTATATTATGATAATTTCAGAAGCCTCCTGCGTACCATGAAGAAGTTCTCAACACTACAAATGTTATTATATATATATATATATTTTTTTTAATGAACGACCAGTCTAACTTTTTTTGAGACACGCTCAACAAACGTTTTGAAACACTATTGTAGGTTTAAATATTTTTTTATTGAATGAAAATAATAATAAAAAATCTTAGACAAATATAAAAACACAAATAATTTACAGTGTTACTAAAAGTATCAACTTTTAACCACAAACTTAACTATATGATTTGATATTCAGAGCAAGACTAACTCTCAAGTAAATCGCTCCTTATTTATATAGCCTGAATCAGAACAGTCCAGAACGTTCTCGAAAAGGGTAGAAAGTTCTCAAACTGTCACGAACATGTACTAGAACCGTCACAAAATGTACTAGAACAGTTTGTTCCAATAAGTTTAGAGCTCTTTTGTAGTCCAGGATACAGTGTATTTTTTTTTTTTTTTTTTTTTTTTTTTTTTTTTTTTTTTTTTTTTTTTTTTTTTTTTTTTTTTTTTTTTTTTTTTTTTTTACTCGAACATATTAATTTCTCAGAAAGCGACGAAAATATTTTTATTTCGAGGTACCTGAGAAAAATTACCTACAATATTCGAATCATTTGTAAAATCCTTCCAGGTTTAGTCGAGCTGGTCATTGAAACATGTGACAGCAAAAGGTTGAGACCATCATTCAAACTGTATCTCATGAGTCAGTCGTGTTTTAACCTGTTTTACACTCCAAGGATTTTAACGGTAAGGTTTCGAAACGGTTGCTTTACATATTGATGAAGTGTACACCTTTATTCCTTCTCCAACTGTTACAAGAATATTCCAAGGTTAGTTGACCAATGGGGAATACCAATATGTTTTCCACACCAGTATGCTATATCGGTAGCACTCAATGTGTGTGTGTGTTATACTGGGCTACCACAGTGTTATAAACTAAAAATATGTACTATCGTCAAATATTATCACAAAGAAAATATTTATCAAGGAAAGAGAAAAAATATAGTTACACTTACTGACAAAAGTCTCTGCACACCCTCAAGCTTTTTTTTATTTTATCTAAAGATACCTTATGAGCAAGATATGGGCAATGAAACTCACATATTCTATACATAATTTAATCTACTTTAATTAACAATAATTAGATTTAATATAATTTATTTAACTTAGAATTTATGAGGAAGATTACATAAAATGTCAAAATATTGATGCACCAAAAGTCTCTGCACGCAGTGGAATAAGCCAAGATACTGATAATTATACAGTTTGCACTGTACCCCATTCATCCTCCGGCTAATCCTAACTTGTCAGTGTTGTGAATTCTGGGCGCAAACAGTTAAGAGTGTGAAATGGAGGTTCAAACACTGATTCCCGACGAAATTGTAAAATTGAGTAAACTCATATCACTACCGCTAAATGTGACAAATCGTTAACAGGGGCTATACTACGATAAGGTATATCCTAAAATGGTATGAAAAACTGGGTACAATGGAAAGTAGATACCGCTCTGGCCGCCCCCCGTACTCCGAGCTCACCACAAGAGGGCTTTCATAAGAACTGTGGCCGAAGAACCCCATAAAAGTGCTCTAAATTTAGCAGGTATGGTGTAAGAAAATTACAAGATTGGGGTATCTGCACAAACGATTAGAATAACCCTAAAGAAAGCTGCCTATAATGTGCGTAAGCCTAAGTGTAAGCCATTTATTAGTAAATAAACCGGCTATTGAAACTGCAGTTCGCAAATGTACATATAAACAAGCCCTTATAGTTCTGGGAATGTGTTTTATTTACTGACGAGAGTAAATTTAACATTCATGGAACAGGATAGATGGAAGAGGGAAACTTTTGAGAAAACCAAACAAAGAGCTCTTGGAAAAAAACTTAGTTGGTATTGTGAAACATGGTGGAGGGAGTGTTTTGGGTTGGTGGTGTATATGTGCTGCTGGAGTTGGTAATTTGAAATCTATCGACGGAATAATGGACCAACACGTTTATATAGATATTTTGAGAAGTCATTTACTGGAAAGTTTAATGAAGTTTAATCTCCAGGAAAAATTCATTTTTCAACAAGATAACGACAGCGCTGAAAGTTCAAGAATAGTTTATCTACAATGCCCCACAGCAACTTAAAACACCTCCCCAATCTCCTGATCTTAATCCAATAGAGCATCTTTGGGATCAACTAGGCCGTCAGAAAGTAAAAATTAAAATAAAGAACAAAGACCATTTAAAAAGAGTAATAAAGGAATCGTGGGGTAAAGTTACTCGAGAAACTACAAAAAAACTAGTTCGCACCATGGCAAATAGATTATGAGAAGTGATAAGAAATAAGGGAGGAACTTAAGTTGATTTGGCATCAATCATTAAGCTTCAAGTTGAAGAAAAATGATGTGTGCAGAGACTTTTGGCACATCAATATTTGGACATTTTATGGAATTTTCCTCATAAATTATATTAAATCTAATTATTGTTAATTAAAGTAGATTAAATTATGTAAAAAATATGTGAGTTTCATTGCCCATATCTTGCTCATAAGATATCTTTAGATAAAATAAAAAAAAGCTTGAGGGTGTGCAGAGACTTTTGTTAGTAAGTGTATAAGGAAAATATATTACACAGGAAATATTTCAAAAGGAATCATATTAAAGAAGTTTCAGAAAAAATATATTAAAGCCTTTATTTTACATGGTAATCATAAAATTAAACTCGGTGCTTACAATGATAATAAATACCTGACTACTATGAAAGATAAAGTGGAATAAAAGTAAAACAGGAATAATATCCAGAATAAAATATAAAAACTGTGAAAAATTTTGCATAGGAGGAACATCTCTAAAGCTCGAAACTAGATTAACACAAAACATAGAATATTGTAAAAATACGAACATCACTGTTATGGCACAATACAGTATTGAACAAACAAGTGAATTTCATTTTGAAAATACAAAACTTATGTAAAAATAAGAAATAGAAAAAATTTAGTTAGATTTAGGAAAAAGATACTGAAAATATTAAGAAATCAGTTAATTTCAATTCAGATACAAAAACCATGAACACTAAATATTCATATATTATTGAAAAGATAACTAAAATTTAAGATAAGGTAAAAAAAAAATATAATAAAATTACAATGTCTCAAATGAAGTATGTGGCAGTAAAGATGAAGACACCGAAACTCAGACCAAGAGGGGATAAATATTTATCGAATATGTTTTATATTTATCGGAGGTCCAGTCAATATTAAACAACTATATTATGGCGAAGTTTCGAGACTATATTGTTCTCACAATCATGCTAATGTTGCTGATGGATATAGCTAGTGATATTTTTTTTCTTAACTTTTTCTTGAATTTCTTTTAATATTTAATTTTCTTTTTGTCATACATTGATTTTAATGTAAGCTTTTGTTTATGTAATGTAGATGCTAAACAGTCATACATATAATTAATTTAAGATTCCATAGAAATATTACAAGTCTATGATCACTAGAGCATAGACCATCTTTTGCCGTGAAAGTAGCTGTATTGCAGTGCTCTTTCGGTTTAATAGAATCACGTAAATTGACACGGTTCAAGTAACAATAATAAGCTTATTATTGAATGCCTAGGGTGCTCTGTGGTCTACCTCAACCTTGAGGTTTAACCCTGAAACTACTGTTTGACTTCTAACAGGTCTCTTACTTTTAAATGTACGAATCCAGAGCCCGGATTTTTATGCGGTAATAAGCGTCAAAATATGCCGTATATTGTGCATTAAAAAACTATAAGCTATGTAGCAAAATATACAGCATAAAATCTAAACATATGCTATTAAATAACTGTGATATTCAAAGATATCATGTGACAATCAAAGATAAATATTTCACAGGTAAGTAGCGGAGACTATTTAGAAATGAAAACAAAATGATTTTAAATTTTTTTTAATCCTAAACAAACATATATTTCCGATAATAGCATTAAACGCATTTAAAACTAAAATATAAAAATAATCCGAACTTACTAGTTAACAAGAAAAATACATGAATAACATCAATAAAAATAACTAAATTAACAATCAATTAAAATAAGAAAAATAAAACAAGTAAATAAATCAATAAAATTAACTGAATTAAAGTTAATTATTAAATGCATTTATAAAATCATTTCTGTGGATCCTAACCTTTTATCGTTTAAAATGTTTTTATAATTCGAAAAAAATCTTTCGACATCAACTGATGTGATTGGAACAAATTTATGAGCGTCTAAAATTATTGGGTCGTTGTCAATATTGCTGAGAACAATTGAATTATCCCCGTTTAAAGTTGTATTTATATTTTCTAGGATATTAATCCCTGAATTTTTCATAACCATCCATTTTTTCTTTCAAAGATTATCCCATGGTTAATAGATATACGGTCGAAGCATAACAGCGCCAGCTAATAAAAAACAAGCTTTGACCTGTGATGTCACAGTAGACCAGTAAATTTAATTTTATATTATTTTTAAATATTTTATTTTTTCTAGTTTCCGCGGTTTCATCTACCATTATGTAAATGAAATTATTTGTTAATGTATCTTAGATTTTGTAAACTTTAAAGTTGAAACACAGCTCTAGAAACGTTTTTCTGATATTGGAACAACTTGCTCAATATATTTATTTAAAAAATCCTTTAAGGTTTTGAATTGAATTTAGTCAACAGTGTGTTGGAAGCCTCTATTGAATAGCATTCTTCTTCCCTTTGTTAAATAAATTTCTGACAGACATGTTTTTTTCAGATTTTTCACGTTTTTATTCTTCATTAAATTATTTAATCGGGGAACGAATTTAATTTATAAAAAATTATAGCGATTTACAAAAACATTTGCATACAATTAAATCTATTTAAAAAAAAGTAATTATCAATTATATAGTATTGTTGTTTATTTTCTTCATGGGAATATATTCATGGAGTGAATTCGGAAATATGTTATTGATCTCCCATACCTTCAGAAAGACATCTTCTGGAAGTTGTGGATCATCAGAACGTTAATTTAGATGACCCAAGAAAAATAAGATGCCAACGCACAGACATATATTTAAAAATATATTTTATTTTGGAAACAGTTTAAATATACAATTTTAATAAGATAAGGGTAGAATCAGGTTTATTTATGTAACTTTGAATTCTCACAGATTTTAAGGGTTTTTTTTTCTTGTTCCGCGTTAAGCTGCCAGCTTTTATGCCTTTGATCCATTAAAAATTGCGCACACATTCATTATAGAATCGTTGATCCCAATCGTTAGGCATACGTAACTGGTTTATCAGGCATAGGAATATCCATTATTAAATAATGAGGCGTAGCTCTTAATCACTTAATGATAAGTTTCTTACAGAGAGCTCAGGAAACAGCTGACGGTTGGTAAGGATAATTTTAAATTTTAAGAAGGATAGTTTTGCGAACCTCTTATATAACACTCATTGGTGCAATGATATAGAAAGCTGAGAGAACAGGTTAAAATAATTAGACATATGAAAGCATTTATGGGCAGATAGTGCCATGAAACGATTATGGCGATAAATATGATAACTGGTCATTTCCAGCATCCGTTATTGCGTTTGGTTTGTGGTGTTCAGGTTTTTCAATTTTTTGAATTTTTGTTTTGCTATCTCTAAGATATCCCTAAGCTTCATTGATAAAGGTTTAATTAAACAATTTTATTAGAAGAGAAAAGATTTGCAACGCCCGGGAAACGAACCCGGTCTTACCATTGAGTTAATCGTGGGGCCAATCCTAGCCGAGTCGAACTTCTCTCTTCAACGATCCCACCCCCAGGTATCGCTACATAGCAGCGATGTAACCATGGTGATATGATCTGACCAAATGATATGATCTAGTTGGTATATCGTCATAGTTAAACATTATTTGTTGAAAACTAGTTGTTTATTGTTTTTTATTATTATATAATTTTTAAAATAATTTCATTAGAAGAGAAAAGATTAACCTCGGCCGAAGTTTTATAACTTAGCTAAGGTAAACAAGAGGCCCTCAGCTTTAGAGGGTCTCTTAAAAGTAGCGGAAGATTGAATAAAAACTTGACTTGATTGGACTCCGGATACCATAAAAAGAATAAATTAATTGGCATTTCAAAAAAAAAAGAAAATATATTTGGACAGATCACGATACTTTCTCTAACTTACCTAGTCGAGGAAGTAAAAATAAAAAAGTAAAAAATGCCAGGTTGGCGTCAGTCATGACTTCCCTGGTCGTTCTCCTGCATGGCAACCTTGATCGCATGACGCCCTATCGGTAGGTAGCCCACGACGAGGAATCAGGAACCTTCAAAGACCAGAGATGGGTGAGTCACCCAGGTTGCTGGCGGAGGATGTAGGGCAGGGGTTGCGCAACTCTTCGGGAATTAGCTATCAATGGTCCTCTTACGTGACGGTCTTTCGCAATGACCAGCTGACTCGAGACAACATGGAAACGGCCTACGCATAAATACAACATAAATTTTAGAATAAAATATTCAAATGAGAATGAATATATCTATGTAATCATTCAAATCATAGTCCAATCCAGCATCAAATGTACAATTGTATTTTTAAAATATTTTTTCCATGTGCACCAGAAAGTTTGATATTAGTTATTGCGACTATTTTTGGAAAGCGTATTCCTCTCGCCTCTTCATCTTGTTTAGCGTCATTGCCGCTAAGCAACAACCGAAAATAATCTATACAATTCGTTCTACAAGATGCGTGGTAGAGCATTTTTTCATTAATATCTTCCTTCCAAAGTTGGCCCAGATCGATCCAGCCGATTTGGAAATAATTGTGGATCAAGAAAAAATATCTTTTCGATTAACTTAGCGAAAGTAGCGTTTGGAATTCGTAGAACCTCCGGGTTTTAAATGTAGGTCTGTTTCATAAAATTAACTAGTGGTGAGTAGTGAACGTAATTTGATGAAGTTTATATAGGAGTGCCAAGCTATCAACTAGCGCACTCCATGAAAATCTCATCAAAATCAGATACCGGAAGCATGTGATACGCTCCTCACATAAATTTAGCACAGCCATAATATTTGCTGAACCTTGATTCGTAAAACGCGAATGAAAACTCCAAATACAACTTAATAGAATTAAAAAAACTAAGAAGTCAAAATATAATATGACAGCGGATTATATGACCATTTTTGTAGTTTGGCGCATAGTAGTAGTTAGTAACTTGTTGCGTAGTAGTTAATTAGTAAGTTGTAGTGTTATTCTCAGAGTATTAATACAAATATCAAATGATTTATTTCATTAAAACGTTGTTGCCATCGCATAAAAAATATAGGTATGATGTAAATTTATATTTGAGTTTTTTTTTTTAAATAACCTTGTTATGCCTGATATATTTGTCTCTTTTTTTTCTTCTTTTCTTATGGAAATTTCTGATTCAAATTGCTTGTAATTTAACTAATTTTATCTATATTCTTATAATCAAACACCTTGATCCTTTATCCAGACTGAATGCTGTTCTCTTAACACGATAAAAGACTGGTTACTAAGGGGAGCCTTGACAACCGCTGGCCCGTTGCAAATGGAAAAGTGAAGGGTATTTCCTTGAAGATTTGTGAGGGGACATTGTTTTTAGTTTATTAATCGATTGTAATAATCTCATGAGATGGCGAAGGCCCCAGAAAAGGGAGCGTAAATAAATCATGATCGTATCAGAAATACTGAGGAGGTACAACTTATTTTTAAAAGACAGATTTCACTGATAATGGATAATATTTTCTCAGACCAGCTATGTGGTATTGCCCTAAAACTACAATGATAATTAAATAAAAAAGACAAAACACTATATTGCTAAATTCCATTACCTTCATACGAAAAAGTGCACTTTGGATCCAAAAACTGATGAAGTTTTTGGAACGAAGTTTGGAACCAAGCGTTGCACAGTGGGAAAAGTTTATCATTTAGCGGCCAAAAATCTATAACTCCTGACCGAATGATGATAATCGAATAATTCTTATTTCATTAATGAGCTTGGGATTCCCTCCATCAGTGAGAATAAAAAAAATAAAAATAACATCCTTCAAAGTATTTCAAATTAATTTTTATATGAATCATTTCTTCACTTAAATTTAAATAAATAAGCTTATTAGGTGCAGGGTTATACATGGAGAATGAAATGAGTCAGTATTATTATCTATTGAGCTTTCTGCTTATATACATATCTTTTTCAGGCATTTGCTCCTTTTGAAAGATTTTAAAATAATTATTGTCTAAATAAGAAAAAATCCAAACAATTAAATTAAAAATACCCTATTTTTTAGGAATTTTAAGGGAATAAAATATTTTCATATAATTCAACGAGAAGTATATTTTATGATTTAGTCCTATTCGAGGCCGATTATATAATAAAGGTTCAAATATAGGGATTTAAATCTTAAAACCGATATATCGCCGATCGATCGCATTTGATCGATCTAATTCTATTATGGTATTTTAGCACCCTTTACCCTCTACCACTGTGAAAAAAATCTGAACCCACTATTGCCAATAATAGAAGTTATATCAATTTAAATACTTTTTTTTCATAAGTTACATAGTTAACGACGATGAAATTAAAACGCATTTTCATCCAATAATTTTACAGCCATTCTTCTTATTTATAAAATATGTTTGGTGCATTATTATAGAAAGTAAAGCTTAATAGGGAAAAAAATTTAATTTATTTAGAGCAAAATCTATGCTCATCTCTCTGATATTATTATTTTTTTTCTATTCAGCTTTACTTTTTATATTATACCACCAAACATATTTTATAAATAAGAAGAATGGCTGTAGAATTATTGGATAAAAGTGCGTTTTAATTTCATGAAAAGAAAGTATTTAAATTGATATAACTTCTATTACTGGCAATAGTGGGTTCAGATTTTTTTCACAGTGGTAGAGGGTAAAGGGTGCTAAAATACCTTAATAGAATTAGATCGATCAAATGCGATCGATCGGCGATATATCGATTTTAAGATTTAAATCTCTATATTTGAACCTTTATTATATAATCGGCCTCGAATTGGACTAAATCATAAAATATACTTCTCGTTGAATTATATGAAAATATTTTATTCCCTTAAACTTCCTAAAAAATAGGGTATTTTTAATTTAATTGTTTGGATTTTTTCTTATTTAGACAACAATTATTTTAAAATCTTTCAAAAGGAGCAAATGCCTGAAAAAGATATGTCTATAAGCAGAAAGCTCAATAGATAATAATACTGACTCATTTCATTCTCCATGTTTAACCCTGTACCTAATAAGCTTATTTATTTAAATTTCAGTGAAGAAATGATTCATATAAAAATTAATTTGAAATATTTTGAGGGATGTTATTTTTATTTTTTTTATTCTCACTGATGAAGGGAATCCCAAGCTCATTAATGAAATAAAAATTATTCGATTATCGTCATTCGGTCAGGAGTTATAGATTTTTGGCCGCTAAATGACAAAATTTTCCCACTGTGCGTTGTTTCGCTTTTTGACCGAATACATCTATCTCGCGGTCAGGTTTTTTGATCAATCTTTGAATGATAATGTTGTAGTTCACTTCTTAACCTGTTAATACATAATATGACATTTTGAGGATTTCTTTAAGTGATAAGAGGATAAAATTATGTATTATTAGTTCAATTTAAAATCGAATAAGTGGAGATTTTAATTTGGACTATGATGGTGGCAATCTAAGAAAACAGGCACAGATATTATTTTCATATGGATCCCCCACACTGCGGGATCACCGGAAATCAATCAGCAGATCGATCGGTTCATTTCGCTAGATCTCCGGAACCAAAGGGGTTATGGCAGGAAATACTATTCCTCTCGATCTTCGCAAAAAAAAGTAAATAAATTCTAAAATAAAATATGGCAGGTCAAATGGGAATAAAAAGAAGCCAAACTAAAGAACAGTAAGAGGAACTCGAACAAATGGACCACCTCAATTAGAGAATCATAGAGAGAGGAAACTATCTTTTGTTGAATAGGAATAGGAAGTTCTGCCACGCATATTTGTTAAAATGTCTCCAATCTCCTACACGTGAAATTTGCAGTGCAGAAAGAACGATAAGACATCCTACAAGACCATAAGAGGATCCATGCGGGGGGCACCTTTAAGCAGAATGCATTAAATTCAGAAAACAAAGGTAATTTTACAGACTGGCACTGGATAAATTATAATATTCCAGCTCAACCTTAATACAAAAACAGAAACTCACACTGGTATATTAGCGTGACCTATTTAACATATTACACAGAATTATGAATCAGTCCGTTTCGTATAGAGACTTCTGGATCAAGGTTGATCATTTGAAGATTTAAATCGGGTGAAATCGTTCATTGCACAATTTCTAGATAACCTTTGAGTACTTCTTCGCCTGCCGCGAGCATAAATGATTACGATCACCAACCTCACCAAGACGATGGTTTACGAGGAACAATGGATTTCAATAGTAGAAAATGTCGCGTGGAAAATGAGAACTTGCTTTTGTTTACATTAACCCATCCCAAGAATCTTCGCAAAAATAAATCGTTAAACCGCCATCAATCAAGTAGGATGGTGACCCTTCAATGGAAAGGAAAAACAAGCGGTTTACCGCACGCCTTAATACCACACCTCTCGGTATTGTGGTATTACTCAGGGTATCATTATATATCATTAAATCTGACTTAACACGTGGATAACATACAATCTTAAAGAAAAAAACTATTAATTGGCCTCATTCAATTACCTCTTACATATTTAAACTTAAAGTCACCAAATCAAACACCACTCTACCGACTAAAAGTATGCTAAACCAAAAAAAACAACCACGAACTTTACTGTGTTGCTTAGAATTGAGGATCCAAGCAACAACTTCGATTGGTAAAAAAAAATTCATCCATCAAACATCCAAAAATACTGTAATACGACGAATAAAATATTGTAATACTTCTGTGGTTTAACAAATATTTATTAAACGAAAATATAACAATATCAATGCTAAACGAATTATCATAACATAAATATTCGAGCAGGTTGCAAAAATGATAACTTTATAGCACACAAATCATATGGCTTGAGCTTCACAGTCAAGACAAAGACTAAGACTGACTACCTCTGTTCAGTCAATCGCTCCTTATATATAGTTGTAAGGAGGGTCTAGAACGTTGGGGAATTGAAACGTGGAAGCTGGTGGAACGGCGTGGATGGAGCTCGAACAATCTAGATCCAAACAATTCACTCCAACCGCTAATTTGTTCCAACAAACGGTCTGGAATTTTAATTCATATATATTTTTTTTTTTTTAACGATTTAACGTTACAATATTCATGCTTGAAAAAAAAAAAGGACTATAAAATAAATGCTGATTACGATGATACAAAAAAAAATATTTTTCCTTAAAGGGACATTATTTGTTTTTCACTTATGTATGTAATTTGTAGAGATTCGTTTTTTACTGCTAGGAAGTAATGAATTTTAGCTTATGTTAAGACCCGAGGTCATTGCATAGACAGGCTTTGCGCAGCGAGAAAGCTGGCCCTGGTGGCAGGAAGTGAACGGGAAACCTTCAGTGCAGCAGCACGCAGCGCGAGAAGGCTTGGGGCTTCAGCCATCTGGGTCTACAGTCAGTTGGCAGTAGTGATGCAAAACTATCGATACCATCAAACTACCGGCAGTTTTTTAACAATCGATAGTACTATCGAAAATTTGGTTAGTTTGGGGTAAAAAAGTGATAGTCTCTGCCTCAAAGCAATAGTGTGCTAAATGATACATTTAAATGAAAAATAATCGTAATGTTACAGTGTAATTTTATTTACTTTTCTGGAAAAAAATATGTGTATTTACTGTATCTATTAAATATTACTCTATAAAAAATATTTATTCACATTCAGTTTCGTTGGCTATTTAATAGTTTTGATTTTTTGCGGTTACAAATAAATTTTATTTTGTCAAACTTGAAATCATCAAACTCAGGCCAAAATGGAACCCATCCTTTATTTACCGAAATTTTTGGGCCTAAAACAATTCTAATTTCTATAACAGTCAAGATTTTTTTTTTTTACTGCTTGCTTGTTTTCTACTGTGAGTTATTTTTTGAAAATATGCCGTGAAGGTGTATCTTTAGATGTATTTACGTATCATAGTAAATTAAAACTTAATTTTAAAATGTTTGCCTCTCATGTCTTTCCGGAAATCGAGAACGATTACTGTTCCTCTAAAACCTAATACACAGATGGTAAAACGTCAAAATGAGACAAAATTTATAAAATAAATTGCCTCGTTCGTTTTATCAATTTTGATGAAATTTTTGCTGTCACATCGCGAGCACATACAACAAATACCCTATATCAGATTCGTACGGTTCATAGTTTTTGAGCTTTTCTCACACACATACCATTTCCCGTTTGGGATTCCGTTATTTGAACACAGGGGATCCCAAAACGTATATTTCCGTTGAAGTCGAAATTTTTCATGATCGGAATACTTTCCTTTATTATACATTTCATATCTAGGTAAGTGAAAGTAAAAATTACAAATAAAAACAAGAATTGTAACACCTATACATCTAAACTTCAACATTCTCCCCCAACCCTCCCCCCAAGAGTCATCACCACATACTATCGATAGTTTCACATCCGATAGAATCGAAAGTATCGATAGTTCGCAAATTATACAAATGTCTTAATAAAGAAGTAGTTTTTTTTTTTTTTTTTTTTTTTTTTTTTTGTTAAAGACCATTCTATAGACTACCTCCAATTTTATGAAAACATCTTTATTTGAAAATCATTAAAAAACCTGTTAATCGAGCTGGAATATATTACGAAAGCTGAGATACGGCCTCCTTTTTAGAGAAAAAAATTATGTAATGGGAAATCATTTGTTCTTAAGTATCCTTGTTTAAAAAAAAAAAAAAAAAAATACAACAAATTATTACACAACTTTTTCTTCTGTGACCTTGGGTATATAAGAATAAATTAATTTATAAACGCTTTTATTATGGGTATAAACAAAATGTATTTTAATAATCAAATCGATGCAATTTATATAAGTCACAGTTTAAAAAATGTTTTATAACATATGAAGAGTCCACGGAAGAAAGGGGGAGAGTCAATTTTTTCCGAATTTTAGTTGTATACATGTAATTGTTCGCCTAGTTGAGTAGAATATGTTGGTGAAAAGAAATATTTTATTTATATTATTTACATACCTACCTATTTTATTAATATTTATTCACTATCAATATAATATGCGAACAATTCTTATGGGCCTAACAGAAATTATAATACATAAACTCTTCGGATTCAACAAAGAGATTAATGCTATATAGACTTAATACAGTCGTAGTATGTAATATTAAACAAACACATAATGTAGTATTAAACTTTAAATTTTAATAATTTAGTTACTTAAAGTTTAACAAATGTATAATTTAAAAAACACTTAATACTATATAGAAGCATATTAATATTATATATGCAATATTATGATTTGGAAGTTGTTCATGGGCAGAAGCTAGTACTTATGTACGAAGGAAAATATGAATAAAAAAACCTATTTTCCCGAAAGTAGGGTCAGACTATCGCAATATGTCCTCATCATTTTACAAGTTTTTGTAAGTCCTCATCATCGGCCCAAAGTGCCGTTACATTTCGGTTAAAAACTCAAAGGGGTGTAAATATAGATTTATTTGTTGTTTTTTTTTGTTCAAAGAGTGCTAAATTTCCTAAAATTAAAAAAAAAATCACCGAAATGGGATGATTCTTTACAGAGATACAACGTTTTGAATATGGAAAATAGGACATTTTTAATTATTATTTTTTAATACTATAAATTATCTTTATTGTAATATTTAATTTTTGTTCACTTAGCAGTATAGATGGAAATATTAGGTTCAAAATCCGCCCAATTTTTCCGTACTTTCCAATTAAAAACTGTGGTTGGCAATAGGTTCAAATCGTTAATATTTAGTTTTTTAGCGTTGTTGTTTTAGGCTACATAATTTTTTTTCCTCAGAAATTATGAAATCATTTAAATGCAATTGGCAACTTCGTGAGATTCTATTCTGTTGCATCATATATTGGTACATTAATGAAACATTCTCTTCTTTTTTTTTTAGTTTTTTCTAATTAATTTTTTTATAAAATGATGGCAAACGTGAAATCGAAGCTCTGCCGCTCACAGATTTAAAGACATATAAATATAATTCGTTAGCTTAAATATATTTAAAACACATTTTCCTTCGTACGTAAATACTAAATCCAAAAAAATAAATAAATTGAAAAAAACGTAGAATATTTTAAATTATAAATTAAATAATAAGTAAAAGCTACAATAGTATACTCCTACACAGATCACGGTGATCGGTCTGGTTCTAATGAGGACAGGGAAAGTGGACTTACAGTGGCATCTTCTAGTTGAGCTTATGTGACTTAGAAAGCCTTATTTCCAGTTTCTTTTCACTGTAAGAAGATTTGTTTCTTTGTTGTAGCAGATGTGCATTATATAAAAGAAATATTTAAATTATCTATAGAATTACTTATAGCTTTCTGACAATTTTATTTAAGGGTACTTCAATTTTTTTTCTACTGATATAAGTTGATGTTGATAGGCAAAGCTATAATTATTAATGCAGTGACCTACAAAGTCATCTGAACAAATAAAATTATTTTATAGACGTTTGATGGCTGTAAAAAATGGTCTTGAAATACTTAATTTAAAGTTGAGTTACACAAAATAAAATGTAGTATTTAATCAAATGTTATATACTACAATAAATTAAATAAAACAATCAACTTCTTTTTTTATTTATATTTTTTTGGGGGGGCGCATATTAGTATTTCATGAAGATTTAATAACCTCCCATAGTTAAACAATGTTACAGGCATATATTATTACGATAACCTCTGTCCGTTTAAGAACAATTGGGAAATAATACATAAAATAAGCATCCCATGTCCAGTATACATTTAGTCGGGCAAGCATTATGGATCTAGGGTTGTGATTGTAGATCTGTCAAGGCGATTGAGACGAATCGTAATCTTATCCCTGATACCGACCTACACCCCGATTAGAATGGGAGTGGAAAATTAAAAGTGACGTAATAAGCACGTGTGATTTTCTTCACCTTTACAATGATCATAAATTATACGTATTACCTCTATTCATGAAAAAGTTTTTTTTTTTGTTTTTTTTCTTTTGTTTTTATTAAAATATTTCATTCATCCAAGTCAAAATTAGGTAATACCTCAACTAAAATCCATTGTTCTTATATGAAAAATGTCTACTTTAAAAAAGGGCATCGAAATTTGGTAATACTCATATGTAGTAAACACTTCCCTCTTATGAATTAAGAAAGATTGCTGAAGGAGATCTCTTATCCAGTTGCTTTTTAGCGTTTTTCCTCTACGACAGGAAACTAAGATTTTGTAGCAGTGTTGTCTATGTATATCAATTTTGTTGTTTTATCAATTTCTTCTTTTTCAAAGTTCTTTATATTTAATAAAATTCTATTTAAAAAAATCTTATTAATGATGTTAGTCGAAAATAGCTAGTTAAATATTATTACCAAGTAAAAATTGTATAAATATTTTTTTCTTAATTTGTACTACCATATGGCAACACTGTCCATGATGTTTTAAATTTTAAAAATAATTTGTATTAATTTTGTGTGTTGAAAAATATCTGTGTGAACACGTGGTTTTTGTTAACCTTATATGGAATAAATAAAATAGTAATTTCAATATCTGTACCTGAGAGGTAAAATGTTGTAACTACAAAATTCTGGAGTTTCCAATTATTGTTGTAACTGAATTATTTCTATTATTCTACTTCTAGCGAAAGGTATTCGTATTTATATTCCTGATGAATGGTGTTTTATTTAACCTATTATTAGTATTACTTTTTTTTTTTTACGACAAGAAATAAGAAAAATTCAAATTCAAAGTGTTTTATTTTAAAAATTTAATAATGTCAGTTACGACAGTTTACCTCTGAGGTACAGATATATGTTTTGTTCCTTGGTGTAATCAGAATTTATTGATTGGTGCAACTAGAAGAACCAAAATTTCACATATGTAGTAACACATCCCTTATATCACTCCTATTTGGCAGGTGTTAAGGACCTGAATCCTCTTTTGGAGGATAAATTGGGAAAATTACTTATTACTACTAATATTTTTATACAAATAATTAGTTGGGGAAATAGGGAATAGTTTGAGGGGCATCAGTTGACACATTTCCCAACCGAATGTGGACTGATAACAAGACCACTCTTACGTTCAATGATGCGACAATATGGAAGTATCGCAGCTCCAAGTTTCAAGTAGTTTCCTCTACTCCCAACTCCCATTTAACATAACAATAAACATTACACAGACAATTTATTTTCTACTCGATATCCCTGTTCTGTTGAGGATCTAAGTTTTCAACTATTCGCTTATTTACATATTTCTGTCTAAACCTAATGAAGATATAAGCACCGAAGGCAAAGAGGCGGATAGAATTCATGCGTTAATTAGAATCTGGTATCTCCTGTAAAAAAGTATAGCGACTAATGGTTACGAACTGAATAATACATTTCTTTTTTTTTTTTTTTCTTTTTTTTTTTTTTTTTTCTTTTTTTTTTTTTTTTGTACAATTCAATAAACAAACCGTATTGACCTTAACCTCCGTGAAAACTTGTATTAAGTTCAACAGTTTGGATAATAACCGGAACGGATCCTCGCGGCCTGCTGGATAGTAAAATACTCCTCAGCCGTGAACAAGCTATTATCTAGAAGGCTTTGTGAATTGGAATAACTTGTAATGGGGTCCCGGGGAAGCACTCGCGAAGAAAATCACTTTGTATGGTTCGACCTAAAGGACGTGTCCAAGATCGGATAACTTCGCGGTGTATCTGGAATCGGAATAGGTGACCCACAAGATTACAATGAGTTATAGATATTTTTAATAGTATCTGAATTCCTTGGGTTGTTTTCTCTTGCATAACTTGTGCCCCTGATAACGAAAAAGACTCAACGAAGCATATAATTCTATAGATAAAGGTACAGTCGAGCTCTTGAAAACAAACAATCCTCTATAAACTCAATTATCCTATTTTAAATGCAATACAAATCAGTATTAAATAAATATAAATTTAAGTGCTATTCTAGTTCAAATAGATTGCTTTAAAGGTCGAAGGATGCGATAGTAGGATTTTGATGTGATGAAAGGATAGCCGTGTCATCAGCGAAGCTAAAGATGGTGGTGCGAGGGTGTTCAGGTATTTCTGATGTGTAGACAGAATATAGAAGAGGATTTCTATTTGAACTAGAAAAATGGTTCGAAAAATGGAGAATTAATTAAACCAAGTCAAGTCACGTCAGTTTTTCTCTAAGAAAATCTACTTGTCCACCTGTGACAATTAACGACACCGTTCCTTCAAAGAATTTCGTAAGATACCTCTGTACTTAGACAAAAACTCACTTGGAACATACACACCAAATTTAAAAATCTGGAACTCAACAGACTGTGCAAACAGCTTTCACATCTCCTGTAATACAGATCATCACTCACCTTAAGAAACAAGCGACTGATTTACACTACTATTTTAAGACCTATTAGGACAAACGGGGCAGAACTTTAGGGTTCCGTGAAACACATCCACATAAACAAAATACAAATTTCACAATCCAAAATTCTCAGAAAAATCACAAATGCACCTTGGTTTATTTCGGATCACACAATGCACAATGACATGAACATACCGACAGTAAAATCTTACATACAAGACAAATATCAAACATGTCACTCTTCAACGCTACATCACCCTAACCCACTCCTCGGTTCCTCTTCCTCCTCCCTGTTACCTGATCAGCCACGACGTCGACTGAAACGACAGTGGCCAAGAGACATCTTTCTATAGTAAATTATAATGCATCGAGAAAATCAAAGTCAAAAACATAAGTGACCAAATTTGCTTGATGCGCCACAGCGCAGGTTGCAAATCTAAATGGGGAATAATAAATAATTAAATAATAAAAGTTATTCATAACTGAATTGGGATAAGAAACATAATACAAAACATTTCAATTGTTGAATTACAATATTAATTATTGATTTTATTAACACAATTATTATTTTAATAACCCGTTGATTCATTTTTTATTCAAAACATGATTAAATCATTCATTATTCATTGTTCACTGATCCAATCACAAACTTAAAGAAAAAAATGTAATTCAATTTTAACAAATTATAAATTAATCGTATTTAATTCGTCTATGATACGAAATTATTTATCATTCAAAGATTAATTAAATAATGATTTTAATTTTTATGATTATACCACACGTCGACAAGAAGTTACGACTCAAAAACTGTTTTCTTGGGTAATTGCATTTGAAGTTTCGATTGCATTCTCAATTTTACCCTCAAACAGGGAAATAGCCTTTGATGACAAATAGCCATCCATTGGGGCAATTACTACCTCTGGTACCATTTGTAACTCAAAATTAACCCTTTACCTTAGACAATTACACACCAAATGTAAAGAAGTGAAGTTTATTGATCTTTCAAGATGGGCAGACAGCCCGAAACGTTAGATAAATAAAGAAAGTTAGCACAATGAAGGGTTATATAGCTTCAAACCTACAGGTTCTAAGATTACAGCCGCGAGACGCAAATCAAATGTAAATGACAAATTAAATAATTATTCTGATTCCTACAGTTAAAAAAAGAAATATATATAGTAATATATATATATATATATATGTGTATATATGTTTTTCAACATCTCAAGCTGAAGGAGTCCTGATGTGTATAGACTAGAAGAGCATGAAAGTCCTTTGTTGCCCTTGACATATATATTATTTTTTATTTTGCAAGGTTGGCCCTTCAGCCTTTAGCAAAATGTCAGATCTCTTATCGCGTATCTCATACCAGCCCGGGTACCTCAGCTCCTGATATTCGGCCCATTTCTCGTATTCCATTTCGAGATTCGAAAATCTTCCTTGGTATGACCAAATTATTTAATGTCAAGTGGTTGAAACGGACTACAGTTCTGGTCACAAAGCCGATCCAAAATAAAAAAACATAATTTTATTATGTATAATAATTTAAAATATATAATTATACGAGCTAAATACGGCTAGACTTTTCTGTGGTTTACTCTATTATTAATCTTTAGGAAAATAAATAATTGTGTTCCGGTTGAATTTGCCCAAAATCATCATATACCTACATCGTAGCCTTACTGTGGAATAGGGAAAGATTATAAATTTTCTCTGACATTCCTTAAATACTATATTGTAACGTTAAACAAAATAAAAAGAAAAAAAAAAACATGTGGTTTGGAACGATTTTATACTTATTGTTGGAACGAACTAGTAGTCGGAACAAACTGTCATAGCACATGTTTGTAACTACGAACTTCGAGTACCTTCGACGCAGGTTGAGAAGGTTCTGGGAATGTTCTCCTTGCGACTATATATAACATGTTGACGCCGGGACTGTAATTTACGCTCCTAGCCCATTGGCTGCTGAGTTTAATGCTTTTCGCTCTATCGGACGAGAGCTATTCCAGGGCATTGATATTGGCAATCAAACAATAATAAAATAAACAATAAAAATACTATCCTACTAGTTATGTTTACAATACGGTATTAATTATAATTGTTATTAAAAAATAAATGTTTATACGTTATATAAATATATAAATATAAATACAAATAAATATAAAAATAATTGAATTTACGCTAAATTTTCATTATTTTAATTTTCAATTATATAGAAATTATTTCTACTTTCTTAACACTTTGGCTGCCAAGTCACCAGAAATCGAGTAAACGGTCTGTTGTCAGAGAATTGAGTATGGCGGGAACGTGATAAGGAGCGATGGGACCGGAGAGTTCTTTCTTTGTTTTGGTTGTGAAGATGATGATTATTTGTGTGTTACAAAGTGATATTTTTTGTAACCTGTTCTAATATTTGTGTTGTTATAATTCGTATGGCATTTTACTATAATTGAAGAACCCATAAATTAGAAGGGGAAGGAAATTGTACAATATGTTATCTTCAAAAACAGGAAAACTTATTCCATTTCTTGATAGAGTGCCCATTGTACAATGAACTGAGAAAACATTTCATAGTTAAATATATTAAACACGAAAATAATTCTATTTTAGGACATTTACTTACAATAGATACAATACAAAAATTAAACGATATCTATCATTACACATTGAGCAGTCTAAAAATAAGATCATTTATTATAAACGAATAAATGTACTAATATAAATTCTTAGGACAACCATTCACACGTAATTGATATTGGATTGATGCTGATATTATTATTATTATTATTTTTTTTTTTTATTTTACTTTTTTTCTTATTCGTTAGTATATCTATTGTTTTTCTATTAAGATGTATGTATATGTTAATAAGTTTTATCTATTAATTAATATTTATTTATAACTTATTTACTTTGTCTTTCTTTTCGACTTAAAGTATATTTAATTTTAATTTGTTCAAGATGGAGGCAGACCTGCTAAAACTAAAAACTATAAGCTCTTAAAGGCTTAAATGTTATTGTATATATCTCTGAATACTGTAATTCCAATTGTTTAATTTTTTATTTATAATCGCTGCATTAACGTTTGTATAATGTGCATACAGCCAACTCTATTTGTATGGGGATAAACCCCGAAAACAAATAAACGCATTCATTCATTCATTCATAATTCGTATGGCATTGACAATTGTTATTTTTCTTTGAATAAATATCGTTAACCCTATTCCTATTCACAACCTACTGGTTTTTGTAGGTGAATTGATGTCAGTGTGTTGTTTTAAAAGTGCTATTATTTTTATGTCATATGGATGTGAAGTTCAAATCAAATGGATTAACCAAAGTATATTCCATCCATTTAACGATAAACGAAGAAATGAACCATCCAAAGCTTTGTTGCCATTCTTTTACTTTCACTTACCTATATATGAAATATATAGTAAGTGGAAGTATTGCGATCGTGAAAGATTTCGACAGTGAACAGACTAGCTCAAAAACTATAAACCGTGCGAACCTGAAATGGGGTATTTAGTGTATGTATATGCCCGCGATGTGACAGCAAAAATTTCATCAAAATTGCTCAAAGGGAGGGGGTACTTTATTTAATAACTTTTCAAGTTTTTTTCGATTTTCTCAAAAACGGCTCTAACGATTTTGCTTAAACTGAGTATTTGATCTATTAATATGCCCGAGATACGACTGTAAAAATTTCATCAAAATTGATCAACCGGAGGGGGGACTTCACTTAAAAAATTTTGTATCATTTTCACGTGTTTTTTTTATTTACTCAAAAACGGTTTTAACGATTTTGATCAAACTGGGTATTTGATGTATTTATATGCCCGAGATGTGACTGTAAAAATTTCATCAAAATTGATCTACGGGAGGGGGGACTTTACTTAATAAATTTTGTATCATTTTCACGGTTTTTTTTATTTACTCAAAAACGGCTTTAACGATTAACAAAAATAAGATATGAATGTAGAAAAATGTGTGACTTTGGGAAATGATAATTAGCAAAACACGTCAATTTCTAATCTAAGTAAGTTGGTAAGTGAAAGTTGTGTGTTGCGCGCACGCACCAGATTTTTTTCATTTGGAATGGATGTGGGCTATTATGCACGTTTTCATTTTTATTTTTCTCTCTCCTTCTTTATTAGGGAATGAGACGAAAATTTCTGTGAATAGAGATTTTGAATAGAGATTCTGTGAATGGGTTCCATTATAGCTTGAAATAATTTTTATCAGTTTCAAGTCGTAACTGCAATGAATAAAAACTTTATCAAAAGACCAATGAAAATGTATTTAGAGGAATGCTGTACCAACCCTCTTCAAGTAACCATGAAACAAGGATTCCCAGTTGTCGAAGTAGTCGATTTGACATGACAACATTCGGAACGCAATCCTGGAATGTGTCGGAGTTTTTGAAGATAAAAGGACGTTGTCTAGACATACCTTGGAACGTGCGTGCTTCAAAAAAATATTCTCAGATAGTTGATTTATAGAGGTCGAAAATATTTTATTGCAAAAACTGTTTACTCGATTTTGTTTACTCGCCATCAACTAAGTAATTTTCAAGTCTAGGAACTGGCAGGCAATCAGTTGTTTTGTTTGTATATTATTCAATCACGTTGGAAGGCATGAATGAGCAAACCGTTCAGTTTTTATGTCTTATATGTTTTGCGTGAAGTTAATGTTTTTTATAGAGTAGATAAGCATTTTTTGATAGAAACATAAATAAAATTACACTGTTACATTTTGTTTAATTTTTATTTCCATGAATATATAGTACATGGGTGATAAAAGGCAGAGGCTCTCACTTTATTATTTAAAAACAATGTTTTCGATAGTTAAAAAAATTATCGATATTATCGATGTAAAACTATCGATAGTTTTACATCACTAATTACATACTACGAATAACATAAAAAATTGAGTCTAGAAGGAAAAAATAAATAAAAAAATTTAATTAAGATTAAAATAATACTTTTTTAAGATTCTTAACAACCGTTAATATTTACGAATAATAAATATATAAAATATATAATAAATTAAAAGATATAATATAATATGGTATATAAATAAGATAATTCTTATATTACTTGACGTATACTAGTCAGGTAATAACCCCTCTAACATGTTTTGCTATGAAATCAAACATGATCTCAGCTGACCTATGAAATTAATAGCATTGAAGTTTGCATCATCCTTTTTTTTTTTTTCTTCTTTTCTTTTTTATCGAAGGTTGCCTATCAATCTTACATAAATTTTCATTACTTTTAAAACGTTTTCATGATGGCAAAAATCAAAGTTCAACATTCTGGAAAATAAAAAGCCAAAGGTTCAATATAATCTTTTCAAGGAAACATTGGCCTATAGAAAAGACAGCAGCATATCATTATTTATTTTACAAAATATTTTCGGTTTTTTCATGATTCATTAAAACTGTTCAGATTACGACACTTAAATTTTGTCTTTGTAATATTCAATTTTTTAAGGGGAGCAAATAAAATATAAAATAATAAAAAGTAATTTAAAAGTTTTTATTTATTTATTTATTTTTTTTTTTATTTGGGTGACTGGTATGGTCGGTGTGGAGATGTAGGGCCATATATCGACGATGACCAACGGATCTCCCTATTTTTTGCGGATGACCAGGTCGCGGAGGAAGGTTTATCTGGAAATGATGATGTGCTCTCTGTGGGACTGCTATGAGTCTATGGGGCTTAAAATAAACTTCGGAAAGACTGAGTACATGGCTGTATGCGCTAGTAATGACGGTGATCTCCTCGTTGACTCTGAAAAATGTACAAAGGTGGATGTTTTTAAATATCTGGGATCTTACCTCGACTCCTCAGGATCCTCAGAAACAGATGTACGGAAAAAAGTGGAGCAAGCTCGAAAAGCCACACGCATGCTGCATCCGGCTTTGTGGAACAGAACAATTACAAAGGAAAATAAGCGAAGGATCTTCCACGCCATCGTCGAGCCCATCCTAACGTATGCATCGGAAACCTGGACCATGGCATCCCAGCTTTACTCAAGGGTTCAAGCTGTGGAGATGGACTTTTGGAGGAGATGCCTAAAAGTAACAAGGATGGACAGAATAAGTAATGACGTCGTTCGGAACAGGATGGAGGTCCCTTTATCTGTCAACCACAGAATCGGACAGCGAAGGCTAAGATGGTACGGCCATGTAAGAAGAATGTCCAGTGAGCGATGGCCGAGACGAGTCTTGGAGTGGCAGCCGCCAGGAAGACGGAGAAGAGGACGACCCAGAAAAAGATGGATTAGTGAAGTGGAGGAGGAAATGGCCGCCCGAGGCCTTCAGGATGGAGACTGGCTGGACCGCGATCTCTGGAGCTCAGCCCTGGTGTAAAACGCAACCTGCGTTGGTAAAAGTAAGTATTTGGGTGACGGAATACATCTTTTTAGGGAATACGCGTTGCCCTTGACCAGGGGCGTATCCTCAAATATATTTTTTTTTTAATGTGTAACGCAATCAGGTAGTTACTGTACCCAAACATAACACTTTTGGTTGTTCAGATCGCAGTATTTCTTAATACAAGGTAATAATTTCATATGTCAGCCTCGTGATTTTGAGACGGAGGGGGGGTGGGTCATGAATCCCCAATTTTCGTGCTTAATTTCGCCCCTGCCCTTGACAAAAAATAATTGGAAACCAGAAAGTAGCCAGTTAAAAACCAAGAGCCTTTAAAAATATTCGGCATTAATCCCCCAACCTCTCACCTGGCCCGGGAAATCCCCCTGTTGCCTAAGAGGCGAGGAAGGGATGACCAAAAAAAATATTTTTTATTTACTTTATATCATGCCTTTTTCCCCCTCTCTTTTAGCCGTGCTTTCATTATGCACAATGATATAATTTTTTTTGTAATGAAATCCTATTCTTTGAAACCCTGAAGAATACCTCCAGTGTAGGCCTAAAAGCCGTCATTCCATGAGTAATACTTACCTTTTAATAGTGAATGTGTATCTAAATATCTATATAAATAAAGTTGAAATTCTGTTTGTTTGTTTGTTTATTTGTTCTTTATAGAAATCCATACCGTTTGTCCTAAATTCTCCAAATTTCGCTCAGTGGTTCTTTGATACCAGGTGCGAACACCTGTCCATTTTAAAATTGCATAACTTCAGCCAATCTCTGGGTATATTCTTTATTGTTAAAAAATTCGTCATGATCTCGCTTTACAATGTTTTTTTTTACAAAATCGACCGTTTGAGTCGAAAAAAAGGCCTAAAAAATCATTTTATAGATTTTGAAGAGGCCAACAAGGCCCGGTAAGACCGTCCCTTGGTAGGTGTCGAGTTATGGGATTTTTAAACCATATGTTTTATTTTTTATTTTTTTACATTACAATACGTTTAATTACATGTATGGTGAATTTATTTTTTATAAATGCCTCCAAAGAAGCGAGTTTCAATAGGAGTAATGAGATCAAAAGCTAAAAAACAACGTCAAATACGAGCAGCTGAAACTCTCGACGAACATCAAAATAGGATTGAACAACAGAGGCTTAGACAGGCAGAATCGCGGGAAACTGAGTCTGCCCAGGAATACGAGACCCGCTTTGCGCCACAGAGGCTTAGGCAAGCCGATTTGCGAGAAGCTGAAACTGCAGGGCAATATTTCTTTTTGTTTGTTTGTTCTTTATAGAAATCCATACAGTTTATCCTAAATTCTTCAAATTGGTGGTGGTTCTTTCATACCAGGTGCGAACACCTGTCCATATTAAAATTGCATAATTTCAGCCGATCTTCTGCTGATATTCTTTATCCTAATAAAAATCGTTAAGATCTCCTTTACAATGGTTTTTTTTTTTTCCGAAATCGACCGTTTCATTAGAAAAATGAAATTCCCCGGGTGAAACCGGGACATACAGCTAGTTGTCCATAAATTGAATTTAAATGATCCGGATACTTGAACTAATTCACCAATCTATTTTATACGAAGCTTCAAATCATACGGAAGGCTCCGATAAACTGATAATCGAATATAAATATATTAACATGATAATAATTATCTACTTATGAAACAAGCCCCGCAAACTTGGGAACATAAATTTTAAGAGAAGCAAGAGTAAATGGAATGACGTATTTTTTTTTTTTTTTGTTACCCTTGTTCTTGAAGGAGTCGTTAAGACTTCCTTCGCTAATGACTCTTTGGCGTAGCCTCTTGTCCTAATTAACGGTGGCGTAACGTATTTTCCCCTCGTGTTGTTAACGTTAAAAGCAAACAAAAATTTTAGAACGAGCTAAGCTGCAACGTCTGCGGAAGTAAGTTGGTCTCGAAAAGAGTGCTAAGAGACGTATAGTGTGCCATGTAATAATGTCTAAGTTCCATATTAAATAACATGAGTAAATATAAAGTTTTAGCTAACCAATGTCATAATCAAGGTGATCAACAGGAAATGAAGTTGAGTAATATTTTTTATGTATTGCGTTATATTATCGATTAATCATATCTATTATGTAGCAAGGAGGGTTGTCTAGCGGGTTTCTAGGCCAAAAGAAAGTGTTCCCAACAAATGTGTTGTCATTGAAAATAAATAGAAGATAAAATTGGTTAAACAGGTTAAGATGCTGTTTCAATAGTTGATTTTCCATTAAAATAAATATTTGGGAAACAAATTTGAAGTAATAGATAAAATGATAGGTGGAGGTGACGATTCTCCCTAAATGTTGTCTAATAATTATGAAATCGTTCTATAAATGTCCTATGCCCCATAAATTGTTTAGTGCGGTCGCTTAATTTCAGTTTATCGTCCATAAAAAATTCAATAGAAAATCACCTCAAACATAAGCCATTTGAATATTAAGCCTTGAAAATAATAATTTTTAGAAATTTGCTATATAAATATATTGCTATATAATGTATGTAAGATGATCAGCATAGCTTATCACAGTGGCAGTTCCAGGGGATATGGAACTTGGACTCCCCGAAATTTCGAAAAAGAGAAAAGAATAGACTATAGAAGTATTTATTTACAAAAATATAATGACATTCTTATTATTTTTAAAAATTGATAAGTATCTTTTTTTTTTTACCGACCAATCCCCCACCAATTTTTATCCTGGGACCACCACTGATTGAATAAAAAAAAAAAAAGAACCAGCAATGTTCTTTATTCCTATCTTGAAATGTGAATTTCATAAAATGATTTAAACATTTTTTTTCAAAAACCAGAATAAAAAAATATGATTAAAAGTATTTTATTCGTCTATTCATTAAATCTTAAAAATAGCGGAAAATCCTATATTATTTTAAAGCTGATTAATTTCTCCATTTTTTTATAGTTTTTTTTTTTTTGCCTAATATTATAAAGCGTTCTAAATAATAAATAAAATAAATTCCCGGTGGTCGAATCTTTTATCTTCTAATAAAATAGTTTAAAAATTACAACTTAATTATTCTACCAAAGACCATAAATAAATAACGTTCTAAATAATTGTTTAGAGAAACTATACCGTCAGTCTTGATGAAAATTATGTAATCGTTTGAAACATACAACTAAAATGTTTCCAACTACTTATTGAAAAATCAAAAAAGCCGCCGTTAACCCGAAAAGTGAGAAAAATATTCCAAACCTTTATAAAAACATTTGGGTAGGAATTCCGATGTATAATTGCTTGTATTTTTTTTTTCTTCCTTATCCGGAACACAATACATACTAAATCAAACAAAGAAATTATTCTGGTTTTCTCCGCAAAGGAAACAGGAAGGTACTTCTTTAGAAAATTAGCTTAAGGGTGTGTGACATAATGCATGCGAATTATGTTAATGCACTGCCATGTTCAGTCCTTACGTAACAATGAAATACTTACTTCATATCCCTTTATCTTATTTTTATTTCTATCAAGTTATGTAATCTGAATTCATTGATACCAGAAATATTAATGAAGTTTTGTATTAAAAAAAAATGATCATCATGCTGCTTTCTTATTAATATTAATAAATTAAGACTGCAGAGTGATAATTAAAGATAATATCTGATTATTGTAAGAGAACGAAAACGTTATTGTTACTTATGTACATGCATTCAGAGACTATTATTCGTTTTTTAAATGTTCAGCTTTCAGTAAACTATTTTTTTTGTCCAAAGAACTCTTGAAATAGTTCTTCCATAATAATAAAGATAATTATTATACATTGTCCATGGAGTTGATAAACCCTCATAGGGAAAAACCAGCCTCTATTAAATTGGTAACTCTAAATTTTTAAAAATGGAAGAGGAGAAACCTGATGATTGAGTGTGATCACGGTCAAATCACCTCCTCGCACGACCGCTGACCAAGATATAGAATTTTTTTACCGAGTACTGGACCTAAGATCCCCTCCACGAGTTGTAGTGGTACACAGGTTTTATTATAAAATCCAGACTGACTTCTGAATGGACATTTTATTTATATTAAATGTTTCACTTTAATTTACATAGAATTGTTTTTACTTTTTATATACCTTAATGGGACCCAGCAGGCTGTGTATGGAAACAATTGATAAAGAATAGAAAGAGGAGAAATCTCCATCTGCCTACATACCAGTTCCCTGGGAGGAACTACAGGTCGTTAGTTCTCAGGGCTCCATAAACATTGGTTTTCTAAAACCATCTCGTCTTCAGAGCTTTTACCCAACTCTTACCATCTTCAGCCTCACATTTTCTTAATAAAATTATTAAATGTCGGCTCGACGTAAAACGAGATGAACATAAAGTTTTCTACAACATCCAGCGGGTTTGAAATGAAAACTAATGGGGGAAAAACTCTTTAATAATAACTTAATACATTCTTGACTTATAGGTTGCTTAAGTATCATTATTATTTTTATTTTAGAGAAAGACAACTTAAAACTCACTGGAGTCCAATTGTGCAGGAGAAAAATTAATTATATTGATGGGCTCCATAAGGTAATCGTAACTTAGAATAACTTGAAAAAGATTACCAATAAAATTTAATATATAACTCATTCCGAACAAATTTTTTTTATTGTTATGGCATTTAGACAAATATTTCCCCTTCTGTTGTAACTATCGTGTTTGCCGACGAGCATTTTATAAGGTACCAAAATTGAGATAAATCGCATTTTTCCAGACTAATATTCAAATTATATATTTTATTTTTATAATGTAATCAGTCTACGTGAATTAGAAGTTTCATGTAGTCCATATACCTACTTAATTAAATATTTTTAGTAAATTTAAAATTGTATTGTAGCAAGAAAAAACATATAAGTAAATGCTAACTATAGTATTAAGACATAACAGGGAATTATAGGGAATCTAACAATAGGGAGCCTTACAAAGATAGTTCTACAATATTTATAGTACAATACAATAAACAAGATAATCATTAAATTATAACCCAGTAAAAAAATTAAATAAATAAAATATCTAATTATTTATACCTAAGATTTAAAGATAATTAACAAATTATGTAAAAGATGTATTAAAAGATAATACAGATAATCTGAAATGATTTATTTTTAAAGCTGCCTGCATAAGGTAGTAGGTAGACTTTAATTGAGCCAAAGAATGAGAACTTTAATGTTTTATCTAACGAATCATTCATTATTCGTGCCTATCAATGTTGGCACCTAATGATAATAATCTTCCAACCTTTTTCAGTTAGCAAACAGGAATGATTTACTTAGAGTTTAATGTACATTTAACTATAACAATTTTAATTGATATTCGTAATTTTTTTTTTTTTATCATTCAACCTCAATATACACCGCGGGCAGTTGAAAATTCTAGATATGCCTCGAAAAGTTGAATAAACGTCTGTTCTATCTTCTTCTGTTGTATTAAAATAAAAACTAAATAAAAGGGTCAATAAATAAAAGAAGATCAAAATAGCCAAAGCTTTAAAAAAATTCTATAAAAACCAGGTTATAGAATTTAATTGATAATTTATTATTATCACCCATTCCTGTTAAATAATTTCAAAAACGTTGTTTAGGATCTATTGTCACTGTACTTGCTTCAGCGGGGCGGTAAGTATATTAAAATTCCTGTAGGTATTTTCTATTCAAACGCCCAAGCGGACTATTAAGAACAGAAGAAGAAGCAATGTGTAAAACTGAAAAAGAGTCTTCGTATACATATGTACAGAGTTTTAAAGGAAGGATAGGGGGAAAAATTCATGAGGTAAGAATGTATGCGTGGCAAAAGAAGAAGAATTGAACATTTTCATATCATATAAATACATACATTGAACATACATATGTTATATATACCGGACATAGGATAGAACCTGAGATATTACTATCAGGATACATTAACAGACTGAGAAAAATAGGGATGAGCAGGCTCTATTGTAATTTACTTTTAAGAATTTGTCAATGAGGAAGGAATTGGATATGGGATGTTCAGTAGGTAGGATGGAGGTAGTAAAGCAGTGAGTGCTTGGTAACAGGCCACATAAAAGGCCTCTTCCACGTCGTAAAAGGTTACATTGAAGTCATCAATGTAATTTAGAATAATTTTACTTCAACATTAAATGCTAGACAATTGCAATAAATAAATTATTTTTATTTATTTGTTACAGCTTGTTTTCAGGGTCAAGCCCTGGAGTCTGGCATCATAAATATTTCTTGAGTAATAATAATAAACTCTGTACAATAACAAAATAAGCTATCCATACAACATTTTACACATACCACTACTAACCACTCCTAATATCCTAAATATAGTAAAAATATCATCAAAATATCAACATGACAAATATATTAATCCCTCCCTTAACAACAACTACTTCTACCATATAATAAGTATAAATAATAATAAATATAAAAGTAAATATATACATTATACAATTCTACTTTTTCTAATTCTACTACATTAGAAAAATATATAAAATAAAATGTACATCAAAAAGCTCGGTTTAAACATCCTAAGTTCGTCTATTTTACCTAGTTAATTCTATTTTAACCTAGTAATGAAACCTTTTGATCACATGATGTTCGATTTTAATTTGCTGGATTTCCATACCCTATTATACCTCTTATAAATAAAAAGAGTTTCTTGACATCATTTAAATAATAATATTTGGTATGGTGTTTGTGTATTTATTCCTGAAAGAAAAGAATTTCTTAAAGAGCTGTATATTGGTATTGGTATTGGTATAGTGTCTCCTTTACCCTCATATTGCGGATTTGACACCCTATCTGTGGGTTAATTATGTGACAGTAACCTTTGGCTGAGAGTTTTATTTGGTATTTTCCAGAGATTCTGAGCTGAGCAATACACTTCTTGTAAGATAAATTAATGTCCATTTTAATATATTCAGGGATAATGTTCTGTTCTCTGTATAGAAAACGGGAATCGTTTGTATGACAGCGATTCCCTATCTTTTTCCACCAAATATTTTCTTTTAAAGTTAGTATTAGCCTTCTTTCCTTGTAATTATGATTATTTCTGATAACAAGTACAATGGTGACTGATGGCAACAAACTTCCTCCCACCGACATTTCGCGTTGCGACATTCGTTGCGACCTGCGCAGTAACTCCTTCCTCTGGAGAAATTCGTCGGATGTGTCGGAAGATCCTTTAATATTGTGAAAGGGGTGCTTTTCCGGTCACTGAACGCATCATGGAAAATGGTTGCTCAATGATCATCTATTAGTAAGAACATAGATGATAGTTCCTTTTATTTTCTCCTCCATTGTAAAAGTTTCGAAGTCATCTAAAATATCTTTTATCAGAGTGAGTCCATAAATACTCCAATTTCACTTTAAATTTAGACAAATTTATTTCGCTCTAAAACAGCCATGATGAGAGTCAACGAATAGGCAAGAAGAAAAGTAAAATTACTAGTGCATATATCCTAGCGAGAACTCTCCATTTTCTCCATAATTAAAATTTACAAGCGACATTGGGAAGCATTTTTACTTGCATTAACAATAACATATTAATTAATATAACATAATAATCAAAAAAGGTAGTCTAATCAACACAGTTGGTTAGGCAATATGTTGCACAGTAATTAGCAATATACCTACTTAATTGAGAAAAGTAGTTCCATAACCTGTTCAATCCATTCTTAATATTTTTCAGGAAACAAAAAAAAAAACCATTCCCCTGTGAAGAACCATTTTAATTGAGTAATTAAAATGCAGATTTAATCCATGTTACCAAAATGTTTCTCCAACAGATTTTTCACAGTCTTGATTTATGGGGACTTCAATAAGTAATATGAGACAAGCTACAACGGCCAAAAAATTCAGAGCAAAGGTTTGGATTTGAAACCACCTCTTCAGAAGATTCGATTCCAAATAGATTGTAGGGTAATTTTAAGGATCATGAAATTTCGTGGAATCGAATAAAAAAATGAATAAAAGTGTATTTCGGAAACTTATGGATTGAGCTGGTTTTGGAACTACAGTGAAGTAATATTCTCTTAATAATCAATCTGCCATTGGAAAACATCCCTTAAATTCAACAAGCGATATTTAGCTATCCTATTGGTGTAAATACTAACCCAGTAACCTACCTACAGGCTGATACACAATGGTACACTGTAAAAGAGAAGGATATTAACTGGAATACAAAAGCATATTAACTGGAATATAAAAGAATTGAAGAAGGCCCGGATGAGAACTTCGTCCCCACTGCATCGTTATAGGTATATAGGTAATAATATTCTTCATTATTAATTTTTTCTAATTATTTTTCATTTGTTGTACATATCTGCAAAAAGTAGCAATTTGTGTCACCTAAAGGACATGTGACAATATTCCACGTCAACTAAGATTTCTAGAAGATTATCGCTGAAATAAAATCCGGCGAAATATATCTACAAAATTTAAGGTTTTGAAAAAGTATTATAATTAGAATGTGTTGGGATGCATAAGCAGTATGGAGAATGGGACCTAATATATCATTCTGCGGTACACTAAGGTCGATGCCTTACAATGTTTATAGTACAATTAGACCTGTTTCCATCATTCAACTTACATATGTTAGAGGTTTAATATTGCTCCATACTCTCTTCAATGACTTCTGGAATCAGAATTTCACAGAATCTCTTTTGATTGCTCCTCTGACAACATACACTGCTTATAAGATCTAGAAAAGATGGGTATTATAACAAACAATATAATTTTGTTTTTTCTTAATGAGATATAATTTTTAAAAATCCACGTTCGGCTTGACATTTTTTCTATACCCCATTTCTTATTTTAAAAGGTATTTCACGAAAGATGTGTACTTAGAATTGGATTTTCAAAGTCGTAGCACAAATTTCCACAAATACGATCAAGAAGCTAAAGACCTAGATTATATATTTTATATTTACTACACATTTATTTATCTTATACTTAGGTATAATTAATCATATTTTAGATAGGAATCTTTTTTACTCGACATGCGGAGAATAATAAAAGAGAAAACAATCGATGATATCAGGGACGAGTGATAATAGATTTTATACCGTCCTCGGACATGCCCGAGCAGTGTAAACAACACTTTCACTCAATACAGTACATGAATTATTTATAACACAAGCTTGCATAACAGTTCCCTAACGCTCTATAACATTTATACAAGACACATAAAGTAGTGTCAATGAAGCACTGTTGCATTGTATACAATCAATCTGGTCCTGTGCATACTAAGTTTTTTTTTTTCTTGTTCAACCCCATCCTCGCCGTTTTAGGCTACACGGGGATTTCCCGGGTCAGGAGAAAGGGTGGGGGATTGATGCCGAATATTATTATAATTCCCCTTGCTCCGAGTTTTGAACTTGATATCTTCGGGTTCCGAATCATATGTTGCCGTGGGCAACGCGTATTTCCTAACGCGTTTGCCCACTCTGCCAACCCGCCACCACTGTGCAAACCAACTATAACTAGTTCAGTACTATTAAAGTTCAATACTCACATCATCGCGCTATTCATTCCTCTTGCACTGAGCCTAAAGCATTACTCCTACTAGGATGTCAGCATTACTGGAATAATATCATTTTCCTTATAATTAACTACAGCCAAGCTACTAAAGAAGTCAAATCTTTGACCAATCGACTGTGAAAATAAGAAAGATGCTGCTTAACTTGTTTAAAAAGACCATAAAAAAACAACTATTACAGGAGGAAAATAAATAAAAATGGAATTGCAAACCTGCCAACAATTCTAAAACTTACCCTGGTGTTTCTTCAAGCCGAATCAATAAGTTATCTGGAAATTAGTTCATGTCTAACATTCAATCTACATCGTTTTTCGCAAAACTATTTCCCCTGATCGAAATGCGCGCAACCAAAGCGCTAAAATTTATGAGCATATATATAGGAAGCTCATTTGCGAAATAGGATAGGTTCAGTAGTGCGGTTGTTTTTGTGTAAAATTTCCCAGGAGCTCACTAAACTTTATCGCTGGTTCCAGATCCCCACAGAAATTCTTCAATTATTTTAGTTCAGCTTGATTTTTTAATATGGATCTTTGTATCAGATCATTAAAGTAAAACTGCAATGGTTATTATTGCAGCTTATTTTTTTCCATATTTTACAATTTGACTTAATAGCGTTAAGGTGTTCTTAAAACCTAACTTTTGATTTGCCGATATTTGTACATAATTCGCCTATTTCAATGTGGTTGCAGCCAGAAGTTTTCCACTTGTTTTTTAAATTAAAGTAATAAAGCTTTGAAATTAGGATGAAATTGTTCTAATCGAAAAATTTCTAATTCATTTTCTATTAAATATGTGATGATGTAACTTTTCTACTCTTGTGATTGGGTCCATTTCATGCAATATCATAAAGTAGGGTAAACCGAACAGTTATTGACACCCTTAAGACTACATTTCTGTGATGAAATTAAAAAAAAAAACTTTCGATGAAGGGATCAATTTGAAACTTCCAATAGCTCCTCTTTATCTATCCTTGAGGTTTTTAAAAGATTTTTTTTAAACTCAAGAGTTTTTTTTTTTCGGGTCAAAAGTTCAATGGTTTTACCATAAGGCAATATTTATTGTAAAAAGTGCAAAAACTAGTTATTGAGGCCCTGTGGGTTTAATTGTGAAATCTTCCATATGGTTAGCTTGCTAAACACTTACTTCATAGATGACTTAGAGGACCCTTCAAACATTAGATTCATGTATATCTCGAAACAAGATTAGGATTGTTTACTTATTTCTTTAAGTTAAAGTTTGGGTGTCAATAATTGTACTGAGTGTCAATAACTGTCTGGTTTACCCTATATAAAATATCATCAGAAGTGCAGATAATGCTCATGGCATCGTCATAAACAAAATAGTGCCTGACTGCTGTAAACGCGATATCACACCAAATTACAAGGACGAAACAACATTAGCGCCAACGCGCTGTAACTAAGAAAAATTAATCGCGATAGAAATTGTGGTCATAGGTTTAATGGAAGAAACCAATAAGGAATAGTGTAAATTATTGATAGCTTGCAGTTATTGGAAAAGAGCTCAAGGATTGTAATCCAGTCCAAATAAGAAGAAGTAAAAAAAAAAGAAGAAAGACGAAGATAATTGTACGGCCCCATTCCCCGCAAAGTTGGCAAGTAGTCGAGTGTCCTCACGCTTGTCACTGGACGAGAACACACAGGAACTCGCTTACATCATTATTATACCGCCAACTTTCCGTCCAGCTTGTACACTCGACGTTGTTGTAGATTTTTTCACTTTTCATAACATCATTTTTAAAACGATGAAACATTGTTCATAACTTTGAAAGTAGTAGTATTAAGAATCGAGACAAGTTAAGTCGGCCAAAATAAAAGGGAGACTGCCAATATTATAAAACCTTTTTTACTAGTCACTTTACCGTCAACGGAGTGGTCCCTTCGGATTCAAAAGCATAGAAACAATAAAAAACGATGCATTTGATCTACATACAGCAAAATTAATTTGCACACATATTGCTTTTTGAAACCCCCTAAAGGCTGGTTAAATTTACTTCTAATTTGAATTTACTATTTACTATTTATATATTTTTTATTTCACATACCTATATATGAAATATATAGTAAGGAAAGTATTGTCGAAAAATTTCGACTTCCGGTTTTCAACGGAAATACACGTTTTGGGGTTCCCTGAGTCCAAATAACCAAGTCCCGAGAAATGGTCTGTGTGTGTGTTGTGTGTATGAACAGACTAGCTCAAAAACTGTAGGCCACACAAAACTGAAATTGGGTATTTGGTGTATGTATATGCCCGCGATGTGACAGCAAAATTGGTCAAACGGAGGGGGTACTTTATATAAAGAATTTTGTTTATTTTTTACGTTTTTCCAAAAAACGGCTCTACCGATTTTGATTGAACTTGGTATTTATTTGGTATTTTGATTGAACCGGCGATGCGACAGTCAAAATTTCATTAAAATTAATTAATTGGAGGGGGCACTTTACTTAATAAATGTTGTCCCATTTTCACGTGTTTTTTTTTTATTTACTCAAAAACGGCTTTAACGGTTTTGATCAAACTTGGTATTTGATCTATTTATATGCCCGAGATATGACTGTAAAAATTTCATCAAAATTGATCAACCGAAGGGGGGAACTTTACTTAATACATTTTGTATAATTTTCACCTGTTTTTTTTATTTAGTTAAAGTTGTGTGTTTCGCGCATCGCACCAGATTTTTTCATTATTGGATTCATTACTCGTCCAATTTAGATAATGAATATTGAGCAAAAGAGATTTATAAAATTATTAAAACTTTTCATTTTGTACCTTCTTCGTCATCTTCTTTCGCTTATCCCCTTTGTGCCTTTCAGCATAAGGGAGTGCATAGCCGGGAATTCCACTCCTCTCTGTTCCTTGCCATATTCTTGGCCTGTCCGAGATATTTGCTTCTTCTTCTGCAAAGTCTATTAATATATTACTATATTCGAGATAGAACATTCCAGGGCGTCTTCTAGGTCTTCTACCATCCGGAACGTAGTATTCTCTCTTCTATTTCGAACACGACCCCTTTTAGTCTTACCAGCGGTTCTGCGTAAAAATTTCTTTTCAGCAGCTGTGGATCTGCTCTCCTGCTTGTCTGCCAATATACAGCTTTCTGCGCCCTGCAAAAGTATTGGAAGATACACCGATTTAAATACATGGAGCTTGACGTCCTTAGTCACCTCTCGCTTTCCTACATTTTGTAAAAAAAAATTCTAGAACACAATTATCTGTAAAATGCTGTTCTGAGGCAAGGGCGTCTACAGGATATCGTCTGGGGAGGCAGGCTGGTAAAATATATGTCGCGGGGGGAGGAAAGGTTCAATGTATTTTGACCTTCTAAGACTTTATTCGTTTTTTTAATAAAACTTATTGTTATTTAAAAGTTGTAATGCATTATATTTAAAAGTTGTAATGTTTGTTTATATAATGTTATAATGTTAGACACATCGCTTCCTTCCACCCGCACACAAAATTTTTTTCTTTAATCATCAGCTGAGGGAGTCACATTGAAATTTCTTCCGATCCTAATTCCAAGGTAGGTGACTTCCTCACTCAGACGCATCCTTCCTCCTTGAATGACCATTGTTATAGGGTGAGCCCTCTCAGTCCTGCCTCTCAGGAGGATGGCCTGAGTCCTGGGCAATTGGGAGGAAAAAAAATTTCCATCATCTGGAGACAGATTACAGTTACAAAATGCATCACAACACATATTCTTGATGTAATCTGCGTTCAAAGATCGTAATACATTTACGATTTTCATCGTAATCTTGCAGAAAAATCATGTAAGAAACAAAGATAATTGGTTGAAATTACTATTTCTACTAGGACATAAACGGTTTTGAATTAAATATATAAACGACAATGGCAGCTATTAAACCCCCCACCTAACTTCAACTGGATGGCATGAGACGATTTAGTGCCGCGGCTGTCCCGTATGATTCATTAAAATCATTCAGATTACAGTACTTACGCCATTTTTTACAGGCGTTACAATATAGGAACTGGTCACTTTTTGTAAAAAAAGTTATTTTCATATCATCATAATATTAATATATATTTTTTTTCTATAAGTATGCAAAAATAATTTTAAGATATAATAGTATTTTATATAGTTATACTGTAATAAACTTAATAATAAATTGTAACACTGGGCCTCTTTTTAATTAAAAGAAAGCGCCTTTTTTTCCCCCATGTTAAAGGAAGCAATCACTTAGCAACAAATCACGATTAAATCAAACATGAAAACTTCTCCATATTAAAAATCTCATGGACTCCATCATACCCGTTTGATCAAAAAATGACACAATTTTTTGTAGTCGAATAAAAAAAAAAAAATAATAAAAAAAAAAACCTAAAACTTTTTAGACTAATTAATTAGAAGATAAAATATTCGACCACGGCCGGGAATCGAATCTGCATGCAGAATGACCTGATAAATGTAAGGGGAAAAACAACAGTATAAAAAACTCGTGTATGAGTCGGTTATTTTTATTCGTTTTAATAGTAATTTTTATATACATGCATGTTTGTGCTCCTGTGTGAGAACTGAATTAATCATTGCATTGTACCTTCTTAACTTAAGCTTTCAAGAGATTTTTTAATATGTTAGTATCTTTGGGAGAGAGAGAAGAAATCTCTGTTTACGGTCGCCATCTACTGCTCTGTTTAATATGTAAATGGATATAATTATTGGGGAAATATTTGAACTTTAAGTAATATTATATGATAAAATATAATGCATAGAAAGATATTAATAGTTACGCAAAAGTATTGATAGATAACTTTTACCTTTTATGCAAGTTACTAATTTACGTTTGCATTATTGGTCTTCCTGTTCAAAACTGGACTTAACCTTGTCTGCCTGAAAGGCCTGACCTCACGTTCAGGAAGTATTCCGTCTTTAGAGAAACTAATGCCCCACTCTTCCTCATTTCAAGTATTATCACAACGTCAATAATTTTCATAATTATCAATAATAATAATGATTATTATTAGTAGTAGTAATGGTTATTACAAATGTCGGTTAGGTATTATGATAGGGTAATATTATTAAATACGTATAATTAAACTGTATAATTTAGATGTTAAACTCTGCAAACAATACTGATGAATCTATTTATTTTAATTTTGATTTTAAATAATATTACCCAACAGTTTATGTCGGCCGCAAAGTTTCAAAGGGTCGCAAAAAGTAATTAGGTGATTTGGTAATGAATCGTAACGTTTTTATTTGAAATTTTTGAAGTTTTGCAAGTTGGTTTTTCCAACTTTGGACTTTGGTCCATTTATATAGAACATGTCAAACAGTGAACCTTACACACTGACTTCCATTCCCCAAAAGTTGATTAACACATAGGTTTATAAACTTATAACACTTAAGTTATAAGACATTACAGTCACTTAGTAAAATATTTTTAAAATATATAGCTACTGTTTCCATTCCCATTGAATTTGGTTGGCTACACCACTGTACACCCTTCACAAGACGAAAAACGCGCTGGATGAGAGATCTCTTTAAATAGCAAACTAGGTTGATTGAATGAAGGCAGTCATAGCTACTATTGTGTGACATCCTTCTTCAAGCCTGTTGATGTATGACATGTTGTATTGTTAATTTCCGGTATTGTCTAAGATTTTCACGTTTACTTACCTATATATTAAATATATAGTAAGCAGAGTATTGATATCGTGAAAAATTTCGACTTCCGGTTTTCAACGGAATTACACGTTTTGGGGTCCCCCAAATATAAACAAAAATAAATAAATTAATGTGGAAGAATGTGTGACTTTGAGAAATGGCATTTAACAAAACACGTCAATTTCTAATCAAAGTAAGTTGGTAAGTGAAAGTTGTGTGTTGCGCGCATCGCACCAGATTCAGACATCCTTCTTCATGCCTGTTGATGTATGACATGTTGTATTGTTAATTTCTGGTATTATCTAAGATTTTTTTTTCATTTTACATCGTGAGATATGTTACATTTTCCATGTCATCGAACAATGATGTTAAAAAACAACACCTGAGGCAATACGCAGGCAGCCCCCAGTCATGGCTCTATCGCTGGTCTGTTTTTTTTTTTTCTCCAAGCCCCGGTGATCTGCAGTTTTCAATCAACGAAAATCGTTATCCTTTCACCGCAGCGTTCTCTATCTCTCCCTCCTGCTATTATCGGCTGGTAAAAGTGCATCTAAAGCTAACCGCCTTCGTGTCCGAGTCATGATTTCAATGCCTTAATGATCTATGATCTTATACCTTTCTTTTCTAATTAGCATCGCCTCGAAATCTATATTTTTTAGTAACGAAAAAAAAATTGTAGGGCTTGCCAAATGTTTTTAGCTTACTTAAGGTTTTTATTCAGTCTTTCCGATTTTCTAGTTTTAAATGTTTAATTCATTTCGGATTGTAATCAATCCGGGTATGACCTAATAGTTTTGCTTTAATATTTGGAAATGTCGAAGATACAAATAATTAAATCCCTGTCATTCTTCAAGTATTCTCACGATCTCATTGTTTTTTAAATAAATTGTTTTTTTCAATTTAGTCTAGTTGTTTAATTTAGAAGAAGAGTGGAATAGCTTAGTGAATAAGGTTGTATACTACCATTCCCTTGGTCCTGAGTATATGTAGGAAGTGTGGTCTATAATTCTTTTGAGAATTTTATACACTACGAACCATTGATGGTTCCACTGACATTAATTGTAATGAAATGTTGACTGAATAATGGGGGAATGATAGAAATAATTAATCTATTGATTGCACAAAATATGGTGTTATATTCATGACTATATATAAAATATGGCTGGAAAAGAAATGGCCGGAAAGTTACATTGGGTGTTAGTTTAAAATTTTGACTCAAATAATTTGATGCTGACTTCTCCACGGGTGAATGATGAATTTAAATTGTCTCCTACCTTGATATTTGATGTAGTTGAATAAAATGGCTCTTCAGGTGCCTGTGACTAAACTGAAAATTTCGCTGGCCAGCACTCGACTTCTCCATCTCCTTTCTCGCCAAGATCCATTAGGGCCTTCGAAATTTACACATTCATGATTTGACGATGAATATATGCCGAAATTAGGTTCTGCCACCATGCGATCTTGCTGCCCATCTCGTCATAACCGTTCGTTTTTTTTAGGAATTTTAACCGAAAAAAATATTGTCGTATAATTCAATGATAAGTATGTTTTATGATTTAGTCTAATTCGAGGCCGAAAATATATTGAACGTTCAAATATAGGGATTTAAATCTTAAAATCGATATATCGTCGATCGATCGAATTCTATTATGGTATTTCAGCACCCTTCACCCTCTACCAGTATGGAAAAAATCGGAACCAACTATTGCCAATAATAGGAGTTATATATATTTAAATACTTTCTTTTCATAAATTACATAGTTAACGTGGAAGAAATTAAAACGCATTTTTATCCAATAATTTTAGAGCCATTCTTCTTATTTATAAATTTGTTTGGTGCAATAATATAAAAAGGCAAGCTCAATAGGAAAAAAGTAAAATTTATTTTAAGCAATATCTCTGCTCATGTCTCTGATATTATTTTTTTTTTTCCTATTGAGCCTTACATTTTATATTATAGCACCAAACATATTATACAAATAAGAAGAATGGCTCTAAAATTATTGGATAAAAATGCAATATTTTTTTCGGTTAAAATTCCTAAAAAATAGGGTATTTTCAATTTATTTTTTTGGATTTTTTTTTCATCAGACATTAATTATTTAAACTCCTTTCAAATAGAGCAATGACCTGAAAACTACATGTATATGAGCAGACAGCTTAATAGATAATAATCCTGACTCATTTCATTCTCCATGTATAACCCTGTACCTTATAAACTATTGTCATTTAGTCAGGAGTTAAAGATTTTTGGCCGCTAAATCACAAAATTTTCCCACTGTGCTTCCAACCCATGAACTTTGCCAATTCTTAATTTTATTATGATATAATAAATATATTATGATATTATAGAAACTAAAAGATAAAAGCTTACATGTTTCGAGCTATTGCCTCGAACATAGGATGTTTCGGATAATTATAGACTTAGTTTCGGATAACATCTTTTGAATTATAGCAATTATATATAAAATTTCCTATCCAAACAGTTCCTACAAAGGCCATTTTCTGTTCCTATCTCTTATGGATAAATCGTGGTTTTTGTGAGTTTTCAAGAAACAGTTGATTTTCGTTAAAAATCTCTTATAGATTTTAAATTAAAACAAATAGGATTTTTTTAGGTTTTTAATTATATTTAATTATTTAATTATTTAATTTAACCAACGTTTCGACACACTTTGCACTTCATCATCAGGCTGACTCCTTAAGGTCTGATGGGGCTGTACTCCAGCCAGGTCTCCTCAGAACATAGTGACTCGGCCCTGACGACCTTCAAAGTGGGTACAAATGTAGGTAACAATGGTTATGCTATTTTTTTAATTAATCTTATTTGACCACAACTTGGTCCATCCTCTACTAGATGGATTTTTTTTTTTTTTTCGCTATGTGATTGATGTGCACTCAATTTTATTAAGACTATCAAATCTGCAAAAATAGTACTTAACATAAATTTTTTCAATAATAAAAACTATGCGATGATTTAAAAAGCTGTGATTCCATGTTATTGTATCAATACCTTTTGACATCGGTACCATAAGCATCGGTTCCCAAACTAGGGGGCGTGAAGTAGAGTGAAGGGGCGCGTAATACTTGTTAAATATTTAAAAAATCTCGGAACAAAACAAAGTATTGGAACCAACTTGATGTTACCGTGACTTAGGTTGTGCCCTTACTAAAATTCAACCGAGAATAGGCATACTTGTTCAGAAAACGCAAGCTCATCCATCTCACTAACTTATTTTACTCTTATGAGTAGGTATTTCTTTAACTTAAATTGAAACTTATAATTTTGTATGTTTTGACAGTAAAAATAAATATTTTGTTTTCAATACAATTCTCAATGTGTTTTTAATATACCCATTGCATATACAATTTATTGTTTTAGGAGGGCCTGTGAGGTTTTTATTTCAACAGGAGGGTACAATAAAGTTTGGGAACCGATGACTTAAAGGATCCACTCAGGTCTCTCCTTTGCAAGACCTCCGTCCATGGGCGTACCCAGCGGGGATCAAGGGGGGCAGCTGCCCCCCCCCTGGAAGGCTGGATGCAATAATTTTTTAAGCTTTTAAGGCGGGAAGCAGTAATAGAATAATTTTTTTCAAGCAAATAATTGTAATAACTTAGTTGATAAATCGCTGCTATAATTATACATAATTTTGGTTTCATTTACCTTTCCCGCGGTAAAATGTTACAACCTGAACGAACATAGCTTGCCCCCCCCCCTAGTTTTGATCCCGGATACGCCCTTGCCTCCGTCACCGCTGAAGATCTGCAAATATGTTGTAAAGGGTTGGACCCTTTATAAATAAATAACCTCACTTATTTACATATACTTTGAATATACTCGTTAGGGTGACATTTGACCTTTCGCCTCCCGCCTCGCCGCCCTCACTTCCTGCTCCCTTTACGTAAGAGATGGACAGAGCCCCGGACCGCCCGGTCAGCGAGCGGCACATCCTGGAGGCGGAAGTTCCGCTTTCACGGCTATGAGGAGCTTTGTTTCGCAAGCGGACCGAGAGGATGACGGAGGCATTGTGCAGCTGACACCGCCTCCTTCGCACGAATCCCCTTTGCATGAATTGCCTCACCCAACCGAGGAGTGTCCTAACCCCTTGAGCAACGGCAACGGCTAGTGGTGGAGGCTTTTGTGCTAGATCCTTAATCATGTGGGGGTTATCACTACTGCAGGGTCAAAGTTGGGTCATCATGGTGGGACCAAAACTTAATATATAGAGAAGCTTAGTTACCACCTGAATAAAATATTTAACCCTTTGCAATCGAGGTCTCCGGAGCGGAGCCATTTAAAATTTGACTTCAAACTCGAGGGCTCCGCTAAAGAGACAATGCAAATAATTTTCAGTTTTTAACATATAAGGACAACAAATCGTAAAAACTATAAATAGGATATTTCGCTTTTGATGAAAAATGACGGTCGCGGCTCGCGGTGTTTTTTATTATTTTTATAGTAGGCACGTTAATCTTTTAACATCGGCCATATTTTGTGGTTTTAATTCATCTTTTATCTCAATTGTACAATAATTTAGTTCGGGGCACCAAACAATCCCTTTACTTTGATTTAGTTTCTTAAGTGCTTCTACTTTAACCGGAAAGTTATTAAGTAGATTTTCACATTTTAGGATAGCTTTTCTGATTGGATATCTGAGAAAACTTCAACTAAAAAGGTCCAATCTCATAACTTTTCAACTGTTTTTACTTCTCCAATTAGATTTTGTATGCTTTTATATACAAGGAACTGCGTAGCCTTTGTGAAATCTAATGGATTTCCATCGTTGTCCGCTCCGGTTCTCTTAATTATCAAAAATGTAACACAATTTTTAGGTCTATTTTCGGTATTTTTATAAAATTATAAAAAATAATTTTGAAATTAATATAAAATTACAAAAAAATATAAAATAAAATTTTTTTTTTTTTTTTTACTACGGGTTATTGAAGCTTCACAAACACATATAACCTAAATTTCATTACAATTCCTTATTTGGTTCTAAAAATTTACTTTCGCGAATAAGTTGCCGGAAGGTAACGTCCGAAACGGTGCCGAGTGCCAAGCGTTAATATTTCATTAGTATACTTTACTAGCACTACAACCCATGGATGGTAAAACGTTCAGTTCTTGGTAAGGAAGTAATATTTACCGATCAGCGGTCGTGGAAAAAGAGCCTATTTCACCGAGATGACGCCCAACCACCAATCTTCTTCTGAATGAATTATTTAATTAACAGTACAAGTGGGTACCCAACCGTTGTACAGAGGCTAGGTGAGCACCCGGAGGGTTTCCCACCCCATGGTCGATCCTCAGCCGAAGCAAATGTCCATGCCATTGCTGGTCTCCAACCAGGGAGAAGACCTTGAATAATAACTAGCGCACTGCCCTAATCATTCAGATACCCACAATGTAATTATTTTTCTGTTAAATATACCGCTAGGTTTTATAACTACTTATCAAAATAGTCACTTTTTTTTTAAATACTTCTATAGTTTTTGCTTTTCTTTACTACATTCATTTCAGTGTATTCTAATGTTGCGATCATTAGATAATTTACAGATTTCACTCAGATAACTGATATATATTTTAAACTAGTTTTAAATTATTGAAATAAAAAATTATGTTCCCCTCTATTTTTTTCAGTATTAGCCGAAGAATGGGAGTCAGAAGTTTAAATTATTTATTACATAAAATTACAAACATAAGAGGTATTTATAAATATATATGTAAACGGCTTGTTGATTTTATTTCATTTCTTTATATTTCACAGTATATTTTTACTGTCCCGATAAGAGCAGCAAAATACAATTTGAAAGAGCTAATCTAATCAGTAAAACGTGAAAGCATCAGAAGCTTTAATCACCTAGATTGTGTGATCATTTCGTTTCAATTTCCCTCCGAAGTTTCTAACTTCCCAGAACTTCTCGATCTTTCATCAGAAGTCAGTATCGCGAGAAAGTCAAGGGTGTCTCCGATAACCCATATTGCGCTACAATAACTCATTGTTAAAAGAAGAAATAACTGACTTATGGCTATCAATATCATATTTTCTCTCTTAGATGGCAGATCTGAAAATATTCAGAACTGCGAGGCTTACGTAAGCGTTGACGAGAAAGTAAGATCCTGGCCAATCAGAAAACAAGTCCCAAACTTATCGGAAACAGGGTGAGGCGCTAAGAGATTTATTCAAATGCTCAAGGATCGTCAGTTCTCGGGTGAACAATCATTTATCATGCAAGCAGTTGCTTGCAGCAGTTCCTCGGGCACATGAATAATTATAAGTGGCAAAGGGATCCAAAGGCAAAGCAAAGGGAGGGGTAGGTGTCGACGATATGCAATAGTGGCGTGATCATTTCTGAAAGGTCGCAATATAATGCGTGAATATTTGATGAAGAACATAAACTTTATATTATTTCGCGAAAGTATTTCATTTTGAAAAACTAATATCTTCTAAAGTAACGAAAAGCAAGCCTATACTCCAAAAAAAAAAGGGGGAGTGCATTAATGAAAAATGTACATGAAACTGGGGATTGCTTACAAAAAGTCAGATTTTTTTTTTTTTTTATCTTTTTTGGGGAAAGGGCCCCATTATGGGATTGTTACCTAATATGGGATATGTGATTTTTGGATATAGTTAGTACTACAAAGCAGCTTTTATTCTATAACATTGAAGATTAAGGTCGCATTGGCACATAACCTTGTCACATGGTTATACATTCTTATCCTATTGGATTATTTTCAGTGAAGTGCTATTTAAGGATTCAAAACTTTTTTCGTGATTATTTTGACCTGATATTTCAGGCCTCAAGGAAAGCCGAACTCCCTTAATCATTGTTTATCTTCAATGTTGAATAATTCATTACAATATTTGCTAACTGCTTTCTTATTTTTATTACATACTGAAGCACAATAACCTTTAAAAAAGAAAAAAGCCACATCCCCTAATATGGGATACCCATTTCTTCTATTATGGGATATCCCATATTGAGGCACCTTTTTTTCACTGTTATTAATAGATTAAAATGATTTTAATGAAATATTACTTTAAACCCTGAGTTTTTAGAAACGTGTATTTTTTTTTATCAAAATTTAGAAAATGAAGAAACTAAAGATCAATGTTCCTACCGTGGAGTGTCCTGCTATGAGAGCTGCGTTGAACTCTTAATCCACAAATTTTCATTGTAATTTGAGAAAAAAAATCTGTCATCTATCAAGTTTTGATTATTTGAATATCATTTAAAAATTATAAAAAAGAAATGTCTTTTTTTTTTTTTGTTCCTCCCCTTCCTCGTCTCTTAGGCTATACAGTTTCCCGGGCCAAGTGAGAAGGTGGGGGATTAATGCCGAGTAATATTATTAAATATCCCCTGACTCCGTGTTTAGAACTTGCTACCTTCGGGTTTCCGATCATACGTTGCCATGGGCATACACAACATATTTCTTTGCGAATATCTTCTGTATAATAAAAAAAATTCCCTTTATATGGTATATTTCATTTTATATCATGGTCCCTAATACGGGATATGTATCTCAAATAAGGACACCCTATCCCATATTAAGAGTCTATTTTCAAGAAGTACAAATGTGACTTTATCTCACTTTAACTATGATTACAAATTTCAAAAAGGAGATAAGGGATGTTTTTCATTTTTGATGTGGTCTACTACTACTGCTAAACGTATAACAACATTTTTTGAATCGTCTAAGCAATTGAGAGCCAACTAATTAAATATTAAAAAAAAAGTATCCCATAATAGGACATTCTCCCCTACTATTAACTTAAACACAATGCATCGCACTAAATACTCTATAGTTTTAAAAATAGGAGAATATGGAATTGCTGGACAAATGATATGCTTGACAAGTTTAAAACAGGTTGGTCGTTTGGCCAAAATCGATCATAAAAGATCGACAATTTTTACCATTTCGGCGGAAAAATGAATTACAACGCCTCCAACGAGAAGACTGCTACTACAAATGAAAAATATCAAATTTTCCGTCAAACTAGCTCCTTAATAATAAAATTTATGAGCCATAATTTTCTAAATATAAAGAAAAAACTTTTAAAAATGTCCAAACATTTTACGGGTTTTATGCCAAAAAAGTGGAAGAATTTATATTAAAAAGATATTATTTATATTATATAAGAAATTATATTTAAAAACTTGGGCTTTCCAAGCAGTTTTATAATATAAAAAAAATCGTTTACTCAACCTTTTGCAAGTAAAATGTAAATTTTCCCAGAGTATAATTGGCTTTACCGATTTAGCACATCTATGCTTAACAATTCCCTTTAAAGCAATGTCCCAATGTATCTTTGTTAAAAAATTTGTTGTTAGTAGTATTTATATATCTAAAGTTTAAAAGTTCCTATTATTTTTGTAGATAAATAAGAGCGCTGTTTTCAACTTCTTTTTGTTCATTTTATTTCTTCCTTTTTTTTACTGGCCAATACAGCTCTTTTTTTTTTTTTTTTTTTTACTTTATAATTAATTTCGTCGACAATCCGTTAAAAAGGAGAAATATGCTTTTTTTAAATGGTAAATAAGTTGAATTAAAATTTTGCCAAGGACGAAATCAGCATAAATCAAATGAAAAGAGGTGAACGAAGGTTCAATTTTTTATTTTTTAAAATTGAAAAAAAAAAATCAATGTTAAAACTGAGTCGGAAACAGTGACCTCATTTTTATCCAAAAACTTTGACTTCAACCTTGTCAAACCCAAGGTAGTGAGTGATAAGCAAAAATTAAAACAGAAAATGACTAAGATAATAATCTATTTTGTTTAAATATAAGTAAAAAGATATTGGAAGATATTTTGTATATTATAGTTTCTCGCAACATTTGAGATCAATCAATTATACTGAATAGTTTCTAAACTTATATATCTAATAGAGAAATTTGCTAAAGTGGTTTTTTTTTTTATCATGAATAACATGAGGCAGGAAACTACGTCTTCCGGGTTTATTCGTTTGTATAAATATTCATGAAATGTTACATATATCGCTTCTTAAAATGAATTTATTCACTCTTAGAACAATTCCCCTGAATATCGGACAAAAGATCTCTGACGAGATCAAAAGGATAATTTCGTATTGTAATGAATCTTTTCTTCCAAGACTTTTCCTAGTGAGTCCAAGGGCGAAGGTGATCTGTTGTGCTTCATAATGATGCATCAATGCAATGCTCTTTGAATATTCAATTAACATAAATGTATTTTGAACGGAATAATTTTTATTAACATGGGAGATTTTATTCAATAATTGATAAATAATAATTAGTGACCTAATTGAAGTTTCGAATCCCCCCTTTTTGATCCCCTCTAATTTTACAGAGGCAGAAATTTCATTACATGATGTATTAAATTGTTATTATTTTTTTCTAGCTTACTTATTTAAACTTTATTAAACTAAATCAAAAGATTGGCCATTTTTAATACAATAATCCGCATCAAACTCGATTTTATCGAAAATGTTACTTCTACGGTCCACAAATACAATCTATAATACTGATCAGTTGCAGCTAATTATTTTTCTTTTAAATTAACTATATATACATTTTTTTTAATCATACCATTCATAATTTCACAACATACTAATTTTTCAACGTCTAATTTATTTTTCTTTAATTTTGACTGTAGCATTAGGCAATTAATTTAAGAACTTTTACATAAGAAGATATTTTTGTTTTAATTTTAATTCCACCTTCCTCAATTTAAAATGTGAAACTTTCGAAATTAATAATTAAACAAAAGATCATTAATTTACGGCTTTTAAGTTATTTTTTTCAACTTTTTTTTAATCATAACTATCTCTAATGGGAGGATGATCAATCGATAATAAATTATAAATATGTATAATTTTATCCTAAAAATTAAATAAAATTTAATATAATCTAGTATTAATATTTTTTACTTATTTTTTACTTTATTGCTAATCAGTAAAATTTAACAATAATAATAAATAATTTTTAAAAATATATAATACTCAACGGTTGATATGAGCAAATTGACCTAACATGCCTAGTGTTTATAACCTTCACTAGTTACTTTATAAGTGAAAACCCAAAAAAGGTTCTGGTATTCCGGGAACATTCCAAGCGCTCTGATTGGTCCTTATAGTGTTTTTTTGTTTTGTTTTTTTCCCATTGACCATATTTAGCAAAACGGTGCGTTTTTTAAAGAGTTTTTGGGTTATATCTCAAAACCTATTTGATCTAGAAAGCTGAATCAGGTGTCATATTTTTCAGTATTCTGTGCTGTTTATTGATGTTTATGTGCTGTTATGTTGCTTCCGGTTGGAGTATCTTCATTTTTTTAGGGTTTTATCCCTATCGGCACCACTGTGCGGCGTGTACCACCGGTGGCTCACACTTGACAGCCTCCTCGGCCATATAAGTAGATTTTTAACACTTTGACTGCCGAAAAAGGATACCTGAGAGTCCCGGTAGTTTCGACACCATTTTAATATTCAATTCTCTGACAAGAGGACAGTTACTCGATTTCAGGTGACATGGCAGCCAAAGTGTTAAGAAAGTAGAAGTAATTTCTATATATCTAACAATTAAAATAAAGAAAATTTAACGTGAATTCATTTATTTGTATTTATTTATATTTATATTCATGTAAACGTATAAAGGTTTATTTTTTAAATAACAATTGTAATTAATATCGTATTATAAACATAACTAGTAGGATAGTATTTTTTATTGTTTATTTTATAATTGTTGGATTGCCAATACTGCATAATGCTCTGGAATAGCTCCCGTCCGATAGAGCGAAAAGCAGTAAACTCGGCCGAGTAGCGTGGATTATAGTCCCAGCTTGAATATGTTAAAGAACAGTAGTAAACCTTGAAAGTTATGTTCCTATTAAACATTGTCATTACAGGTCACACATACATTACACTGTCATTGTTTTTTTTTAAATTGATATTGCTTATGAGTAAGAGTTAACAATAATGGTTACTGCTAAAAGCGACGTTTCTCAAGATAGGTATTCGTATATTGTAGCTCTGAGAAAGATGTGAGACAGCTGTCTAGATCTTATAATCCAGGACCACTAATGCTGAAGCAGACAGCACCCCGGCAATACGCACCCTAATCACAGATATTAACTGGAGGTTGTCGTTTTCTCTCCCGTCTCGATTTCACAACTACCTTGGGTGCATGTACTATCAATTCAACAATGTTCGACAATTGTAGGTATAAAATTGTATAATTCACTTGATTATGATCCATGATGTGGATGAGAGAGGAAATTATGTCGTCAGGGCCGGATTGAAGCAGTGAATCCTTTCAGGAGAAAGAAAGTAACTTCGACTTTAGAAGGAAATGATGGCCCTGAGGAACGACTAAAGATTGTACATTGGTGAAGGATCAGAGCATGGAAGAGAAGCATCTGAAGTCATCATGAATCCTGGATTACAAAGGAATAGATTAAAAAGTTTAAGAGCGATTTAGAAAGAAAAAAAAATGCCTTGTCTTCTCTTTATTATGCCAGAAATATGACGAGATATTCTCCAAAATGCATAAGCGAAAAGTACTTCTCATGAGACTAGAAAAACAATACCAGGGCATGAAATAGCGAACCACAGATCGTTAAAGGAAACTTAAGAAACACAACCCATACTAAAATAAAATTACGGATTTGTTGGAGATCTGCAATTGATGGACGGCAAGAGCCTGAAATGACATGCTGCAAACTACCTCATAAAGTTCAGGTGTGTTGACAATTGATTGATTTGGGCCGTGATAGCCGAGCGTGTTGGAGCGCGACCCGATTTAGCACGCTCGAGCCGAACGACGGCGGTTCGAATCAGCCCTGGGAGGGTTGACTTTTATTTCGTGGAGGCCCCACGGAATAAATCTCGACCTACCCACCATGGTTAGAATAGGTTGGTTACATCTATAGAATAACCCCCCGTATGCCAAACATGGCCAGGTAGGAATACGGAACCCAAAAAAAAAAAACAATTGATTACAAGCATATCCTAATCTAAGCTCATGAAGGATCAGTTGGGGTGTTTCTTCATACTGTTATTTAAGTCCACGATCTTAAAGATATTTAAGATCGAGGGGTCCAATTGGAAAATTCGGAAGTTCTTGGAAGAAGAGCACCTCAGGGTCTTAGGAAATTAGGGGGAAACCTAGGCAGCGGATTCTCCAGGATTGTTTTTTAATCCTAGAAAAACCTCTGAGAGCTCGAATAGAACTAGAAAAAATGAGATGAACTAAAATTTTAATAGGGAAAATATTTAATTTTTAGGACGGAATAATTATTATTCTTGGAAAATGTCGATCCTCACTTGCGCTGCAATCTACTGCATTGTGTCGCATTATAATCTTCCGCTTTACGGATTTTAGCACGTCTTGCCATTACATTTTCCGTATAAACGATTAAACCTGTATTAACGTGAAAACAAGTAAGGACTAATGTGCTTATTTGCATGACCTATATAAAATCGTTATCCCTTCCCAAAACCAGTGTCGGTACCACTACTGCAAAGTACTTTCATGGCGTGGTCTGTTTGGAAACTTTTAATGTGGCTTCAATCTCAACTACATAGGGCCATGTGAATCCCTTTTAAGACAGCGAAGAGAGTTTTATTTAAGTCAAAGTTTTATTTCACGATCTAATGAAACTAATCAAATAATTTTTTAACTGAAAAAGACGCGAAGGGAGATCGCTAATATCATGGTCACGTCACCTGTCAAAACAGTCCGCGCTCAAAAGTGGCATAAGTTACTTACGGTCTAATGCTGCGATGAAAGAACTAGAATTGGAATTGTGCGTTGCACACCCTATGCACTGGGATCCAATTGCATATAACTGCATAACCGAGCAGTGTCCAGTTTGGAAACCTCTTTTAGGAAGGAGCACGTTCCACGGCGGTTGTTACCTAACCTCAGAACACATTGCGGCTTCCTGGGTGCATGTTTAGGTTGGCTGTGGGAACGAATACTACCTGTCGACGCTAACATTTCGTTTTGATTTTTTATTTGACACGATTTGTTTAAAACAAAACAAAATACCAGGCACTTAATATTCTTGTTTTAAAGGCAGCTTATGAAGAATGTGTTTGTTTTTGTTAGTTATCTGCAAAGACTAAATGTGGATCCTTTTCTGAAATAATAACCTCTCGAGATTAATAGGGCAGGTGATAGTGACATTCGTCTGGGGTAATCATTCCCGACTCATTTCTCCTCAATTTTAGGCACGTAGGTCAAGTATTTTTTGTATTTATTAGTAGGTGTTTGTTTATGATGGAATAATACATCATACTAAAAAGGCTACCGGCGTTGCAAAAAAACTTGAGCAAAATCAATAATTAAAAGTTGCAAAAAAACGTTTTTTGGTTTATATGTATAGTAATTATTTGTACATTTTAACATTGTTACTAACTACAAAAAATACTTTTATGTCCATGTAAAAATTTGCTATCGGTATTTTTGAATAAGACCAGTACTTTACTGGATGAGCGATATGATAACTGGTGTTTGTTGCAAATGGAAACAATACATTAGATCAATCCCGGATTTAAAATTTGTGGGATCTCACAGAACTAACTAGCTAAGGGGGGGGGGGGGGGCATCAAGTCTAATCAAAAATCTCATCAGGTATTCCCCAGATATTCAAGATCCAGTTGGCAATGCAATTGAATAATCACTTGTATTCCACACTGATAGTCCAAAGGGAGTTTACAAAAATATTCTATTTCCGTCAGCGATTCAATCAATTAAATTTTATGTAGAATAAGGAAAAAATAAACAACATTACTTATAATAAAAAACAAAAAGAAACAAGAAAAATGTTTCAGATGTTTAAGACCTAAATATGGGTTCATTCAGCCTTGTATAGACAACAAAAATAACAAAGGTGGGTTAAACAAAAGACAAATTGACTAAGCTGAATTATCTAGGATACATCAACATTTCATCACACACTTCACGATAATGCTACGAAACGAGTAGGTCTTATCTCTCTCAACGGATGTTGGGTTCTAATTTCGCTTAGGAAAAAAAATCATACACATATCCGTTTCATGAATCAATTCAATCCATACGGAGTCCTGAATATACTCTCTCCCTAGAAGCAGGGACCACTATACCACAGGTGACCCCTAATTTCATTGTATTTTTATTTATAGCACAGTTAAAGACTTTTAGAAAATATAACTAAACCATATATAATAAATACGATTGTTAAACCAGGTATTATAAATATAATGCCACAAGAAACATTGTTACTTTTAAGTGGCCAGCTGAACAAGTAAGCTAAAGACCGGAGAAAGTCGTGAAAGGTTGGCGGTGAAATGTTCGGAAAGTCCTCCACGACAAGCACCTTCACCGCAGTGAAGTCCTCGAGGCATAATGAGGACTTAGGTGCGTCAAACACCCATATCGGTAAGCTTAATAATGTGATTTCTAAATATGATTAATCGTGTCGGGTATCGTCCAATAAGGAGACTAGTTACTTTACTATCAGCATAATTATTAGCACATTCCATTGCTAATAAATTCGTTATATAGATATGCACTCATACATGTATATATATAAAAAATAAAGCAAAATAAAATAAAGTAGAACTAAAATAAAAAAGGACATACAATGTAACACATATGTAAGTATCACGGAACCAAAATATTAGATGATAAAAATGAATAATGTGATAAAAATGTTAATATTTTCAGCAGACGGGATAATTGTTTTTTAACCCTACATAAAATTTAAAAGAAATTTTGAAGTAATTTCAAATATAACTGTAGCGCTTACTTATACCCTAAACATTTTTACCGAACAATTCAATGAGGACGGGTATTCGGACATTTAAATGAAAACGGGAAAAGAAATAAGAAAGAAAGATAAATGTGAGGTAATTCTTGGCAGATAAATATTAAAATAGGAATGATAAAAAATAAAATAACATTAAATATTTTAACAAGAGCAAAAAAACATTAAATATTTTTCGTCTACTAATCATTAAAATGTGCCTTATTTATTAAAATTATTTAGTCCACTTTCCAAAATTTTAAAACTCAAGTTATAAATTTGAAATGAGCTTAATTTAATATTAAAGGAATTAAATTTAAATACACTTGTACTTGAAGAACTTCCACAATACAAGACAATATTAAAGGACCTTTAAGTGTTTATATATTTATTTAATCGTTTAAACGAAAATTTAAAACTTTTTGAGCTTCACCTAAAACTTAAAAAGCGTTTTAGGAATAGAGAATTTACAAAAACGTTGTAAGCTAACCGTTAGCCTACGACAGTGTTGTGCAGAATGGTATAACTCAAGCGCCTGACGAAATGACTTTTAAGATAAGTTATATAAATCTTATCCTAAATATTAGTAACAATAATTAGTTTGAATTATTTTTATTTGTATTATTATGCCGGCAAAAATATATTATTTAGTTAATCACAAAGGCATAAATATTTATTCTTATATTTAAAAGAAAGAAAAAATCTTAAACCAGTGGGTTCCAACATTCCAAAATCTCAAGGGCATTATGAGGAAAAAACAATTACATAATATCTATTTATTTTTTTCTTTTTCAAAAATTAACCATGATTCCTACTTCTGAACCTAGGACACCATGCCGCAAAACAAACTTTTGGATAAGCTATATCGAACGGGCTAGCTTAAAATCTATACATGTATTAGGTAACCTAACATTTACATATCCCTTCTATCACTAATTTACTACAACAGATCTTTACACCACACCGGATAATTGGCCGCTACAAAGAAACACCCGAGCTAACAGGGCTCAGCCATAATAAAACAAACAATTATTTTTCATGGAGCTGAATTTTCAAAAATATATTTTTACAAGACCTGGCTTGAATAACAAAAAAATGGGAATATAAAATGTGGAAGGCAACACTTGTGTGTGCGTGTGTTTGTGTAATAATAAAGGCTTAAAGAACCCGAGGGTTCGATGCCGACACCACAACTCGCTCCCTGCACACATCCATCCACCGACCGCCGTCCAGACCCAACTTCGCGATATCTGCCTTCACGCAATCCTCCCACCTCCGTTTCGGCCTGCCCCTTGGAGGTTTCCCAGTCCGCACAGAACTTATCAATCTTTTCGGAATTCCTTAACTACTAAACTTAAGGTCATTAAATTTCGCAATTTCATCCGCCCATTTTATTCGCCTCGCTTCTATCTCGTCAATTATATTTACAGGTAACAGTTCACGCAGTTTGGCGTTGTGTAAGCGTCTAAATTCTCCTGTTAGTTCACTCTCTTGGGTCCAAATATTCTATGCAGTACTTTATCTTCAAAAACCCTAGGCCGTTGCTCATCCCTCAATGTCAGCGGCCACGTTTCGTAAAGGACTGTTGGAAGAATAATACTTTTGTAAATCCTAATTTTTAAGTTTCGGGACAGAAGGCGCGAGCTAAACAATTTGGCGGCTGGAAAGTAGCAAGAAGCATTACCGGCTTTTAATCTAGCCTTAATTTCCTCATCGATTTCTCTACGGCTTCAAACGTATTCCCTTCTACAATAAAATCAGCAAAATCATTACCACTTGATCAATCACCAAAATCATCACTACGACTAACCATATCTTTTGTCTTATCCGTATTAATTTCCAGCCCGAGTTCTTGTCCGGCTTTCATCAACATTTTTGTGTTTAGTGTGTGTGTTCACTCAAACACACAGTCAATATCCATTTGATTAACTCATAATCGCCCTAATCTTCTGCTATATTTTAAAGAAACTTAATTTTTCGACGCATAATCCAACGTATAAAAAAAAAAAAAAATGAATACGACTTAAGTTAAGAAGAAAGGAAACAAAATTAAGCACAACGATAGCATATTCTTTAAATCACTGTCATTTCGGACTAGAATGAAGAACTAGAAATGAATCAAGCGAGCTATCGCAAAAACGAATTTGACTGATGACTTTACTTTCTCTACTCAAGTCAGGAAAGGAAGTAATGGTCTAATAAATTAGGAAAATGAAAGGATACAGTTGGCATGTAATTATTAATGTTCTGCATCACGTTCATTTATGCTTTTATCTTATAAATATTGTGTATTATTTTATTATTTATAAGATTATATCATATTTATACGATGAGATCAGTCAACGTTATTGTTGATGTTGATCAACACAAAACTTCTTTGCTTTTTATTTTATTTTATTTATTTCTTTATTTTTTTTTTGCCTAGAGCCATTCTATATCATAACATTTTCTTCCGTAATGTCTGTATAAATACTCGAGCTTGATAGTCCCTGTCCATTTGAGCTACTATTATTTTCTTAGGAGTAAAGCGTTTTTTGACATTTACGATTTTAATAATCGATTCACTCCAGCCTATTTTTGCAAAACCACCTGATTCCGTGATTTCAAAAAATAAACCACATACAAAAAAAGAAAAGTTGACAGTATTATGAAACAGTGGTTGCCGACAAGAAAATCCGGGCAAGAATCAATTAATTCATTGACTAATAATTAATTAAACAATAAATATATTTAAGTAATAATAAAAAATATGTAATCATAACCAAAGAAATCATAATTATAAATTTACCAGGGCATACTGATGACAAAAGAATCTAACGAAATTCGGAGGAGTATTATTACTTGCATAAGTACCCCGATAAAACTGTTCTATGATCAATAATTTTCCACATTTCTTCTAATCCAAAAACGATTTTAATTCTGCATATGCGGAGTAATGTATATACTGCACAATGCTCGAAAAATTAATTTTGAAAAATACTGAGGGAAGTAATTGTTTTAAAACTTCAGAGTTGAAGTTGCATACGTATGTTGAACATTAAAGGAAAGCTTTTAAAATTTTAGAAATGTTCAGACATCGATTGACGTAATTAAATAAGAAATAACTAGATCATGTCCGAATGAAAAACAAAAAGTAATAAAAATAATTATTGAGATATAAAACAGTGTTTAATTAAATCTAATTTAATTTTTTTTTTTTTTGCTACAAAAAGAAAACAACCCTCGTAGAAAGAACAAAAAAATAAACACGGTAGAATATACTGAACATTTATTTTAGATATAATTGAAGACCTCAAAAACAAAGCCTCATATATAAATCCCTAAAATTCTAGTAAATAACTAGCCAATGACCTTAAGGAAAGCCAGGTACTATCAGGGCAGAAAAGGATAGATTTAACGTGAGGACTAATGAAACCATATCTCACACCAACGCCCAAAAAAGAGCGCACGTCATCCCAAAACATCTTCATATACACCGTGTTTTTCGACTCTTCTAAGTATACCGTAAGAACATTCTTCTAGAGTTTTTACTATTTTTTACTGAAACAAAAAATATTCAAGCCCATCTAGTTCTAATTCAAAACGTATATTCATTAAAATATAAAGAAATACCAGAGAAATATTGATAAAGACAAGAAAAAGTCATAAGTACATACCCAATTAAAACTGAAAAGGTAGCATAGGAGCTTTATTAATTCAATTGACTTTTGTTTCCACCCCATAGTTTTCTCGACTTACAACTAACCACAACGTACTTAGATTTCACAAAAAATGGTTCAGCATCGCAAGGGTGTCAAGCGATGAAAACGGATCAGTGGTCTAAAATCACTGGCTTATACTGAAACAATTACATTAATTTAAAAAAAAAAATTACAGATGAAAAAAATTTACATTTTAGGAAGTGAATTCGATATCCCGAATAAATTTTTTGTCGTAGGCATCGTTCCGTAAATTCGAAGGTTGTCAATAAAAAATAAATAAAAAAATATTCAACGGAAAGTAAACCGGTTTAGACGATGACCTAAAATTTTCCACTCTTGAAAAAAAAAAAAAGAAGTCCCCCAATCTATCCCAAAATACCGGACTGCAATATAGATTGAATTCATAAAAAGGCTTCTGGACCTGGAAGACATACTAGAAAGACGGTGCAGAGAACATAGACAGAAGATGACTAAGGGACCCCGCAGATCGGGGAGTCGCCCTGGCGTGAAGAACGGAGCGTGCAGCCCTGGAGAAGGGAGCTCCCCGAAGGAGTAGGGGTTGAGGGTATATAGTGGACCGGAGTATGGAGGGCCCTCCAGTTCTGTGATACCAGGCACTTGACTCAAATCTTAGGCAGAGGTAAGTTACTAAAACAATAGAGACTTTAATGCACTAATAGGAAACAAAATAATTATATCACAAAAATGGGGGGAAATATTAGATGGACCGAAAGTCAATCAAAAAATGTTTAAATAAAAATAAATTATTTATACACTCCCAGAATTCATTTTAGCAAATGAATAATTTATAATTATTACTAAATTTTTTGACCGACTTACATATCATCTCATTCTTGATTAAAAAACATGAATTTTCTTTAAGCTATATAACTAATAGCCTTGTTCAAGAAAAATAATTGTAAAAAAATCATTTTAGATGTAAGAATGTCATTAAATATTGAGTAAAAAAAAAAAGTCAAAAGAATTGTAGTTTTAACATGAACTACTAATTTCATGTAGCTACTCAAATATTGTACTTATAGTGGCCCTAGGATTTTTTTAAAGGGCGTAAATCCTTTGCAATGCCGTCCCTCGGATAGGACGTAAAATGGAGGTCCCGAGCCTGCACGATGTCAGGTAATCGTCAAAGATCTCTATCCTAATTAAACCTGAATAGGCTAAATTGAAGACTCCCACTGTAGCATCGCCCGATTAGGCTTAGTAGCATAAAGTGACGTTAAACAAACAAACAAATATTTTAAGTTCAAACAGTAAATGCCGAAACGTCGAACAATAATGTAAAAAAGTGAGGATAAATAAGGATCTTATAAATACAAAACTTCAAACAGTACTTTGATCAACGTTTTTATAGTTGATTTTATAATGACTTATCTTAAGATCATGTGTTACTAATTTTCTCTATCAATTCGATAGTTTTTTTATGTATATATTAGGTACAAAAAATAAATAGAACGAAAATTGGACAGTTGATAATAATGATTTAATCGCAAACTATTTTAAAAGAGAAAAATTATGAAATAGAAAAAACAAAACAACACTTTTTAAACTTTATTTCATGATTTATTTAAATAAACATCAAGGAATTTCAATTTTTTTATAAGTCTTTTATGATTATTGCAAGACTCATTATGATATAAATTGAACTGCTTTCTGATTACTTCAAAAGATTAATTTCTAAACTAGGAAATAATCAATGAATGTATGCATATATATATATATATATATATATATATATATATATACATTTTATATAGGATGTTTTCCTAATTTTAAAAACAAGGCTCAGTATTTCATAAATTAATCATATGTAAAATCATGTCGCCCATAAATTATTAGTTTTTATGTTTATTTACGTAATTATAAATGTTTTAAAGTGAACCTAATCAAACGTCTGTGAAGTGAGAATGTGCTGGGCTATAAATAAAAAGTTTTATTGATAGAGGGAAAAGAGATAAAATAATACTTGCTGCCAAGATGAACTTTAAAGATAAAACTTAATAATATTATTTAGAAAAACTTGGATTCTTGCTATCTCCTGTAGAGAAAAAACCAATAAGACCATTTCTCGTCAAAATGTAAGAGATGTTTGTTAAAAAGTCATACCTCTTCCACTAATAAACAAGTAGATTACATAAAAATATATTAGATAATACAAAGACCATATTATGTAAAAAAATAAAATAATATATAAAAATACAACAAGATATTATAAACCGGAAAAGAATTCGATGAACGAGAAATGGACAAGATGAAGAATTATAAATTAATTCATAATTGTAACATCGTAATTCGAATTTCTACAAACACGATGAGGTAATTTAGCTTTATGATTACAAGGAAAAGTTTGGTAATATATTAGTAATATAAGCAATTCATAAATTATCTACGTAACTGATTGTGAAAACAGTTATTAAAAACCGGACTGAATGCCAACACCGTCAATTATGTGTTGAAAAAAAAAAAAACGAGGAGAGAAAAAAAAATTAAAAAAAAAAAAAGAAGCCAATCAGAGGAATGAAAGGAAGGACACACCAGTGACACTGACACCAACCATTTCTAAATCTAAAAGAAGGGAAACTTTTATTACATACTACATACTACTTATTACATATTATAAAATATAATTCGGCTGACATCTTCAATCAAAATTTTTCTTTTCATATCTAAGTAAAGGAAGAAATGATTTTAAGGTATTTATATCGAAGGAACTTTGATCCCTAATAAGCTAATAGACTGTTACATTAGAAAAAAAGTATTTTGCTATTTAATATAATCTATAAACTTTTTACGTTAATTCAATATATAGGTACAAATTACGACCATACAGTGTAAATAAATTTATTAATATATTTTAACTATGAAAGATTTAATTTTTTTTAATGTCTTAAATTTATTCATTTAAGAAATACATTCTTTTAATTTTTTTTCATCACACTTTTCAATAATTTGAAAAATATCGGTGAAAATCTTATAAAAATTCTCGAGTGCCCATGTTTGTTGTACTAAAGAGTTCGAGACTACTTTAGTAGACTAGACAAACTAGTAAAAAGGAGTTCGTTTCTTAGAAGGCATTCTGGTAAAAAATGAGTGTATAATTTATTCCGTTATTAAAATTTCAGCTAAGTTAATTTGAGTGGGCATAAATTGATCTTTCATGGAAAATATTCCTGTAATAAGACTGGAAACATAATACATCAATTTAATCTTCAATGAATAAAATGAAAAGTATAATATAATAAAATGTATTTAAAAATTAACCAAATAAATCTTCAAGGAAAAGATAATAAATATTTCATTGTCAATTGGGCAGATTGATTTTTTGTTCAATTAAACTAATCCATTTATTAATAATTTGAACTATATTGATAAAAAATAAATAACATAAAATAAGACGTAATTTAATACACCTTAAAATGCATCCCGCGTAGAACAGATAGATAGAATAGAGTACGCAATGCAATCTAATTTGTAACAGAGAAGGCAACCCCTAGCGATTGCACAATTCTTTTCGCCCCAACTAGAAGACCCCGTTTCACTCGTGAGTTCCACAGTCTTTCCAACTCGCAACTCTTCTATTCCTAAACGGTTTGAATTACTTAACATAGTAGTTTTTTTTTAAAACTTTTTTTATAACATAGTAGTTTTTTTTTTAACTTTTTTTTATTTTCTTAAAGTAGAAAAGCCTTGAAGACACAAGAATACTGCGACAAGTTTATTATAGTTCCATTTTAATTTGATGGAATACAAAATGAATTTTTCAGCCTCTCATCAGTATAAAAAGAAAAAAAATCACAACTATTTGTATAATTAAACAGATAAATGCGCTGTCATTTTAACATGTCGGTAGCTCATGAATAAATACACTTTTTTAAAGCACCTATCTGTTTTTGATCATGAGGTTTATTTTTTTGGCATGATAAAAAATGCATTTTTTTAAATTTATTTTAAATTAAAACCTTTGTATAATAAGCCTTGAAATATTAAGCTTTTAATTTAATAATTAAAATATATGGGCACAAATGTCTATTTTCATATGCTTGTCCAATCATCCACAGGTCTATCACGCCTATAATTTTTTTACTTTCACTTACCTATATATGAAATATATAGTAAGTGGAAGTATTGCGATCGTGAAAATTTTCGACTTCCGGTTTTCAACGGAAATACACGTTTTGGGACCCCCTGAGTCGAAATGACCAAGTCCCGCGAAATGGTCTGTGTGTGTGTGTGTGTGTGTGTGTGTCTGTGTGTCTGTGTGTGAACAGACTAGCTCAAAAACTATAAACCGTGGGAGCCTGAAATCGGGTATTTAGTGTAGGTATATGCCCGCGATGTGACAGCAAAAATTTCATCAAAATTGCTCAAAGGGAGGGGGTACTTTATTTAATAACTTTTTACGTTTTTTTCGATTTTCTCAAAAACGGCTCTAACGATTTTGATTAAACTGAGTATTTGATCGATTTATATGCCCGAAATATTACTGTAAAAATTTCATCAAAATTGATTAACCGGAGGGGGGACTTTAGTTAATAAATTTTGTATCATTTTCAGGTGTTTTTTTTATTTACTCAAAAACGGTTTTAACGATTTTGATCAAACTTGGTATTTGATGTATTTATATGCCCGAGATGTGACTGTAAAAATTTCATCAAAATTGATCTACGGGAGGGGGGACTTTACTTAATAAATTTTGTACCATTTTCACATGTTTTTTTTATTTATTCAAAAACGGTTTTAACGATTTTGATCAAACTTGGTATTTGATGTATTTATATGCCCGAGATATGGCTGTAAAAATTTCATCAAAATTGATCTGCGGGAGGGGGGACTTTATTTAATAAATTTTGTATCGTTTTCAAGGGTTTTTTATTTATTCAAAAACGGCTTTAACGATTAACAAAAATAAGATATGAATGTAGAAAAATGTGTAACTTTGGGAAATGATAATTAGCAAAACATGTCAATTTCTAATCTAAGTAAGTTGGTAAGTGAAAGTTGTGTGTTGCGCGCACGCACCAGATTTTTTTACTTGTGTTACATTTCAATCGTGTAGATAATTGATACAAGCACAAAAAAATATAAACATATTATTGATATCTCTTATAATTTATTGATAAATTAACAAAGTTGACAGATTAATTATATAACTATTATTATTGCAGATGCGCGGGATTGTGGCTGTTAGTGCGGTCGCCCTCGTTTGCGCAGTCTGGGCCGCAGAAGAGAAGGAAGCCGAAAGGCCGAAAACCTTCAGGCGTCTCATCCCAGCCGATGTCTTAAGAGGTAATTTATTTAATTATTTAAGTAATTACAATTCGTTTTATTCAAAAGTTAACTACCAAATTTATATATAATATCAGTATTAAAAAAAGGATTCATTATATTTATGTGATGAAGATACAGTTGATCGTAGATGCAGTACTTATATTTTAAAATATTTCTTGTAAGTTCAAATTGCTTAGCCCTGTTCGGGATACATTACAAAGGTGTGACAACTTACACCTTTATTCTTATTGTACAATCCTTACATATAATTTAATTTAAATAATTATGACAATAAAATTAAATCGTCTTGCAAGAATAAGTTCTTTTTTCACTAGTGTTCACAGCTAGATGTGAGAGTTAGTTCTAAATACATACATGTTTTCGAGCAACTGTTTGAAAGGTTTAATCTTCAAAAGCACATTTCTGAATTTAAACTAAGTAAAGTCAATTTATAGAAGCGAAGTACAAAACTGCAAAGCATCTCGTGCTTTAGAATTATCCACGTTGTTTTCATAGAATGTTCCAGTGAGTGCTGAATGACCTTGCATTGGTACTTGCTACTAAGGTAGGTTTGTTGACTCCAGAGTACGAAGCGTAAAATTATAAAGGAATAAATATGTGGCATGTAACTACAAACGCATGATTTATAAGTCAAATCCGAGTATGTAAGCTAAACATATTTCTTAGTGGACCCTAAATTTTGTTATACCTTATACGAAGCTCACAATAATCATCTAACACGTATGAAAATAATTATAATTTTATCCGAAATATCAGATATTTAAATCAATTAAAAAAACAAAAGGAAAGATAAATTGCTCTCAACCGCAAACGTTTTTTTTCCGTAGCCTTGGCCCGCCTTTTTTCCACACTTTCCTTTTTTCCCATTTACCCATGGGGGCGCCTTACGTCTAATATGGTTTTAAAAGATTCATAACAACTGGAATATTCTAAAAAATATAGTTTTGCCAATAGGCTAAATGATATTCATAACCAACAAATCAAGGCGAAGTAAAATTAGCTGATCTACGTTATTATTTTGTTTTAGTGACTGCATTCGTTGGAGTTTGAACAAATATAATAGATTTCAATAAAAATATTTAAAAATTAAAAAAATCGATCCCCTGAATTTTGATTCCTTGAAAAATTATAGATCTAATAAATCATTCTACCTTTTAAAAATGCTTTCAATTAATTAACTAACAAGATTATTGAAGAAATAGAATATAAAAATGTCCATGATTAATAACCGAGGTGTAGTTATAAATCGGTCATATAAGTTAATTAAATGATGCAATTTATTATTTAAAAACCAGACGATTTTCAATGTGATTGAACCAATCATAAATGTCATATCGAAATTGATGAGAATTCAGTTTATAAAGGCATTTAGAAGAAATTCCACAGTATTTTCGTTACAGATCGAAAATGAGGTCGAACATTCGGTTTTTAATATAAATATGAATTTCCGACGAGAATATGATACGAATGAATTTTGAAAGTAAAAGTGAACCTTGGGACGCAGCCACGCCTCTCGTAATTTTCCGTGACTTTCTACCGGTGACCCACAAACTGGCCATGCAAGTGATCTTTCCCGTCATTCGGTTGCGTAATACTTGGTTCTTCCAGTCGACGAGGCACCCCCACACCTCAACCAATGGCGTCTTAGGGTACAAATCTATATCGACCAATCCTCAGATATATAACGAATATAAATAATTCATTAATCAAAAACTTGAGGCTATTGAATATTATGGATATTGAAGACTTTGCATCGTTTATGTATCAATCTGTAACTTATTTTACAAATCATTGTATAATTTTGAAACGCTCTTCGTGAGTCATGACGTTTTACAAAAGAGTTCAAATTCACAAACTCTTACTCTTTATAATAACGTTATAAATGGAGCTTAATTAACTCAAGAAGGGCAATGGTTTCAAGCAAAACAGACCAAAACATAATCTTAAACCTTGGTGTTAAAGAGCAAACAAAAAGCGGAGGTTCTGTGAGGATGTCCTTACTAGGTTTGCTAATGAAAAATTGTGCACAGTTGATCTGGCCGAAATTGAAACTAAGCTTTTCATATAAAAAATATGACATAAGAGTTTAGGCTGTCATAAAATTAACAGTCGCACGCACAGTACTCCTTTATCAGTTTCAAATCTGTACCTCGCATGCGCCTGACAGTTGAATGATTTTCAAACCCTTTTGACATCCCTCCTGCAGTATGCCAATTACTTATTTTCAACTTTTTGTTACAGATTTCCCCGGCGCATGCTTCGCCTCCACCAGGTGCGCTACCATCGAACCAGGACACAGTTGGGAACTGACCCCGTTCTGCGGAAGGTCGACCTGCGTGAAGGCCGAAGAGGACGGTAGGCTCCTGGAATTGGTTGAGGACTGTGGACCCCTCCCAAAACCAAACCCCAAGTGCAAGCTCAGCGAGACCAAGACCAACAAGACAGCTCCATTCCCAGACTGCTGCCCGGTCTTCGACTGCGAACCAGGTGCAAAACTGGAGTACCCAGAGATCCCAACAGTACCACCACCAACGGAGGAGAAAGCAAAGGCATAAATCAACCTGTGATAAAAAAAGCTTGACACGAGCACATTCATAAATTAAAATCTCATACCATCCTAAAATTATACAATTTTTTAAGTTAATTTAAAAATTTATACTTTAGAATGTATAGATGTTTTTTTTCTTTTTTTTTTTCTTTTTCATTAAAAAAATAAAATAATGAAAAAAAAGGTTGTTTTTACTTCATACCACATCAATCAGAAGTAATTATAATCATCAAATATCCGATCCCATATCCTTTCCTTGAGAGGAAGCTCATCGTGGATAACCAAACAAACGCAATAAAATTGATAAAAATATAATGGTCGATAAGGAAGCTATTATTAGTATATCAATCTTTTTTTATTTTTTTAAGAAACTATTTAGACGTCTGCCTTTATAGTGATGCTACTTGCATGATATTTGTTCACGAATGCACTATTAGATAAAAAAAATGATTGTCGACCAGGGTAACACATCCTCTAAAAAAATATTCTGTATCTTTAAAGTAAACAACAAATCATCTTCAAATAATGCGATTTTTTTGTAATGTAATTGGGGGTGCGGTAATAATAGCAATAATATGTATATATTCCACATTACATAAGTAAATGTATATCAGGTATATATATTATAATTGTGATCCAACGCTTCGAACTGATTTTCAGGTCTTCATCAGAACTAAATATAAAACAAGATAATAACAATAAGAATCTCTCTAAATTAATTCCTAATGAAGACCTGGAACTTGGGTCAAAATGTTGAATAACAATCATACGTGATTTCTCGCATTAGTTTCATTATTTATCACGCATCATCAACCATTTCCACGACATTACTTTCTAAGGATAACAGCACCATTTTTAAATGCCTCCACTTTGATTTGACAGATGTAAAGTGTAATTTATGTTAGCGGTATGACATGAACATAAAAGTAAAAGAGCTGATGGGCAGATCCAGGGGAAGGGCTATTGGGTTGCATCCCCCCTTTGCAAACCTCTGGATCCATCCCTGACTCATTCTCCTTGACAATTAAAAGACAAAACAGGCATTAGTTCAGAAACTTGAAGAATATTGTCATGATATTATGTAATAGGTTGTATGATTTAACATATGGGTTATTTTAGCTTAGCATGAAAAGTGGTTGACATAGCAGAGATGACAAAAATGAGTTGAGAAAGGAGCTCTTTTAGCACTACTTAACAGATAAAATCATCTCTTAATTCATGTATAATCAAAGAAAAATAGAAAGTTGTGATAAAATGGTGTCAGTAGAATGCTACATTCTATTCCAAAAAAGATATACAAACCATGATAGAAAAAAAACATAATTAATAATAGTAAAATTTTAGAAATCATAATACAAGGGCTTATCCATAGTATAATAAATTGAATCTTTTCAATTTTTTTATTTAAACTCTAAAAGGTATGTTACTTGGGTTAAAATTTGTTAATTATTTATTCCTCTTTTCTTTCATTCTTTTGTCTAAAATGATGTGATGAAATCAATAAGAATCATCTAATTATCTCAGCAAATAATAAAAAGGAATCCTAAATCACCAACAGAGGTATGAAATACTTCAAACTTATAAAATATTAAATAAAGAAAATAATAAATTTAATATTTGTTTATGCAACTACTCTCAAAGAAAGAGTTATTCAGGTTGAAACGTCGGCACGATATATTTACTTCCATACTTAAGTATTTTTATCCTCCGACTAAACCCTAACTCTTTTTCATTATAACGATATCTGTAGCATTACAATAGTAGTTGGCTACTTCTGCAAATCAAGAATATTTATCTTGATTTTTTTTAAATGTAAACATACCCACACATATGCATGTATTTCCATTCTAAGGTGAATTCAGGAAAAACTCTGGTTAATGAGTGTAAATAATAAATTTTAAGAAAATTATTTTTTTTAAACTTTTTTATTAATTAAAAAAATAAATGTAGTCCAATCTTAAGTACTTTATGTTTAAATAACACACACTGCTTTCACACAAATCAATGATAAGTTTCAAACAAAGGTTAAGTATTTTGTAAATAATTGCAATTCTAGTGGTTTTTCCTATAAATATGACCGTGTTAAGGCACTAAAGGATATGAAATACATATAATTATATAAAAATTTCAATTTATTTTTTTTCGTTAATAAATATTTTAATAAAAAACAGAAACATGCAAACGCCCTTCTTCTTTAGCCAAAACAACTGCTTCCGAGAAATGCAACAGTATCCCACTTGTAAAGTACACTTCTTCATAAAGCAGCTTGCCTTTTAAGTTAAATAAAGCATAAAAATCATCACTAGAAGGAGCTGGATAAACAAATAGATATCTTTCATTGACTACAGATAGAATAGCACCCCAAAACATATGAGGCCCGCACCTAATTTCATAGTTCCAAACAATAACTCCAGTTTCAATACACATCGAACTGACTTTATATAAATCTGTCTGAGTAGAGAATAAGTACAAAATTGTTTTTTTCGGATGTAATGTAACTCTAGTTCTTTCGTTTACTGACAGTGTTCTGATCAAATTTCCAGTTACTATATATCTGCATTCAATATTGTAATGTTTGTCTTCAATTGTCCTTGGAAAACAAATAATTAGTATAGATTTGTTCATATAACATATTTTATCAGTATGGGGAACTCTAAATGAAGAAATAATAGATCCATACATATCACTGATTGAAATATTGACTCCTTCAAAATTAAGAACATATTGCGAATTCTGCATCACTTTAGTATGAAACAAAAGGTTTTGTGTGGTGCTCTGTTTACTAGTGTTAAGATTTATTATATGTTTCTTGCCATTTACATCTGATAACCACAACATATCATCTATCAATACTTTTTCAAACACAGCATAATAAGACATAATAGTTTCCTTAATAAAATCATTAAATTCATGATCAGCACTAGCAATACATGAATCATGTATTGACGCAAATGCTTTAAATAGTATAAAATTTTTGTTTATCCATTTATAAACTAAAGTAATATTGTACGCACCAATGACAATATACTTCTTAGTAATTAAAATTGGTTGCTCTATACTGTTCGTTGGTAAATTTATAGACAAAATATCTATACATTCAACTGATTTTGGAAAACAACGGAAAATATGTAATTCATTAAAAGATGAATATAGAACAGCTACATATGGCTCACAACAAACAACTTTCGATTGCCTGTACTTCAAATTGATATAATAGCTGGTTGATCTTCCATACCTCCAATTGAACGCTGGGCTAAGTAAAAACCTCTTCAAATCAATAGCACTGGAACACATTGGACTCAAGGTCTCTAGTAAACAAAATTTTAATCAAAAACCACTACAATAATTCTTACATCAGTAAAAAATGAAAAATTTAATTAAAAAATGGGCTGCAGTTCATGGACTTACTTGATTCATCACTCTCATCCATTTCATAAAATACTTTTTCTAAATCATATATTTTATAGTAATGACCCCACACATAATTACAGTTAATTATGTTTCTCCAACTTTTACAAACAATCATGCATTGGAAAAGATCTCTAATTGGCAGATATTTGAATATTTTTTGGGCTACTTCTAAAGGTAAAAGAGATACAGAATCCATCTTTCTTGTTTGTTTTTCTAATATAAATAGAGTTAAAAATTCATGAAGTCACATTTTATTGCGAAAAAAAATACAGATAGGAAACAGTAGAAGAGGTTATATTCTAAATTTAAACAGATTGACGACTAGGATTAAAACATTTCTAATTTTTAAAATAAAAACTTCTCTTCCTAAATGTAGGGTCATCTCTGGTTCTTCTTTTATTCATCATTCCTGGAATTTACACTTCATGATTGTCACAACAGTGTGAGATAGACTAGGAAACTTACACTAAAAGGTAACGTTCTGATTAAAATGAAAGAGGAGATACCATTTTAATAATGTTTATGATTAAGCCAATCATAAAGGTTCGACCAGGAAAAATGACAAATCATTCTAAACTTATCAGTAGGTGTCATAACGAATTATCTTTTTCCTTTTTTTCTTCGATGTAAATTTATGTGTTCTGATCATGTGTATATCATAAAATTAACCGTTATTTCCATCCTTTAATTTAAAGTTATTAATTCCATCATCTTTTGATACCTTAACGAAATCAAATAATTTGCCTGAGTCAAAATGCCAAATATGTTGAATATTGACACCACTGAACATTGATATTGCAGCATTTCTCATAATTGCCCTTGACCGATTTTAAGGATATAGCAGTATATCATCAATTGTAAGTTAACATAAAAATTGCTTAAACAAAAATGAGACACAATACTTAATTGACAGTATTAATTTAATTACTAATCAAAATTATACAAAACATTTCAATCCCTATTCTTTATTAGTTTAAAGCTAATTTAATGCGCGCTTAAATAATTTAATGCATATCTTTATAAAGTAATAGTTAATCTCAAAGGCGGATATAGGAAATCAATCTCCCCCCTCACCACCGTAATTTCGGATAAAATGATTAGTTGGGGTCACCTGTGGTGTTGTGGTTAGCATAGCAACCTTCAATATTAAAGGTCGCGGGTTCCCGTCCCGCGGTGTCCCAAGGATTTTTTAAAGGGAGTAAAAAATCCTTGGCTATGCCTTCCCTCGGATCATGGGCGGATCCAGCCGACTGTAAAGGGGGGCTGCAGCGCCAAAGCCGTTCATTTGGATCTGCCAATCGGCTTTTTTACCTTTATGTTTCTTTCCCACAAATAAAATTCTACTTGTTCTGCATATTATTTGTTCTTTAACTTGCTTCCTTACTTTAAGGAAAGTAAAATTATGTCTTTTAATGACGAAAAATTTTCCAAAGGGAGGCTGCAGTCCCCACAGCCCCCCCCCCCCTGGATCCGCCAATGCCTCGGATAGGATGTAAAATGGAAGTACCAAGCCTGTACAAAGTCAGGTCCTCTTTAACGATCCCTATCCTAATAATACCTGGATAGACAAAATTTAGGACTCCAACTGTAGCATCGTCCGATTAACATTAGTAGCATTAAGTGATGTTAAACAAACAAACATTAGTAGAGTAAATTTATGCGTCAAAATCTAGCAGTTTTCATTGTAATGGTTATAATAATGGTTTCATTTTGTTTTCCCTTCTTTCTAGCCTCTACCCTTTAGGATCATTGGCGTTGTGCTCTATTAAACTATCTTATAATACGATGTTTCTTTTAAGTATTGCAATAGGGTAACTACTTTTGTTTCGTGGTCTTTTAGCAATTCTCCAAGAGTTTTATCAATAAAATGTGCTTAACTGAATAGAGTTTGGAATAATATATCTTTTCTAGAGTATAGAATAACATACCACCATAGAGTATAGAATAACATATAATTTCTTCTTTTCTTGAGGTTCTTAAGCTTGTCGTCCATTTTTTGCAATCTTGTTTTATCTCGGCTAATTTTGACAGTTTGTTCCTCCATTGCGATTCCCATTTTTCTAACAGGCTTTTCTTCAATTTATTTAGCCAATCTTCTGATGTGATTTCTTTTGAATATTACATATTCCTTACATCCTTAGTCTTGCCAAATTGCCAAATCGTGATCTGCGTTTTCGTTGCTTCTGATTCCTCTGTGGGATGGGACCCCGACTAAACTGTTTTCGCTCTTAAGTTTAGCTCCCCCCAAATGTTTAGTATGCCCTTTATAATAGAATTGCTTGGAAATGAGTTGTTTATTGCTGTTAAGACGCTTTTGGAGTCTGTTACAACTAACCACTTTTCAATTTCCGATTCTCCTATCAAGTTGAAAGCCTTTTAAATGGCTGTTGCTTCTCCAGGTTTTAATTGTAATAACAGTGTGTTCGATGCATACCCGGCGGGGGCGTACCCAGCGGGGGGCAGGGGGGGGGGGGACAGCCGCCCCCCCTGGAAGGCTGGATGCAATAATTTTTTAAGCTTTTAAGGCGGGAGAGAGAGAGAAACACTTTATTTCATCATAAAAGTGATGCTGCCCAACTATATAGGGTTGCTTATACACAGCATACTCTACATCTTATTTCAGACTATTTGTAACATTTTGTTGCAATCATATATAATAATAACAACATACATATGTATACCTACAGGGTATACAGACCTTATACAAAGTAGTATAAAACTATGTATTTTGTATTTTATTGACCGCCTCCCCGGACTATTTTCAACCTGATTTTTTCTTTCTTTGTTTTCCTGGGTTAAACTTATTGCCTTTATAGCAATCTTAACAATTCAAGTCGGCGAGTAATAACAGAAAGAACAAATAATGTAATATTAGGATTAAGCGTTCCTACCAGGTTGTTTTTCAAGTCGTAACAATTCGTGATTGAAATAAATTTTATGTCATTGTAATCCACTGCCCAATTATTTTTCATAATAATCAGTAATAACATTACAACAAAGGCCAAAATGCCCCTTAATTAGTGAGATAAGATATTCCCACAGCTGACTAAATCTTATTTCGTTTTGGATAATTGAATTATTTAAAAAAATCATGATTACAATTTAAACTATAATTGGTTTAGTTTTTCTTTTCAAAATTTGTAGCTGTTTCAAGCTCATGTTTAAGGTAATAGGTTTCAAATCAATGTTTAACAAATAAAATATTAATAAGGTTTCCATGACGTCAGGCATGAGTGTTTCATGTTCTAGAAAAATGGCTGAATAACTAGTACGATTGAACAGTTGTGTAAAATGTTTGTAAAAATGTCTTGCTTAAGAGAAGAATCTGTTTTATTTAAAACCAATATTTTTGAATCAACATTAGCGAAGACCTCTACAGTGTTTTTGAGAAGATATCATAACGAAATAATCGGTAAGAACCCTGAAAAGAACATTGCTAACCATACAGGTCAGTTATTTCATCGAAAATTTATTATTGATTTGCATCTTCTGAAGTATTTTGAAAAGAACAGACACTGCTTAATAAACTGTTCCTGGCTGAAGTATTTGATGGACAATAAGTTAATGAAGTTTGGTGTCAGTATGTGTTGTTTCTGAAAACTTACAATGCATCTTTGATGTTACTTCTTAAGCAAATTTATTTTTAATGGTACTTTTGAAAAAATATTTGTCTCAAACTAAGTAAATAATGGATTATCAATTTAACTTGAGACAAGGAGCCCAAAGAAAATTCAGAATGTCACCAGTTTTTGGCACTCCAGGTTTTGATAAACACTTTTCTACTAAAGCCAATATTGATGGATGTTCATGTGCAACAAATAAAGAGGCTGTGAAACCAATGTTAAGTATGTTTAGTGACTTCAACGCTAGTCAAAATCCACTGCAGAAGAAAAATTTATTGAAGGAAGCGTCGAAAATTCTTCCACCCATGACTTCATTTTCCGGATCTTCGTCAATGTCTGTATCGTATATCGTGGGTGGTTTTGTTGGCACAAATAGTCAAGCTAGTTCTAGTTCATCTCAAAATATTTGTAATCTGTTGGACGCAATAGTTAACAGTTTTCATGGTAGAGACGATATCAGTATGAAAGAAACAACTAAAGAACCATTTCCTGACACGCTTCATAATAGTAATTCTCCTACAGGATTTAAAACCTCTACTTCACCAGCTTCTCAAGTTCCCATGAATCCGAAAAGGTCATATGCTGATGTTACCAAAGGAATATTTCCAAAACCCTATGTGTCACTGGAAAGTGGTATACTTCCTTTAAATTTTACTAATCTTAAGTGTGAACTTAATGTATGTTCTAATAGCATGTTAACAATGTATGCGACCAACAATTGTCTCATAGGGAACTCCAGTTTATTAGATTTTAATAAATGCCCTGAACATTTAAATATGTCAACAGTATCTGAAAATAAATATTCTACAATGCCGGTGGCTAAAGGACTTAGTTCTGAGAACAGTCATGATAGTACTTCATCAGATAAATCTTCACTTTCGCCTGAAATAAGTGTTGATTGTATTTCACCTGTTGAAGATTCAAATCCTTGTTCTAGTGCACAAAATGATTATATGATACTTCCTCTCAGTTTTTGTCGAAATTATAGAAACAATAGAACTGTGTCTGAATGTTCTGTGGACAGTGAAGACAGTTTCGTTGTATTTCAAAATGATGAAGACGCTGTTTGTGACTCATTATCAGATGAAGATTGTCTTTCTGATGATTTAGATGAGGTTTGTTTAAAGTAATTTACTGTAATTAGTTTAATCTTAATGCTGCTGCTGTGTACATAAATTTAAATAGCATTTGAATTTTACAGGTTGATAATCTAAAATGTTCCGAAACGTCTCTTCGCCCTGCGAGTAAGACTAAAAAGGTATTGATATTGTTATTAATAAGTATATTCTTAATGAATTAATACATCATTTAAAGTCGTTATAGATGTGAACAGACTAAAGAATTTTCAGCCGACTTTTTTCAAATATGTGATTATTTGCTATCAACTTAAAACCTCTAAGTCCCAAACTTTGAGTCTAACCTGATCTACCGTTTGGTAATTACCAATTACTAAATTGTAGATCTAGTTCAGGAACTGCAGTAAATCGCTTTGTCATAAAATCTTACAGTGTTATGGTATTTTATTTTTTATTCTTGTTTGCATTTTAATATTTTACCATCTTACATAAGTAGCATGTTTACTTTATTTCATAGAAACACTTATTGCTTTTAACCATTTCTTATTGGTTTCATTGATTTTCATCAACCATTCGTATCATATGATTAAGTTTATTTCAGTTATGTGATAGCATTTTAGAGTGTGGTATAACTTTCCCCAAATCATAATATAGAAATTAAGGCTTAGTTAAAACAAAATGATAATGAACAGTATTTTTTAATATGTTATAATGTTTAATATATTAGCACAAAACTACAATATACAATAGGGTTTCACTTATATCTCAGCCATAATAATATTTTTATAAACTTAGATTCAATAAAAATCCTCAAGTAACTGGTGCTAAATTGTACTAATCAATTCAAAATCAATTTTATCTTTTATAAAACTTGCTTGCATGATTATCTAAATATATTCCTTACTTTTTCTTTTTCCTTCTTCATTAGCTATATGTTTTGTTGGGTCCAGTTTAGCCAAGTGGTTAGGGTGTTTTACTACTTGTTAGTCACATAATCTATGTTGAATAATCTTAGACTATCTATAAAAGAAAGTCATTAGTATTGAACCAAAAGGTCCTCCATGGCTCAATGACTATGCCATGTATCTGACTTATAACCTTCTAATTATGATTTTTTTTTTGTAGGTATCTTTCAAACCTGACGAGAACCTTGTTGAAATTCATACTATTGTTACATGGAATTATGCTCATCGTGCAGCACGTATCGGTCCATGGGAAACATATGCAAGGGACAGGGTACGATTTGAAAACAGGATTAAACAGATTTCCAAGGTGCTGAGTCCTATCCTGGAAGCTTCCCACCGAGCAGCTGTTTATCAGGAACGGTTCATGGAAGAAAAATGAGCATTCTTATTTAATAGTTAATAAATATGACTGATAGAGGATAATTTTTATTTTTATTTCACGTTTGTATGCAATTTAGTTTATTTTTTATATTCTGAAGTTACCTCTTGTTATTGTGAGTCATTTTAGAGTTTAATTTGTCATTAATATTGTGCTGAGTATTAGACCGAATCATTTAAATGTTTGTCAAAGGTGAAGCATATATTAGCCACTGTGTAAATATGTAATAATTGTTGACTGTTTTTAAGTTATTATATTTTAGCCATTTAACTTGGTCCAATGATGAATTAAGGGTTAATATTTTATTCATAACTGTGGAAAAGATATCTATTTTTAAGTTAAAAAGTTGTTTAATTATTTATTTATATTAGTTGTCCGACCCGAAATCGTAATGTACATATATAAAGTGTATATAGTATGTGTTTCTAAAAATTAAAATGTAAGAATTTTTTGATATCCCGTAAAATTTTTATGATGCAATATAGATAATTAAAAAATTGAAGACGGATATTTTTTATTTTTTCTTCATGTAATGTTAGCGAATAGTTACATGGGGTATTTCGTATTGTAATCTTTTATCTGCTGTCTTTAAAAGTAAAATAAATTATTCTAGTTAAAGAAAATTACTATATGGAGAGGATATTTTCGAACTCAAATATAAATTTTTTTATTATATATATTTTTTTGTTACCTTTTCACACCTATTTTATGTATATTACTATGCTCATAAATAATTTAGTGAAATATTGATTAAAATTTTAAAGATTTTTTTGGAGTTCCAGATTATTGTTTAGGCTTTATTGAAGGAAAGTTTAGTGTCCAGTCTAAAGAATTTCAAAATATATTTATGTACTTAAGTTGAAATCCCCTACTGTGATATTACCACCAAAAAATGGAGATACCATTGCAAAAATTAATTCAAATTTCAAAACGATTTTTGTGCTGTATAGACAAAGGCAAAGCACAATGAAAAAAAAGACCACCTTTGGTAATTTTTATTTCTGAATTAGTGGTAATTCGAGTTCTTTGATTTTTAGGGCTTGAGAAAATAGGAAACCTCTTTCCAAAAATTTGAACTATTTTATCTTTTCATTGGGATATTTTAATAAGTCCTACCAGAGGTGTTACATTTGATCAACAAATGTAAACTATCAACCTCTGCTAGGACTTATTCTGATAAGTAGAGCTCGGATTCCCGTGCAATTGCACCTTTTTATTGGTAAGTCAGAATAAAGCAAACCCAAGTTACTTATCAGAATCAAGCCTAATGGAATGTTTTAATGAAGTTTTATACTTCACGAAATAACATGTTTTTGGGATTACCGCACGTTTTGAAGGTTTTTTGCACAAAATTGCATCATTTGATATTTTGAAGAAAAAAATATATATATTACAAATTGTAATTTTCTTAAATACACATCAAAACAATAGTGCAAAAATAAATGTGAAAAAATCATAGGAAAAAAAATAAAGGGAACTTGGGAGATGTAAACAAACACAAACCTCCAATTTCCAAGAACTGAGGGTTCAGTGGTTCCTGGATGTTTACATTTTGTTTCTCAATTGTCATAGCTCTGTCAATATCAGACTAGCTTCTGTTGAGTATATTGTTACTAAAAATGCTAAAAATTGGAGCAAGTGTGTCTTCGAAAACTGCGGAATGGATTGAAAAATATCCTGAACTCATTAGGGATGGTTGTGTAGTGTTTTGTAAATCTTGTGATAAAAAAATTGGATGTGAGAGGAAATCACAAATTGATACCCACTGTAGCACAAGTACCTAATTTTTTTTTAACCCTAGAACGGTAACAGGGGTAGTGCATGTCATCAGAGTGATTTAAAATTAAGCCTATGCACCGGGTATTGCATACATTGATTCGATAATTTGAGTAGGAATTTTAGGATCTTCCTATTTCCAATATAATTACAGCTCACATTCGAGTATTTTACTCAGTATTCCACATCTTAATGTTTCTATTTTAAGTAAATATTTTATGTTATTATTTTTTTACCAGAAATTTTTCAAATATAGATCAATAGTATTATACAAAAGATCCAAAATTCAGTGATTTTTATTTTTATATTATAATATTTTATTGCATGTTTTGAAGTTTTTATTGCACGTTTTCAAATTTTTACTGCACCGAATTCCGAGCTTAACTGATGAGTTTCTCTTGAGGGAAACATCCACCAAGATCTGGCAGGCTCGTAAAGGTGGCTATACAGTGCATTGAACCATGTACCTGAACAGCCGAAGGTGTCTGATCTTTCTAAGCTGTGTGAGGAGGGGAAAAAATGAAGAAGGAGACAACTTTGCCTTCTAAAAATAAATTGACAAGATTTTTTACAAAAATTAAAATTCTAAAAAAAATTTTATTGTGAAAAATAGATCCAAGAGAGAGATGCATTATAAATGTCACTCAGTTCCCTGGTTTGCCATTTTCAAAATAATATTTTTACTCCATTTGTGAATCTGTCTGTCGACAATTAGCAGATCTGATGGCTGTCTTGACTAAACATGTCAGGCATGGGGAAGGATGGCACCCAGTACCTCTTCCCTGGCTTGTTTAAGTTATTCTGGTTTGTTAAAGGAGAGCTCTCATCAAATGCCTTTTTAATCTTCTCCTAATGAAAATTAGTTTAAAAAATCTTATTATCCTGAGACTAATGTCAATATAATTTTTAACAAAGTATACTTTAAAAATAACCAAAGAGTTATTGGAGCTAAACCAAAAATTATAAATCCTCAGATTATAATCAAACAGATTGATCATAATTATCTGAAGATTCTTACTAGTTTAGTTTTCTAATAGTAGGAATGTGATTTTTTCTCCTAGTTAAAATCTTTTATTTATTATTAAATTCATAACATCAATGTTCCGGGGTTTGCTCCATCATCAAGATCAAAAATTTTTATTGCCCCACTACTTTAAATGCAATGTGCAAAACCTATTAAAAACTATCTTGTTTCTATCTAGAAATTATCCTTAAGTTTTTAAATAGTTTTTGTGCAATGTATTTTAAATAATTATTATATATACTACAATATAAATATAAATTAATACTAAAATATAAATTTAAAAATAATCATTTTTATTGTTACAATTGTTGATCTTCATAATGTGAGAGAACACCGAAACGTTGATGTTATAAATTAAATAACAAATCCAAGTTGAAGTTTAGTCATATATTATTTTTAAATAATTTTATTAGAAACGAAAAGATCCTCAGCATAGGATCTGGGTTCAATTCCTGGCAGTGGTCGATTTTTTTGTTTCTAACAAAATTATTTATAAATAATAAAACAATATTAATAAGCAGAAAAACATTTCACATTCCTTCTGTTTGAAAAATAGAACATAGATTCTGGAAGGAGTTCTCTTATGTGCATTTGATTATCAATCATATTGAAAATTAATGAAATAGGAGAGACTTGGAAGAGGAAACTGATTGTAAGTGTTGAATATTGGAAGGGGTAGAATTCAAGAGGAAGAAGGCCACTTTACTTAAAAAGGATTTTTCAAATACAGAAATTTGGTTAGGAGCACAATAAGGGTCTGACATTAAAATTTAAATTTTTGGGGTTGTAAAGTTTAGGAAGGTTGCTGAGTTAAGTAGATGTACAGGAAGGGAATACTGCCAGCAGCAGGAGTGGGGAAACCACTTCAATTCGGCGAAATACTGCACACTAAATGTATCTCATGAGATAGCAAAGAAAAAACATATTGAGCAATTCATTAGGCATTAAGCTTTGCTTTGAATTCTCTTAAGATTTCACCTTAGTCAAAGTGGAGTAAAACAAGAGAAGATGCCAGATGGAATGACATAGCACCGACAGTTGAACTGTTTCAGACTAGAAATAGTAAAATGGGGGAAAGGAGTATAATTATACCCCTTTTTAGTTCAATAGAGAATTGGATATATGTAAAATATTATTTGCCAAGGTTAAGAGTTAAACTTTTTACATATAACTTCATCTGACTATGGCAATAAGGAATTAAACAATTAATAAATAGATAATTTCAATAATTATAGTATATTGATGTGTATTTATAATTAAAATGTGATAAATAAACAATTTCAGTTCACAAGAAATATTAAAACAAATATGAGCGATCTACTACAAACTTTCAATAAGCATTTAGAATATAAATTTTACAAATTTAAAGAAGAAATGGAAGCAATACATATATTCATTTTCTTATTCATTAATATAAATTTTTAAATTAAAAAAATGTTATCGGCTAAAATATAAAACTGTACATGGCTATCCTTAATCAGATCATCAAACTATGTTCGTATACACAATTATATTTATATATATATATATTTTTCCAAATCTAAAATTTAATCACATCCAATAATAAAAAATTTTTACTCTAAAAATATGCTACTAAAATTCAAATCACAATGTCCGTGTTCAATTAGCACATTTCGCTTATCATACGAGTTCTGTTAAGAGAGATTAAAAAAAAAAAGGTTAATTAATATGAATTAAAAGATAAAATATGATTTATAGTCAGTTCAGTAGATATTCTGCTGATTTTCAAAGTACAATTTGTCTTAAATTAAAATTATTAGAACAATTTTGAGTCATAGGTAAATAGAAAATCTTATATTTATTTTTATACAATAAAAGTAATGTACATTTAATACATTGCTCTCCATTACTCCTGGACAAAATTAGTTAAAAATTAAGGTTTTTTAGCTGTGGGCAATGAAAAAGACATAGATTTATATACTCAGGTTTAAGTTCAAGAATAGAGAGCTAGACATGCCTTATGACTTTGCCAAGCAATCGTCACAAAGATCAGCTGATAGTGAAAATAAAAAATGAGTTTCTCATACCTTCGTAAAAAGATGGGGAAAAACCAAGTTTTAAAAATTAGAGTTAAAAAACTAGTAGTTTTGTCCACAAGTTTATAACAATTTCAAATGGCTCCTCTCTTTCAAAGAACAATCAAGCTGACTTAATATTTATCTGTAATGACTTAAGATTTATTTGTCATGAATTAAGCTTCACTAAAAGCTAAAGAAAAGCCTTTTAATGTTAACATTTTTTTTTTTATTTAGTAATACTTTCTATCATTCTTAAACTTTTTATTTACATGTACACAGGCTGAAGATATTAATACAAATGAGCAAAACAAAATAAAAAAATTATATTTTGAGCAATTATTCATAATATACACATACAATGATAAAAGACTAGAAATTAAAACAGAAAAGTACAAATTTCAAAACATTCATCAAGATATAGAAAGAATTGACAAAAGTCACCTAATAGTCCTCAACATTTCAGATAATTTCAGCTAACAGTTCAAAAATTAAGCAGATCTAATAATTGATAAGAGCAAATTCACAATTGCTCAATCGACACATTATGCCTAATTACTTACAACTTTATTACAAGCTAGCTAAAATAGCTAAAGCGTGAATTTTCTTAGAATTTTAGTGACAGTTTTAATAACCCATATCTGTGTTAATTAAAAATAAAAATAATAAATCTCATTGAAGCCAAACAAGCTCCATTACATTTTTTAGTTTAGTTAAAAATAGTAAAAGAAGCTTCAATTCTAACAATAGGCTGGAATTTCAATACTACTGATTGAATAGCAAAGTAGAGCTTTTCCCAGAAGGATAGTGATTTAAAAAATATATATAAATCAAAATTATTTATATATAAGAACACAATATCTAATTATTCTTTATACAAGTGTTTTTCAATTCAAATTTTCAATTGAAAGAGAAGTCGTACTTTTTGCAACCACCATCATATAGCTGAGGATTGGATCTTATTGTCATTACATACTCATTCTCTTAGCTCGACAAATAAAAAAGAAAAATTAGTAATTAAAAAGAACATGAAGCACTTAAGTTGTTTGTTTTTTTATCTAATTTTTCACCAACTATTTGTTGATGACAACTAATATATAAACAATTTTAGACAATGAAATATTAATTTGTGCTTACAAGTCATTATTTTTTTTTTTTATATACATGATTATAGTAAGGAGCATTTAAATACCACTTTCTGACACTGAAATCAGATTAAGGGCTTAAAATGGATAAGCATTTTTCTGTTTAACAGATATTATTATTCTAAAAAAGTTATCCTTATAAATTTGATTGAAAAAATGATTAAATATCAAGGCTTAAGACATTTCAGGCAAAAAAATAAAATAAAAACTACTCAGCAAACAGTATTTATTATTTTTATGTTATGCATACGAGTCCACAACCCCATCCAATAGGTAATTTTTACAATCTTAAAAACAATTATATGTGTTAAACCTTGAATTATTTTTACTTAGGCATTGAATTACTTTTTGTGGAAGATATTCCTTGAACCCCAAAAATTGAATAGTAGTTTAATTATTTTATTTAGTACATGCTATGCAAATATTTTATAATTTCTATAAAGCTAATGTGTTCTCAGAACCTTAAGCGGAAGGTAAGACATTACGATAGGTTTTTTATTAATTCAATAGTTTTAGTAAATAAAAGTCAACTTAACTTATGGATATGCTATTCTGATTATTACGCAAAGATAGGTAATGATTACTTTAATTAAACAAGAAAATAAAATTTTACAATAAGAAAACAATATATTGGAGATTCTTATGATACTAAACTCCTGCCTCTACCATACATAAGCCATATAATTAACTAAAAGAATAAAAAGTATAAAAAACCCTAAAATGAAACAAACTTAATAAGTGAATGCGCCTATTATATTTAATTTAATCAGATCTTAAGATTTATTAAAGCATTAATAAAGTCACTTCTCAAAAATGGCTCATATCTACATCCATTTCAAAACAAGCATACATATAGTATTATAATAATTCATCCTAGAAATATATATATACCAACCTAAGTAATGAAATTAATTATGGGAGGAAATAAATATTTAAAGCTGATTTTTCTTTTAAACATTGGTAATAAGCTCAAATAATTATTTATGTTTCATATTTTGCTTTTTAACTGCAACCGCAAAAGGTCTTTAGTTGATAAAGATATACATAGAACTTCATTTTTATTCAATTGGACTTTTAAATATATATAGATAGAAAATAATATATTTTAAACAACTTCATTTTTAACCAACAAAATACAAACTAATTCTATCATTAATATATAGCAATAAATTTAGAACGATAAAGCTTTTATATATTTCGATTAGAATTCTAATCAAGTAGGAAGACAAAAATAATATAATTAACTGAAAAATTTACAATATGAAAAAATCACAGGTATTCGTTCCTGAACTGATGATTGCTTAGCTTCATGAAGTTTAATAATTAAGTGAAGTTTCCCAAAACGCAGCATATACCAATCGCAATCCCAGTCTCCCTCTTCCATTTTAGATTAGCCACTCCAAATTTTATAACAATCAGTATAAAGAGAGATCTCCCCTAATAGCTCTCCTGTGTCTAAAATAAGGACCATCAAATTAATCGCATTCCTAATCAATGACCTACGGTATGAGGGAAATATAATATTTAAGGAATAATGGATTCTTCTAAATGATGGAAATTTATTTAAAATTTCAACAAAACTTTATTTTCAGCTTGATCATTACTTATAAGAACTCGTGTAGCTAGTTATAATTTTTTTATTTTGTATTATAAAATATTTGAACATATCACTTGGTAACTCTTTTGGTTTACTGCGCCATTAAAAGGAATCATTTTTCCGTTACAAGGTATGTAATTTTGACTCGAATTGACACAAAACATCCCCTATCGTTAGCGAAATTCTAAATGAAAAACAATTATAAAAGATAAGATAAAATGGGATAAGAAGAAATGATCTTCAGACTCAGATAATTATTATTTTTTTATTATTAATGTAGAAAAGCTTTACATGAACTGAATCTTTTTAGATAATTGCACGGCCAATACCTTATTGAATACTGCTGTGCAATTAGTAATAAAAGGTAGTTTAACCACTTACAAAGAAGTTTTTGGAGCAGATGTTTGAAGATTGCTTTGGGGCCAAAGATTTCACATCTGGGTTAATTAATCTACAACTTTAAGTTAGTCCAGCGATATGAATCCATACATTATCACTATCAACATGATACAAATGGTAATTTGATTCAAAGTGAATTGCAATATAATTTTGGCTGGATGTACTTCAGATATTTATTTATCTGAAACATATATATAAATAGTGTGCACTAAAAGAAAAGAGCCATTATATCAAAGCTTGAAGTGAAAATTCGTGAAGCATACAAGTTTTTTTTTTTTCCAAAATTATGAATCTACAATATTTAAATTAATTGATTTAGAAAATTTAAAGCTCAGGAAAATTATTAATTATAAAACTTTTTAGACAACAAATATAAACAACTATATTACGATTACTAACCTACTACCGAGCCCTAAACCAAAATCATGAGTTGCCAATATCATTCCAATCCTCATAATGAGTGGGTGACTTTGAAAATCTATTTTCATTTTTGCCAATTTAACTTTCCCTATGCTTATTAATTCTTATCCGCAACACCCAAAAATTTGAAATAATGATTTTAAGGACTTTTTATAGACATATTATTGTCAACATCAAGGTTAATGTTATAAGTTTTCATTGCAAAATAATGAGATAAGCCAAACTAAATCCAATTAGGGGTAAGTTCAGATAAGTTTTTATGAAAAAAAAAGAAACAAAACACTTAATACCAGAAAATATAATAAACTAAGGAAAAAAACTAAAACAAATAAATGCCTAATCACATTGGTGTTGGATAGGAGAACCCAGCTTTTCAATGAAATCTTTCAAAGCAGAGAATCTTGTCATTGCTGTGATTCTTCTTCACTCTGGTGTATCCCTTCACTAACATCAGCTTCACAACTGCTCTCCCAGTCGCTACCATCTAAACCAAGTACAAAGAAATATTAAATCTTTATTGTAATTTAAATTAATAAAGAAAAAATTAAAAGTAATTTTTTTCAATAATTCAAAAAAAAAAAAGAATCACAACACTACAAGAAAATTCTTAATGATTTATACTTAATTACTACTAATCAAGAATATTAATAATTAATAGAGACAATATAACTGGAAAAGGTACTTTTATCTTATTCAAACAATAAACTAAACTACAGTAGAAGTATTAAAAATTAGTCACTTGCTTTACATCTTAATAAATCTTAAATTCTTAATAAATGATTTAGGAAATGTATACTACAAAATCTGGTGTGTGCGCGCAACACACAACTTTCATTACGAACTTACTTGGATTAGAAATTAATGCTTAGATTATTTCATTAAACATGACGAATTTGATGAAAATCATTAAAGCCGTTTTTGAGATAATTGAAAAAAGGTAAAAATTGTAAAAAAAAAAGTTATGGACTAAAGTGAAAGATCAATTGATGAAATTTTTACAGTCATATCTCGGTCATATTAATACATCAAATACTCAGTTTTATCAAAATCGTTGGAGCCGTTTTTTAGAAAAAAAAACAAAAAAAAAAACATAAAAAGTTATTAAATAAAGTACCCCCTCCCTTAGAGCAATTTCGATGAAATTTTTGCGTCACATCGCAGGCATATACATACACTAAAAAATACCTAATCGCACGGTTTATAGTTTTTGAGCTAGTCTGTTCACACGCACACGCACACAAACCATTTCGCACTGGAAGTCGAAATTTTTCACGATCGGAATACTTCCCCTTAATATATATTTCATATATGGGTAAGTGAAAGTAAAAAATGACAAGAGAAAGAGCGAAAATAAGTGCTGCAGTTCCTGGCTGAAATGTAGACCAAAATAAAATTCGAAGAAAGGCCTTGGGTCAAGCCTTAACAAAATTTCTTAGAACTTTAAGGTAAAACCTTCTAGACCAGGTGTTCTCTAACTTTTTTGCACCACACCCATCCTGTTAAAATGAATGCCTTTCACAGCCCCTCCCCCCTGTTGAAATAAAAGACTCCCACATTCCCATTATAAAATTATTTGTATGGGAAATGAAAAAGAAAAAAAAAAAAAAAAAAACCTGTATTACGTTGAAAACATTAGTTTAATTTAGTTAACATCATAGTTATTTAAAATTATAAAAAACATCAATTTAGATTTTTAATTGAGTACTAAAATGTTAACTAAGGAGGAATTTTTTTATTTTTAACTAGTTTAGCACCGACTTGTCTGACCATCCTGGTGTGGGGCACCTCCCCGTTTAGGAACCATTGTTTTAGAACTAAAGATCGCCACCATGTGTATTATTCCTAGGCTTAATGAACAAAAATTCATTCTGCTTCTTTTGTTTCACTATTAATATCAGTATTCAATAATTTATTATATTTTAGTATGTCTATGTTGAGCTTATCATTATCTTCTGCGAATTATAACTCACTCAAAGCCTTTATGAGGCTTCTCATAGGCCCTCACAACCTTGTTTCCAGTTTCTAAAACAGCAGGGCTACTACTTTCACCATAGCAACACTTGATAATAATATACTTGCTATATAAGCATAAAATAGACTATACAAAACTAAACATGAAGTTGAGAAAGGGTTACCTTGTGTACTATCGACAGATCCGATCCTGGAGATAGAATCTGCCCAATATCTATGAGGAGGAGTTTTACCACCATTACATGTTTTACTTTTCCTAGGAAGTCCTTGTTTACTACCATTGTTATTATTCAGTACATTACCACCTACAATGAACAAAATTAAAAGAACTTTAATTTTAAAAAGTCTTAATAATAATCATACCTATAACCAATTTTCAATGGAATAGTTCTAATGTCTTAATAACATTACAATACATTTGTTTCAGCATCAGATTTTGTTTTATGAATACCTTGTTCATTAATGGATAAGTAAATTAAATAAAAAAAAAAAAAAAAAAAAAAATATATATATATATATATATACAAAGGGCGATTCTAAAATCAGGTAGAAAATTATGGCACTTTAGTGTCAAGATCAGCCAAGATTTCCATTTTAACTCAATCGCAGAAAGACAAAGCCTCCTCAAACAAAATTTTAAAAAACCAATGCAATAAAAATGGGAAAAGATATTTTAGTATGGCAGTAGCCCTAAAGGAGTGAAATTTGAAAATGGCCCCGTGGTGATAAGATGGTGACATCCAACCTCCATATCCAAGATATAAGAAGCTATGAGAGAACAGATAATTTGTTTTAAACCCAGTCTGAGTCAGAATACAAAACAGGTCACCATATGGAATGAAGGAAGTATGGAATCCTCAATAAGAAAAATCTAAGGTGAAATCAGAATTAATAATGGAACTAAAAATTAATTCAAATCTTCAGAAAAAAATACCTTAACTACGAGCTAATGAAGCACAAAATAATGTCATTAAAGGGTTACTTAATGATACAGAGAAGAAAGAGAGTTGATAAGTACCTGTAGAATCTGCCGGAGTGGATGCATCAAGCATTGGTTGTAAAATCCTTCTTCTGGCATTAATAAACCAGTTGTTAACTTGTAAAAGAGTAAGATCTGTCTGTGCTGCTATCTGTCTTTTTTCATCTTCTGTTGGGTAAGGGTGCTACAATAATGAAGCTTTAGATTATTATCCTTTCTCAGTATGAATATACTTTTAAAAAAAATTTACATTTTTAACCTTCCAGCGGGCACGCTGCGGCATTTGGACCGCAATCTGAACATTTGTCAAAATATTAGGAATACTAATTGAATCAGTGAGCTGAGGGTTTCAGGTATTTGTAGACCGACATGTTCTGACAGTTTAGAAGGTTGTGCCTGCTGTCTTCCGATTTACCTCAATAGCTATATTGCCTTATTTACAGGTCTGTAAATGCGGTCCAAACACCGCGACGCACCCTTTCGTGTTACAGATTCAGACAATCTCTGCTGAATTATTTTATCATTTTCTGTCACTTTCTTCACAAATTAAAATGCAAGTATTTTGGTCTTTACGTTGTCTACTATTGTTTGAATAATTTTAATATATACTATTATGTTTAGTCTTGTTTTACTAAATTAGTGTATGGTGAAATGTAGTTGTGTATTTGATTATTTTCCTCAAAAACTTTGACCCATACCTCTGTGCCTATGTTTATAATTAAAATACTCTCTACCTTAAAATTTAGATCGAAATGTTGGCAAAAATAAAATATGTGATTCATAAATATTAGATCTATTTATATTTACGCACCCCAACCATTTCCTCTTCATTATAACAAAGGTCAACCATAATTCACCATTATTCCCTAGGTTCATATAAGCAACATTTATTAAAATAAGCAATTTATTATTATATTATCTCAATACATTATACTACTAATTGTAAGTTGTTCGTTTCTTTGTGTTATTATCGCCAAAGCCATTTTAATTTCTTTTTTTTTTGCCATCCTTTTCTTTATATAACTTATAATATTCATTCATTAGAAATAGTATAAAACTAAAGCAATGAGTAAACAACAAAAAAAAAGTAAGTTATTTCTTATTTTCTAATAAAATATATAAAAAACAAAGATGCGGTCCAAACACCACAGCGCACCCGCTGATGTAACTCAACTAGGCGCGCCCGCCGGAGGGTTAAACAATGGATAATATGTATAATTTATTATACTTAATAGTAATAAATTATTATTATAATTTATTTATACTATAGATTGCAGATAAAATCAAATTAAACCATAAATTCTTCAACACTACTTACAACTAAATGCTGAAAAAGCCATGAACGCATAATGGTAGTAGCTTGCTTTGGAAGAACTCCCCTCTTCTGTTTCTTTCTACAGCCGAGAGGATCGTCATCTTCATCACAAGAACCACCACTAGTGGCAGATAGGGACCCTAGGCATCAGGAAAAGGAATAGAAATTCATTATGACCACAACTTAGAATTCAATAAATGATTTTTAATCTTCAGTCTGTCGTTCTCTTTATATTAAGCAAAAAAGAGAGTCCATAAAACAGCTTTCCTTAAAATTTAAAATATTCATACTCAATACATTATGAATTTTCTCAAAACATAAGGTGATACAATTTCTTATATGGACAGGAAAATCTTAATTTTCTATTCCTCACACTTAATCCCACTTTTGAGAGCGTTAAAACCTCAATCAATTAAATTATTACATTTTTGTTAATAAATATTCAGTTTTTCAAACTAATCCAATCTTCTATAAGAATAGTTTTATAATTCAGTTTTAACATTTTATGCAGCTCAAAAATTGTCTTTCTTAGAAGCAGCTTGATTTAAGAGCTTATAAAGAAAACAGAAAAAATAATAAAATTAAATAACAAAACTGATAAGAGTCATCAAGAGAATTAATGTCATTGTTTTGATTTGATTATCATAATTAATGAATAAGAGGAAGAAAGCTGTAGATAATTTCTCAGTAGTATTTTATCATCATAATGAAAATATTGTAGAGTGTGTATATATTTGTATAATTTATTATTTATATTTTTCATATAAATATATTAAATTAGCAGTTCTTATTTAAAAAATATATTTAAAAAAGAAACGCCAATTTAATTAATATTACAAAATAAATATCTCTGCCTGGAATAAAAACTGAAATAATACATTAGTGAGTGTTTTTTGTCTTTTCCCCTACTACTGAAGGCTAGAGTAGAGTAGGTCACAGAATAGGTTCAATGAAGAATTAACATTAAATCTGTGGTATTTATTAATGACCATTAAAACGTGGGTATAACTTTTGGTGTTTATTATTAGACACTCATGAAAAAAAACTTTTTATAAATATATTTTATGGGGTGGTCTCAGGGAGGGGGAGTGGTATTAGGGATGAATCCACTGAAATTTCAGGGGGAAAAACATTATTGAAATTAATCTATGCATCTAATTGTTACTATTTTTTTTTCTAATATTATAGTTATTATGTTAATTTAATATGTTAATTTATTATTAAATTAATAAAGTATCAATTATTTTTTTTAGGTGAAGAAGTGTGCATTTTATACTCTCTTATATATATTGTTTTATTTTTCTAACAACCAATCTCCTCTCAACACTCAAAACCCACCGGATGGTTTATCAGAGCCCGCCCCCGGCTTTTATAATATTTTTATATTTATAACCTCACTGTTTACCACATTTGATCATCAAAATATGCTATGTGGAAAATAAAATTTTAACAATTATATTTGAGTAGGGGAGAGCGGGGTTGGTTGGCAACAGTTTTCACTTTTTTTATTGTTGAGTCATTCCTGTTAATCTAATCCCAATATAGATGATACCTCTGTAAACTCGAAGTATTAGAGTACTACAAGCATTTTTTTCACTACATAATATTTAATACTAAGATCATAGAAAATTGAAGAATTCGTCAATCCAGAGTATGCCAATTAACCCCCAAGGTGGGGCAGGTTGGCCTAGAAGGTGGGGTTGTTTAGCCATCTCATTCAAGTACTTTCTGACACATATTATTGTTATTAAAAGCTGCACTATAATGGTATAATAATTTTGAATCGGTTTTTAACAGCTTTTAAGGGAAAATAGAATGACAATAGAAGAAGATAGAAGTTTAGACTGTCGTTACTTTTTGCATAAGAAAAATTGCTCTCATCTTCCTAAACTAAAGACAATTGGTAATTCACCTTTGATTATGTTTACCTTGCTTTTGTGAATTGCTACTGCGCCAAAAAAAAAGTTGAAGAGAGCCAACTAACCCCACAGGAGAGATCATATGAAAGATGGCTGCCAGAACAGGGGAGAACAATCAAACAAGAAACTGGTTAATCGAAAGGTTAGGTTTTTCAAAGGAGTTTGGGGCTATGTGAACAGAATTGGAGTCAAATGTTTTACCATGTCTTTAAACCAAATTTACTGAAAATATAAAAATTTACTTAAATGTCATAAAATCAATCAATGAAGCACACTCTTCGCTATACTGTTAGCATCGGATTGAAAACTCAGGACAAGACTCCCGAGGTCGAGCGGGTGACATGGTACAATGGTTGGGTCTTAACAACAAGTGTGACGGAAACTATAAGCCGATGGCCAACATACCCCCTATGCCAACCAACCCCGCTCTCCCCTGCTTACTTTGTAAACATAAATGGTGTATTATTTAAAAAAAACATCTGGTTATTTATATTATTATAAATACAAATGAAAAGAGTTATTTAAAAATTATTTTTTCGCCTAAATCATGCACAAACAAAATTTTTAACATGGATGTCCACAATCAATTTGGTGGACAAACATTGACAGCAATGGTGGCACATATCAGTACCTCAGATTCAGAAAAACAAAAGTCACACTAAGCAAGCTTTTCAGGAGAACACAAAAACTGTAAAAACTGATCTCTCTGTTATTTGCTGCTGAGCTGAAACTTGGATTATCCAGCAAAAAAGTACTGATTTTATTAGAATTGTATATGCCTAAACCATTTATAGGCATTCTTGTAGAATCAAAGTGTAATTTAGTGGGGACTGGACCTTTTTTTTTTTTTTTTCTTTTCAAACTTAGAAAATACAAAAGGCAATTTTTGAACAAACTTCTTGTTATTTTATTTTTTAACTTATAAAAAACAGAATTTTATTCTGGGACTATGTCTCTTCAGAACAACAAGTGTGCACATAAGTATATGTAAGAATAAATATTTAGCCATTTTACAACACCAGTAAAAATATAGCATACTTACATAAATAAAAAAAATAAGCAAAGCAAAATGAAGAAAGAAGGGTGTATATTGAGCAATTGGAAAAGGAGAGTTACAGAAAAGGCCTAAGTGGTCCAGCAAACCAAATGCTTTAGAGAAGTCGAGAGAATCATTACAGAGAACCTTTTTTGTCTTAGTACTGTGTAAGTCACTAGCGATTTGTGTAGATTGGATTGAGTGGAGAAGCTAGGACGGAAACCAGATTGATAGGGACAAGTACATTGGACTAAGAAGTTGGAAACCTGGGATTGGACTATTCTTTCAAGAGGTTTCAAGTTTTCAAGAGAGGATAGAGATTGGGTGATAGTATTAAGTTCCCCTTAATAGGGTTGGCAGTTTTGTTGTTCGGATTGGGCTAAGGATTTTTTTGTCCATGGGGTAAAGGAAACTGAATTTTGAAGAATATCAATTATAAATGAATAGAAGCACTATTAGGTTATCAGGAATGAATAATTTAAATAATTTAACAGGTAAACCATCAAATCCAGAGAACTTAGAAAGGGATTTCATTATCAAGGAAATAAGGTCAGATGGAGAGGAGGTGAACTAAAGAATTGTCAGTGTTGAGTTGTTATATCCTAATGTAGAATCAAAATCTACATACAATGATTTAATAACCTGAAAATCTTAAAAATTTGTCTGGTTCTGAAGGTACAGATATATCCTGTCTATAATAAATATTAAATTAAATATTAAGATTAGAATAAATGTAAAGAAATAAATAGTTTTAGATTACCAATAGAATTCAGCAGTAGTTAAAATAATTATTTTTAGATTTTCTAAAGAATTCGACAGTAGCTGAATGCTCTATATACAATATTTTTGAAGTTATTCTCCATCTATACATTTAAAGTTATATGCATCTATTACTTTGAATTTATTTATCGTTTAAAAAAACATTTTTTAGCCTTATGAATCAATTGGCCCAAATATCTTTTCACTGATGGGATATTTAGTATCTCAATTTTTATCACCCGAAACAAAAATTACCATAGATAAAAACCTTGATCATGTGTTATAAGACTAAACTAAATATTTCATTTCTATATAGTGTTTTACATCACAATAATATTATACAGATAGTAATTAAAATTTACAACTTGGCCAAATAACATTATTGCCATCATCTAGTGAATAATAAATGCTCATATTAATGATAAATTAACAACTATACCTTGTAATAAAGACTCGGCTGAGGGAGGCGGACAGGGATTGGCTCCGATCTGGGAGAGCGGAGTGCTGCCGTGGATGACACCAGGTGAAGGGGGGCAGGGGGGAGCCTCAGCCATCAGACCGCTCCACCCTACCGGGGACACCTATCACAACTAACCACATAGAATCATACTCTTTTTCATTGTTTAAAATGAGAAAAAATAAATAAATAATCTAAATAACTTATACTATTTTAGATTGAACTTTTTTACCCATAAAAGAGTAGTTACAATTTATAATAATATTAATTTTTACTTTATGGAAAGTTTGTAAAACTAACAACTCATATACCTCCTTGATAATAAAACAGTTTTATTAACTAAATTACTTAAGTAGGGAAACTAAGATTATAGAAAGGACTAGTGAAAATATATGAAGCTAAATTGAATATGAAAACAATGTAAAAGGAAGCCTTCCGAAGCAGAGCTCATGATGGGAGATTATACTCAAATTTATTAAATTTTTTTTTTTTTTAATGTCAGTTTTATCTTAAATCAATCAAGTGTACCAATTCTTAAGTAGGTTTTAACTTCAATAACATAAGGTTGCATGTGCATTAAAATGGTTTCCCTTAAGTTATCTAGACAATTTAAATTTAATAACTATACAATTTAAACAATTTTACTTTCATTTTAAAATAAATCAATTTAAGAGAAACTAAATCTTCAAAACTTAAATAAGTAGTTTCTCTATTACAAAGGTATTACGTTCTTTTACTTCACCGTTAGGTTTATAATTTATTTTTGAACATTAAAATATACGAACATTATTTTAATTATATTTTCAAAGTAAAAGATACCAATTTAAATAACCAAAATTTCTTCCATGAATTAATCCATTATTATGTTACCCAAGTTCAACTTTAGTAAATCAGTAACCACATATTAAAATGTTCCCACATATTAATTTAAGATAAATAAAATTCAAACAACTTACCTTACGATCAAGAAAATAAAATAGATATAAAATTTATTAAGAATTACCTGAATATTATGGGGTGAATGGGGAGTAAAAACTGTAGGACTGTTGCTGTCACTGGAATGGCTGCTATTGTTATTATTGTTTTCTAAATATCCAGCGGCATAATCTGACCTCAACAAGTTTTCACTCTGCATTTTTCCCTTTAAGGCAGTAATATAGCGATTGCAAAAATCTTTGCACAACTCTTGAACTTTTTCAAGTTCTAACAAATGAATCCTCAAAACCTGAATAGCTTTGATCATCTAAAAACAGCAAATAAGTTAATGATGAATCCATTTTTTTAAATAAAGACAAGAATGAAAATGGTTTCCATTTTACATACCAATCCATCAATTTCAGCATCATTGACTAGAAAAGGTTTTCGGTCTCTTTCCTGATGTTGAACAAAAGCCTGAATATCCATATTAAAACTTTCAGAATTAGGTGTTTCGGCTAGTTGAGTAGCCTGTTCACACCTCTCAAATAATAAGGCCAATAAAGGGAAAAGTGGATGCCTAAAAAATAATTTCATACATAATTATACTCACTGATGCCTACCCAATTAATTAAAAAATACTAGACAGATTAATTGACAAATGTAATGAAAATCTTCCAAGAACATGAAATATTCAAACAATATAAATTTTGTAAACATAAAACTCCAAGTTTATTGCACGCACTTCAGATTAAATAAAACATCAGACGTTGATGACTTATATGTTTTATGCCTTTAACCCACAGTAGCACAGGAGAGGATGGGAACATGGGAACGAGTGACCATGTGAGGCCCAACTACCTTTTTTTTTACTCATTTGGACCAGAATTAAAGTTGCTTTGAAATTGATAATCTTATTAGTATATTATACAATGGATTTTATATTTTATTAATTCCAGAATACTAAAACTTCGTAATTTCGAAGACTTCAAAAGAACGATTCTAGGTAAAACCATTAGAGGTCGCATTACAAGGCTTAACTCCAAACTGTTTCCCCCAAGTAATTATGTCAAGAACCAAATACAAGAAAAGATCACAGTACCCTTATGTTTATAACCAGGTATGCCTAAAAAAAAACTTAAATAGTCGGAGGTTTAAGAATAGAAATTTGTGTTCCTTGTTTCAACTAAGGTTCAGTAATAATCCATGGTTTAGTAACGTTAGACTTATTATTATAATATATTGATATAATTATTAATAATAACCATTTACTTTTCCATAAGTAAACATTCATTATTTACAATTCTTATTTATATTTTAATCCAAATTTGAGATTATTACTCCCTTTTTTTAATTCACTAATTTGCTTTAAGTTAATTTCATAATTCTTTTACATAATTTTTGCTTGATGATACACACTTTTCTTCTTTAAACAAATACAAATGTTAATTAGTGAAACTTAATCGGCCTACAGATGCATCATATTGCATCTACCATAAATATTAGGTATATACTTTTTTTTTTAAAATAAGAAAAATTTATTAAGATACTGAGATCCAAATTAATTTTTCCTCACTACAAACAAGAATATTATAAAAATAAAAATTTAATGCATATTTGTAGTGCAGTTATAGTTAGAGTTATATAGTGTAGTTACAATACTTCGTTCATCAGTCTAGTAAACATTCTTCAACAAACTAATTGTTGATATTTTTAACTTATTCTTTTATTTTTAACTCTAATCGCGTCATTTTGATTACCTTTGCCAACTAACATAACAAAAAAGTTGATTATCCCACACTCTAACCCTTAACAAAAGAAGATTAGAGTTCAAACTTGGGCACACCCAATGGTGTGACAGCCCAAAAGACTAAGCGTTTTTCAAAAATGCACAAAATCACTAAGCAAAAATTAAATATTCATAATAATATACAAATTTAACTATAAGAAAACAACTAATAAACAGTAATATTAGGAAGCACGGGTTCATGTCAGGCCAAAACTGAGCAATTCTCTTCTTCCTACGACAGTTGCTGCCAACTGAATTGAAGAATTGGGGTAAAGATGTATATTGACAGATATACAAACACACACACACACACTCATACAATCTGTTTCATTAATGAGGACCAATAAGAAGCAATTTTAGATCTATTACCAAAATAATGTAGGATGAGTTAATTTGAAATGCTTTAATCTAACGTTATCAGACTTACTTATAAACTGCTCTTTTATCAGCTTCAAAGACAGCCTGATCCTGAACATTGTTTCCCCCTTGGGAACTGACAATATTTTCTGAATAAGACACCATGGCAATACTGTTCTCCTGCATCTCAGCCCATCTAATCAAAACTATTACATTATTACACATAAATAAAACAATTCAATTAAATTTGAAGTCTATAACAGTATAAAGGTAATAAATAAACATATAAAGCTCATAATCATTGTTGCTATTTCTTCAACTATCGCATTAACGCCAATTAATGTCTACAATCATATCAATTAAAATCTCATTCTAGTACTTACGATAATTTACTGTTTCTCATATTTTATGCTAAAGTTTGGTCGACAAAGGCGAAACATAATGTAAACAGAATCATCAAAAATGTTTAAACCGTTATATTAGAATACATCGTCTTCACAGACAATTAATAAAACAAAAAGAGGTTCAACATGAGTTTAAGTGAATTATCTCCGTTTAACGTAAGTCAAGCTTGAATTTAGTTTATAAAAGCAAAATACGCCGAAAATTCAAGATTCACAACAGCAAGTCCGATAAAACGTCTTGAGTTATCAGAATCGGCTAAACATGAAAGGTCTTCGGTAACGAACTAGAAGTTTTGTCACATTTGAGTGGCAGGTCGGTACATGTCAATCAATGGCGGATGTCTCCTCCCAGACTATCAACTACGTCATCCCAACACCAGCTAACACAACTTTTCCAAGATTTTGTGAACGGATCAACGATTAGAAATTTATAACTCGAAACTATATATTTTCTTAATTAGTCTTTATCACACCTAATTACAAAAACCTGTTTTTGTAGTTTAAGAAAGTAGTGTTGGGTGAGGGAGGGAAAAGTGGAGAGGGGGAATTAAATGGTTCCTTGAGGCGCACACGCAGTCGGACTTGCATTGATTTCAAATGAAAATTTATGAAACGACTTTCAACACCCTCCAGAAAAAAAAGGAGAAAACTATATAGCACGAATTTATAGACAAATTCAGTCTACTAACTAGTATAACTGACCATTTCTAAAACTATATATACAGTAAAACCCTTGTTGTTTATTCACAATTTTGTCTTGAAGGAATTAAATCATTTTAGCCTTATATTCCTAACATTATTATATTAGTTGTACTGGTAACTTGTAACAGCCTTCAGTAGGAATAGGAGGAAGTTCCTTTGTTATCCTAAATTTAGAGAAGATAACTTAAAAAAGAATTTCAATTCAAATATTTTCAGATTGAGAGTGAATTTTAATTTGATCATTCGCAACTTTAGATTCTCAAATTTACTTGTGATAGTAGATAGCACAATAAGTAAAATGAAAGAATTGAAGACCAACATAAAAGGGAAAAAATTGATAATAAAATCAAAACCATAGGTACCAAATAAGTTTTGAAATTAACCAAATGCTTCCAAATTTATAAATTTGGTTCATTTATTAGACTAGCAAAAGATATTCATTATCTAATTATTTAATTTTTTTATACTCTTAGCACTCAATCTTTGTAAACTTTTGATAATATATTTATGCTTTCCTATCATCTTATGAGAGAATAATTACATGAAAAAAAAAGGATACATAGCCATATAAAATACAAAAATTGAATTAAATTTATTGTCATATTTACAAAACAATAATTACAAGTATAACATACATGAATAGATTAGTAACAGTTTTTGTTGTATGTGTACAATGTCTTCAGTAAATCAATATCCATATTTTTCATTCAAACTAGTTCTTCCATCTCCAGTTTGACCTTTTGGTGGTTGCCAAACCAAATTAATACAGTCTTCGTCTGGATCTTCTTTAATCTAGAAAAAGTAAATGAATCTTTCAATATAATTTTATGGCATGAAAAATTATACCACAGGCAAATAACTCAATAAAATCATTGTACGAGGTAATAATAGTAAAGTGATTAGTTTTAATTAAAAAAAAAATGAAAACCGAAAAAGGTCTTAGCGTTAGACATTTGCAATAGCTACCAAATATTTCATAATTAATTTTTAAAAAAATAAGATTGATGAAAAAAAAATACTTATATGAATGAAAATAAAACACAAATCCATAAAGATTTAATTTAATTTTTAATAAAATTATTTCCAAATTTTTATATAATATTTTTACTTATTGTATAAATGAATTCATTATTTTATAATATAGTCCTAATAACGGTTTATAAATTATGAACAAAGTAACGATATGTATTTATTAATTGAATTAGGTGAGAGATGGTCCAGTGTGGTTATCTAGATTATTTACAAACTGTGAACAACTATTTAAAGATGCTTTTGAACCCCTCCCCCCACCTGAAAAATACATATCCTGTATAATTTTAAACGAGATAATTAGGCTAAACTAAACTGAATTTTTGAGCACTCACCTCAGGGTTAGCTTTTGTAGTTTTATGAGACATTTCATTAGCTCCTTTTTTCTTAGGCTTTTGATAAGTAGGAAGTTTGTCTTTAGGTATCATAGGACCAATAACTAAAATCAAAGAGACTCATTACTAATGAGTATTTACAAAGAATAAGTTTTATGTATTAATTAGGTATTCCGCTGAGATGTTTTGGCATACAGAATCCTTAATTTGAAACCTGATGTTTAGGTGTAAAGCTGAAAAAGATATAATTTTTTTGTGCTTAAATTACAAACCCTAATTTAAACTTAAATTGTTTGTTTGTTTAACGTCACTTTATACCACTAAGGCTAATTGAACGATGCTACAGTGAGAGTCTTAAATTTTGCCTATCCAGGTATAATTAGGATAGGGATCTTTAACGAGTGCCTGACATCATACAGGCTCGGGACCTCCATTTTACGTCCTATCAGAGGGATGGCATGGCTAAGGATTTTTTACTCCCATTAAAAAATCCTATGTCCACCGCTGGGCACGAACCTGCGACCTTTAGTATTGTAGGTTGCCATGCTAACAGGTGACCCCTTAAACTTAAATTATAAGTGAGGTTAGGTAAAAATATTCCACAGTTAATCGTTTGTTGCTTTTGCCTGCAAACGTGATATATTGGGCTCTTGTCTTTTCTGTAACTACCCGTCACCGATAATAGCGATTTCGGGACTGGCTCTCATACAGTGTGTAACTAGACGTATGTAGAATGTCATTTATATAATAATTATCATGATACTACACTCCAGTTTGTTTGTGTGTTCATTTAACATCACTTTATGCCACTAAGGCTAATCGGACGAAGCTACAGTGAGAGTCCTAATTTTTGCCTATCCAGGTATAATTAGGATAGGGATCTTAACGAGTACCTGACATCGTACAGGCTCGAGACCTCCATTTTACATCCTATCCGAGGGATGGCATAACCAAGGACTTTTTACTCCCATTTAAAAATTAAATTAAATTTAAAAATACTAGAGTCACCAACGTTTAGTATTGTAGGTTGCCATGCTAACCAGTACACCTGGGTGACCCCATTACAATCCCGTTGTAACCATATTAAAAAAAATTGTTTCGTGAGCCATGCCAGTATATAATGCACATTCAGTATTTACTACATTTATTCATTATTCATCTTTGATCTTCATTGATCCAATTTTTTGTTTTTTCACTCCTTCTAATTCTATATTGGTACCTTTAGTAGTACAGCCAACAAAGATACAGTCACTCTTCAGATCAGGAATATTTTATTTGTCTACACTTCCCACCACTCCTATTTGTTTTTCTATGGGTCCCATCACTCACTTCTTAGCAATATGGCTTTGAAGAAACATTAGGACCTTGTTATAAAGTATCATAATTATTTTCATAATGATGAATTGGCTAGTAAAAAATTAAAACACATAATCTCAATAATAATTAATAAATATACAAGAAAATGTTCCACTTTAAAAAAAAATCCTATAAAACGATGCATGAACACAAGGCAACAACCTCAGATGAATAGCGAGATGGGAAGCATAAATTAATGTGCCATTGTGGGGGCAGCTTGGTGTTGACAGTGCCCCAATAAGGCGGACACAAAAAGGCTGATAGCCAAATGAACTTTGTTAATGATCTGATATAATAGAGTTAGTATTATATTAAATACTGGTTTATTTGTTTAATCTCCCTTCATGCTACTAAGGCTAATAAGATGAGAACATATGAAATACTTTATATATTATATATGAAATTTAATTAATCAGGCATATTTATTTTTAATTCTTTGATTATTATTTTTGCTGGGTAAAAATTGCCTAATATCTACACAAAAAGACAAAAAAAAATCGGTACTTTTCTGTTATAGTCACGCCCAGAGAAAATGTTTTTAATTTAGTTAGTAGATTGCTTTAAGGAGAAGCAGGGTTATCGCCAGTGTTGCTAGGGAGGTAACTAAGAGTTAATTTCACAACTGTTCGCTTACGGGCAACACTGTCAGGAGAAAACAATTCCATGCCGAATCATTTCTTTTGACTAGATAATTAATCACATTAAATATGGTTGAGTATCAGTATAATTTAAAAAATATTTTTAGGAATATTTTGGATGAGGAAACTGCGGTCAGGTTTTTTCAAAAGCATAATATTATTCCTGAAACGAGCATATGTAAAAATAACCATGAGATGAAGTTAACATTCAAAGGTAAAATTAAATGGGGAAACAAAAGAAGGAGGGGCACTAGAAGGAATTTTTTTAAATCTTATTTAGGGGAATTTATGTGGCGCCAAAGGTTAGCAGAAAAAGATCCTTTTAATGAAATATTGAAAGATATTAAAGATTTTTACAATGACATTTGTAACATATAATTTTTTTTCAATGTTTTCATTAAATTTCATGTAAAGCGTTTTAAGGTCTGGCCACACATGTCCACACCGGATCCGCACCTAAAGTTCAAGCCACACATGTCAGACACAGGCCACTTTAGGCATAACTAAAGGTAATATGTAAGTTAAATTAAAAATATTCTGAACATAACCTGTATTATTGCTACGGTGCGGACATGTGTGGCCAGACCCTTATTCAGAAAACATGTGTTTTATTTATTTAAAGCATTGTACTAACTAAATTAAAAACATTTTCTCTGGGCGTGACTATAACAGAAAAGTACCAAAAAATCCAATAAACTATTTTAGTTATTTTATATTATATATTTCAAGCCCTATTAATTAAATAAATTAAAATAGCAGTTAATGCTTATTCAATAGTCATTGCCTAAAAATTAATAAAAAAATATTTGAATACCAACCCTTTTTCTTTTTTACTTCAACAGTATCCTCTTCTTTAATATGGTCATGAGATTCCACAACTTCTGTCTCTTTCACCTCGATTTTTTCCAACTTTTTTTCAGACTGAATTTTTTTTTGCTTATTGGGTACTGGGTCAGCTTTAACTGGTTTTAATTCTGGTAAAGATGTTGGTTTTACAATGTTTATCAGCTTCCGCAAATGATCTTCTTCCTTTTTTAACTTTGCAACTTCATCCTAGAAATGTTGAGTTATATCTAAATAACCAGTATTATCAATACATTCCAGTTCCATATTATTGAACAATTTTATAAATTCCACCAAAAAATCTCTTTTTAATTAATATTTAAATATTCCAAACAAACAAAAAAAGAAATAATAAGCAGTAACTTGGTAAGAGCAGTGGAAAGTAGATATATCACTAGGATATCAACAAGACAATAATTGACAGAAAAAACTACCTTAGCAATTTTAATATCCAATTTAGCAGGTTTATCATGCTTTAGCGTTTTCATAAATCTATCTAAAGCATCTTGATCTTCACTTTCACATTCAGATTCTGCTTGACTTAAATCCAACAATGTTTGCAACTTTAACTGTGATTCTTTCAGCCGTTCAATAACATCATTATGCTTAGCCATCTAAAACAAAATGAAGAAAATTCAACATCAATAAAAAAACAAAAAAAGGTTGCATCAAACTAAAGAGAAAAGGAGATAAATAAAAATATTGCTTTCCCTCAAGCCATATATCATTTAACTTACTTCTTCGTAACTGTGATTAATAATTTTCAACTGTGATTAAAGGTCACTCATAAACAAAAAATTTAAGTCTATAATGTACAGATAAATACTAATAAAACAAGTCTGAAATTATTCGAAAAAATAAGTTTTAATCATAATAAAAATAATAATAAATGTTTTATTTTCTCATTTGTATTTACAATTTTTTTTATTAGCAAAAAACATTTTTGTGGCATTGGTCACTGTGACCGTCAGGCAGAGTCACCTGCCATTCTTTAAAACTTGAAGCTAATATTTGAAATTAATGTAAATAACATAGGTGTATCTTTTCCTATCCAAAACCAAAATATTTCCCTTTAATAATTTTACTACACACAAATAATCCTAAACTTAATAATAATAATCCTAAAATATACAAATAATTCCTATACAGTATATAAACTCTATTAACCCTAATGTAAAAATAAAAGTCACAACAAAACTTATCCTCAGTTAACTAGTTTTTATAAACAATAAATTATTTACAATTTAATTAAATCTATTAACTAAAATTATTGTATCAGTAATTGAACTCCTTAACCAATCTACTTTTGTAATGCCAGGCTAATTTTCAGTATCTTATCAATGCGTTGAAGTTTTCACTGTTTAATATTTCAATGACTTCTTCAATAGTTAGAATTGCCTTACAAAAGAATTTTACTCGGAATTCGGACAAAATGGGGCATACTGCTATAAATTGAAACTTATTTTCAATTTCTTTTCGGTCACATAGTGAGCAAAGTTGTAATTGTCCCTCGTTATTTATTTTAAAATTTAAAATTTAATTAAGCATTTCGCAACAAGATTTAAAGTCCCAGCTAACATCACGAAGTTTCATTTTTTGAAAATAATTTTTTTTGTTTATGTCATGACATAATCAATATATATTATAAAGCAAAGTGTACAATGTGCGTGCCGATAAGGCTCAAAAACAACTCCATGTACGATCAAGAAAGCTATGTCGTTGTGTAACCTTATAACACCTAAAGACAAAGAAGGTTTCCATTTTTATATTTAGGGTGTAAAATTGAAGAGAAAAGGGCAAAAATTTCAAGCCTCTCGCACCATGTAATTAGCCTACCTCTACAGGTTAGAGAATGAAAAATTTAGTTTGAGCTCCTAGAAGAGACTACCAGGAAGCGCTAGGGTGTGTTTCATTCAATGTTTATAGTTCATTCATTCGTTTGTAATGGTTATTTTTTTTCCCAGCTGTTCTTTTTAAATTACTAAAAAATTTAGCGAAAATAATTAGTTTGCTTTCAAAATAAAATAATGATTTTACATCTCTGCAATCAACCAGAAAACCAAATGGATTCCTTAAAAAATTAATTTTTACATAAGAACATATAATATATGTATTATATATTCTTATGTAAAATATATCTTTCTTATATAAATTTTACATAATATATAAATAAATTTAATGCAATAAGAGTGAACATTTCTTAGTAGTGCAGTGAGCGAATGAAAGCAGACATAAAAAAAAGAGATACCTTGACTGAATATAAATCGAAAATAAAAAGTTTGAAGTGTTCTTATTGTAGTTATGAAAAAGAAGTTGGTTTGATTACTATGTATGAAGAGCCTTCCAGCTGACAGATTGACTAACTCAAATTTCAGCATTTACTCAAGTTTATCACCCTACATAGTTCAGAAGAATTAATATGGCATTGCAGTCTGTAGATTGAAAGTTATCACAGATTATAATTGCAGCGTAGGGGTGGGGGGAAGGTCGAGCACCCCAGTCTAAGATGTACTCGAAATATATATTTTTTTAACTGAGATATCAGATTTTTCAACTATAATCTAATAACTTATTATCTGTTGACTTCATGGAATGGACTAATAAGATTCAGAATCACAGAAACCATCAAAAATGATGATTAAATAACTCGAAAAATTAATTTTTCATTTACCATTTTCAACCCACCATAAAGTATATAGGGTTCCTTATTTGGGCAGACTAGGCAGATCTCGATTCTTGCTATCAATAAGATAAAACCAATGTTGAAGAAGGTGCTGAATTTGTTCTACATTTCCTTTAATTTTAAAGTTTTTCTGTTATTAAAACTACCACACAACTACCGGAGCCAAGCCGGGCATTTGTGCCAAATCAAACACATAAATAAATAAATAGAATAAATATCTTTTAGCACATTCAGTGCTGAAAGCAGGAAAGTGTCTTGAAAACATTACTTTGTAGATAAGTGCTACATCTTTGTACTAGATAGATAAGTGCTACACATTTGAACCTGTGATGAAAAATCCAGAAGTGCTAAACGGATTCGATTGACCCCATTCTCTTCTCTTGGTTTGAACGTCTCCAGAAACATGAAAATTTATTATTTTGAAGGATTTCTTTTGTTTTCATACTTTATGATTGAATACTCTGATTCATCAACAGCAGACCATGAATTGGTTGGTTTTTACCTTTTCTCAGTAAAAAATAAATAGTAATAGTTGATTTCAAGTATATTGTAAGTTAAAATTTATGTTTGCTTTCTAAGGAGTACAAAAAATAAGATGCCATAATTTAAAAACAGTGTTAATGCCTGCTCCCCTCCCCTCCCTTGCCTCCTTAATTTACTCATGGCGTCGTATTGACTGGCAATTAAACACTGAGGGGTGTTAAATGCTAGCTGGAGGTCCTGTGAGGAGGGGTGGTGCTGACAGGTAGGGACATGTTGGGCATCCCTCAAATCACTCTCTAATTATAACAAAAAATCCAGGGGTCAGATGACCTGTGTTGAACTGGGGGTAAAATCTTTATCTGCGCCATTTTTTTTGTTAATTTAAGAGAATTTTTGAGAAAAAAAATTATGCAGAAACTTCTTCGATTTTTTATTTATTCTAAAAAATCAAAAGAAAAAGGCATTCTGATTTTCTAAAGGTTTCCTCTCCCAAGTGCAGCAATTGCAGATAGTTCACCATAGGATATACTGTCTGTAGACCATGTGTAGCACTGAATAATGAAGCACAAACCATCGGGAGGAACTAAGTTAAGACAATTTTTAGTTTTGGTCTAATAAATTTATTTAAATTAAAAATTGTAATTTTATCTATTAAGTCATATTTACAATACTAACCAATGATTCATAAGTTTCTACGGTTTCTTGAATTTTTCCTGCTTTCTTCATCCTTTTTTGCCTCTTAAGGTCCAAATCTCCAGTCCTATCAAAAAAACTATCTTCGTCACTGTCATAATAATCATTTTCCTCCCAATTTCTTTTTTGCTGTCTTTTGGCCTCTAAAAATATATATAAATATTAACTTTCATATTAGCCCTGAAAAGGATGAGTAAATAAAATCACCAATAGATGATAAATTTAGTCCAAGAGATAATTCGCATAGTATCGAAATAAGTAAGAGGAAATAAGATATTATTAGAGGATAGAATCAATATTTTTTATCAGTGTTTAAAATTTATAAATTTAAGTTATCAAAAATAAACCAGGAATAAGTATAAATTTCAATAGGCTATACTTCGATAAGCTATTTATACTTCAACATGCTTTATACTTAACTTTATACTTCAATATGCTGTCAGCATCAACATTTGTAAGGATGCAGCATCTAAAATGACTTGGGCATGTGTACAGGATGATTAACGCGAGAGCAGCCAGAAGATTATACATGCACGACTCAGATGAGAAACAAGTTGGCAAGAAAATGTAAATAGTGACCACCGAAAGCTGGGCATTATTATCATTATGGTAGAGAATACACTTTTAGAACAGGCTAAGGACAGCTTTACATGTCAGTCATGCTAGTAGAAAAAGAAGAAGGAATCTAGAGATTAATGCAGTCAAAAGTAGAGTAATGCAAATTGTGAAAAACCAGGAAGAAGAATCAGATATTACCTGAGTGATAATGGTCTGCATTATTCATTCAAGATGCTTACCAATATCTGGTTACAATTATAAGACATAAGATTATGTAAGACACTCATATTTGGAAATCTCAAACAGAGTGAAAAAAGCAAATGGAGTATTACAATAATATAATATATGCAAGAAAGACATTAATAGGAGAATGGAACTGGTGATCTTCAAAACAATACTTCTGCTGGTGTTATATTATGGAGCAGAGCATTGAACAACCTTGACAAAATATTTCTTAAGAATAACCACTGCAGAGATGATTTTACTCAGAAGAGTAGTTGAAAAAAAAAAAATAAATAAAATAATGTGTACATTATAAAGCCATTAGGGATTACTTAGGTCTAATCCAGATAAAGAAAAGGAGCAAATGCCAAATACCTTGAGGACTAAATGATACATGGAAGCAAGAACTGAAGGATGAAGAACAGTGGGACAGCCCTCATAAAGAGAACATCTTGAAAGTTTGGGTAAAGCAAGAGGAAACACGCAGGGCCAGAAGTGGCATATGGCTGAATATAGGAATGAGTGGCTGAAGTGGATAGAGGCTCAAAGGCAAATGAGCGAGAGAAAGAAGGCTCTATGATAGCAAAAAATAATAGGAAATATATGCATCACAATTTTTTTCCTCTAAGTACTAAGTTGATTGAATGAGTGGAAACAATATAATTCCTGATTATGCTAAAGTCTATTGCAGAACACATTCTATCTAGATTTTTTTTTTTTTTTTTTTTTTTATATGGATATGATGTATGCATGATGTATGATGGATGCATGTATGATGGATTAAATGTATCCTTTCATGATATGATGGGATACATTTAACATTAATTTTATTTATTTTAAGCTATGCAAAAAAACTTTTCAGAATTAAATTTTTTTCAAATATGCTAATTACGTGGGGAATATGCTAATTTTTCAGCCTTCAAAATATAGTCATAAAATCATCTGTCAGAAATAATAAGAATAATTGATTGTTTTAAACAGATGTTTTTGATATACAGGAAGATGGTTACAAACCTTGTTTAGACTGTCGAAACAGTCCTAACTTGTCTATCTGTCTACATGCTTCTAAAGCACATTGAATTTGAGCTTCCTTCTTACTCCTAGCCGAAGTTTCCACTACAATTTCTTTTCCGGCACCATCATCAAGTGGTAGCCTACAAGCATTCAAAGGATTACAATAAAATTAATAGCAGTAGCAGTGTGAATTACGAGGAGAAAAACATATTGGAAGCATAAAAATAGAATATTAACTTACACAATCTTACAAGCAATCATTCCTTTTTCAGCTTGTTCAGTTAGGAACTGGAGTTCTTCGCCCTCCCTTTCAAACCAGTGTCTTAAAGCCTTTTTAGGATCATCAATATACAATTCTTCATTGGTCGTAACAGCATATGGATTTTCACTCAAATCTTCTTCTTCATCCGCGTCATCACCTCAAATTTAAAGATAATTTGATGTACGTATTTTGTTTTATATACATATGTAATTATTTATTGATCTGGGTAAGCTGTATGTATTACAACCCAATACATTTGGGCAGCACTTTCTATTTTATTTTGTAAAATAAAGCATCTCTCTCTAACAGTTAATTAATTTAGACATTAACATTATTATATGAAAGAAAGCATGGGCTAATTATATCTTTAAAAACATGAATTTTTAAATGCATTAAAGGTTGCCTCAAATAAAAATTCAGGATCTAGCAACAATAACAGAGAAGGCTTTCATAACTCCGGTATTTTGAACATTATAAGTTCAAAATTCAACTGAGATTTCTTTACATTAATTAGTATTTCCTGTTTTATTGAACTAGTTTCTCTCAATATAGAAAATAAAAATAATAATAATTATTAATATTAAGTAAAAATCCTTTCATTTTGAGAATGGTTGTCATTATAAAACCTAACGTAAAGGTACCAAATAACTATTAATTTCAATTATCAAACTCAGTTTTAAAAGTAAAAATATGTTTAAAAAAAAAAAAGGCACATACGTATCGAATTGAGTAACCTCCTCTTTCGTTCGAAGTCGGTTAAAAATAAATACATTTTGAAATATTTTTAAGCCATAATTATAAATTATACATCTTTTTGAAGAACAAAATAATAATAATATATACATATATATAAGAGGGAGAGTGGGAAACAATGGACGCGGTTAACTGTGAGACAGTTAGCTCCTAGACTAATTGCAAGGTCCCAGTTAGTATAGGATTTGTTTGAGTGTAAAATGTTAGTCAAATAAGTTTTTGCAGGAAAGAAACCAACAATATCATACATTTGCGACTATATCAGCCTTACTTTGCTTTAGAGGCAAGTAACCCTTTTTTTGTGACTAGCTTTCTCATTGACAGTTTGAGTGGCATTGTTCATTTCACTGAAATTTCTGTTATATAACATTCACCAACTAAAACTCTTTGCATTAACCTTAAAACGGACTATGGTTGTTTACTTTGGAAACAGAAATTCGTAATTAAAGATAACAAGGCCCTTTGGGGAAGAATGAGACAGAAACAGTAAGACAGCCGGAGAGGGTGTCACTGTTCCCCATTCATCTCCATAGATTAAGTAGATATACCGACGATGAATTTACAATGCCTGAAAGTTAATCTTAAGTTATAATGAATGTTATTTATTAATAAAAAACTTTTTTAACTCAGCCCATTCATTCATGCTGATTAAATTCATTAGGCGATGCCTTTTAATATTTTATATTGCGTAAGTTGCAGTATTTCATTTTAGAGAATTTTAATTATTTTACTTAACCAGATAATTTTTAATTCCATTTTGTTTAATTAATATTCATATTTATAGTATTTGTAACTATGGAATTCGTATCATCAGAGATAACGAAAATTGCTCTTTTGATTCTATTAACATTTAATCTATTAAATATTCTCAGGAATTTTATTAAAATGTTCAGTTTTAATAGGTGCCTCACTGTTCCCTGGGCAATGTCTCAGTGTTTCCTGCAGTGGGGTACACTGAGACAAAAATCTTTTTGTGGTTTTATGGAAATAAATATTTAATTGTGTAATTACTTTCAGATTCCACATCTACTGAACAAAGATCTATTATAGTAAGATGTACTCTATAAATTTCAGACCAACTTTATTTTTTATATTATTTTTGACAATTTGAAAAAAACCGCCTCATTGTTCTCTACTCACTCCTTAATATATATTATATATATATATATATATATTATATATATATATATATATATATATATATATATATATATATATATATATATATATATATATATATATATATATATATAAACAAAATTATAATTACCTAAACCCCAAGATATCCCTCTCTCTTCAATCAACTGTTTTTCTCTTTCCTCTTCTTCAATTTTCAACCTTAATTCTTCTTCTTCCTTTCGTGCTTTTTCTTCCAATTCAAGTTTTCTTTTTTCTTTTAGTTCCGTCAATGATAATTCAGATTCTTCTTCTTGATCATATTCTGGTCCTTGCAGAAGGAAAAATCTAGTGCTACATCCAAACTTTATCATATGACCAACCTAAAATTTGATATAAAAAGTCAAGCTTTTAGTCTATATAGTGGAATATAAATCATTACAAAGAATTCTCTCTTTTGGCAACTTTTACAAGTATAACCAGCATTCATTCAAGCCAGAACGATCACTTCTTGTTTCATTTTGAATTATAATTATAAAATACTTACACTATCTAATGAATGGTACAATTGCAAGGAAGTGATTTGAATAGAATATTTGTATGGAAACGAAAAGTTTATGATATATTTAAAAAAGTGTATTAATCATATAAATTTCAGTAAGCAGCTATCAAAACGTAGCATTAAACACAGTAATTTCTGATTTGAACAATACTTCTGAAAATATCCTATTTATATCAAGAAAAGGAAAAATGAATAAGATAAGCAAATTCGTTTATAATTAATTTTAGAAGTTTACAAATATATAGCATTTAAAATATAATACCTTCATTCGGGCATAAACTTTCGGTTTCAACCTTCCTTTGTTTAGAAATGTACCATGTGTGCTATCAAGATCATACAAGTAAAATCCTTTATCTAAATCTCCATCAGGCACTCCTCTGTATTGTAAAACAGCATGATACCGAGAAACAGTAGGGTGGGCCATCACGACATCGCAGGAATCTATTCTTCCAAAAACAACAAAAGACTTTTTACGAAGATTCATTCTTCTTTGAATTACTCCTGATTTCAATTCCTACAAATACCAACAAAACATCAACTAACAAGCAATATAAAAAAAAAAAAAAGTTACTGGTAAAAATATTACCTCAAGAAAATAATCATCATTGGGCAAACCTTTCCAATTCGGCTCACTGTAAGGAAGAGAGGGAAAATTGGATATCGGTTCTGGTTTCAATTCTATTGTATTTGGTCCATCAAAAAAATCCTCAACTGTTTCTTCAGATTCTGAGGTCTTATTAGAAGACTTTTTAATCAGTCCCTTAGTTCCTTTCCGGGGTCCAATAAAAACTGGCTTTTTAAAAACATCTTTATTTTCACTCTTTGCTTCAGGTTCACAGGAATCATCACTTTCATTGGGCGAAACTTTCACTACTTCCATTATTTTTTTTTCAATTCTAGACTTCTATGAAAAATGAAAGCCTAAACTAGCGAAACTTTTCATGATAATGATAAATTATACTTGTGAGTAAAATAATTGTAAAATAAACAAAGGTAACCAGACGAAGGTTACAAAGCAGGTTTATTTGGTATACAATGAAAAGCATAGAGATAGTACTACTATCACAGTAGGTATATAAAGATAGATAGTATATCTCAAAGCTTGAAAGTTAACAAATTCGCTAGAATTTTCAATTTTTAACCTTAGCTTATCCAAGTTTTTTGTTGGTGCATTCTTAACTACTATAGTTAACTAACGTAAATTACTACTGGTAAAGAATAATTAGACCTTGCCGTGTAGTGGTTAGTATATTGTAACAACTTACTGTACCCACAATATCGGGTTTGTAGCCCAGCATGTTGCCCTACGATTTTTTCAAGGGAGGTTACATCCTAGGTTATCACGTCTTTCAGAGAGAACGTAAAATGGAGATCTCGAGTATTTGTGATGTTAATACTCGTAAAAGACCCCTTTACATGATGTAATGTAAAGACAACTATAATGATGTAATGATTAAAGCTAATTCTTTTTACTATGTAATCTTAAATATACTATATGTGCTGGAAGATCTAAATGTTGTAAATGAAGAATGGTTATTTATTAAATGATTATTTATATGGACACATTTTGTAATAGGTGTAAGGATTACTAGTTCTTGGCAGAAGAAATTTGCCCTGAAGAGGGACGAATAGTCCGAAACGTTGGCAAATTAATGTATATGTTATAAATTTTTAATAAAAGAAATTTGGAAGAAGTATTTCACCATTCTTCATTTACTAATTCTTTTTGTTATATAATGAATTGAATATATTAATAATATGTGCACCACATTAGGTTTTTAGTTGAAAATGAAGGAGACAAGCTAAAGACAATGCATTAAAATTATTACTATTAATAATGATGTATACATCACCAATTCTGCTTAATTTTAACTAATGCAAAAAAAAAGATTAGATTTTTTTTTAAATTTTATATTTAGACATTTTCCCGCTCATTAAGATGAAGATGTGGAAGTTCCTATGGGGAAAAAAATTTATATTTATTAATATTTTTTATATTCATTTATTATATGTACCTATGAAGTGTAATCTAATTCCATTAGTAATTAAATTTTCCACATTCATTTAGATTTTTTTTCTTCTATCCAACTGAATGTTTCGTTATTCAATGTTGAATCGAGTTATTATAGGCTTATGATAACATTGTTTACTGAGAAGTATGATTAATTAGTGGTGACACCAATTTTGTTTTATAAATTTTATTAGTTTATTTTAGTTAGGTAATTTTTTTAAGGCAATGTAAGATTTAAAAATGCTTTTATCCAAATTTTAAATAAAAATTATTAATATAGTTTCTGATCTAATGCTTCCTTAATTTGTATAATATCAGCTATTTTCAGATAATACAAATAATCCAGAAAAGTGCCACACCCAATACTTTAGGCTGAAGTAATGAAACAATTACATATAAAGACCCTAGATCATTTCAAGCTTTTGTTTATATAGAGGAATTCATAACATCTTTTTATAACATAGTCAATATTGGATGTAAATGTTATGTTGAGTGGACCCATGACCAATGAGTATCTCTCAAACCAAGAATCTTACCCAATATGCTGAATTATTTTTAATGTAATGCTTCTGCTCTGCTATTTCTGAGCTTCGCATATTTATATATGTGATGTTACCATAATATAAGCGAACTCCCAACGTGCTCTAAAGGCATAAATAAACCTGTAAACGAACCCATTTTTGTCTAATACCTGGATTCTATTTTATTTTAGTCTATTGAAAACCATTGTTTTACTTGCTTATTTATTGACTTATTAGCCTATTCGATATTTAAGACTCTTTTAATTTAATCAAGTCTAAAGAACATCTTTCCTTTATAACCATCTTAGAATTAGTTATAAATTGTATTGAATATTCCAAAGAGAACCAACACATGTTTTTTGGTAAACAAAGTTATAGTTAACAGTCTTGGGATATCTGATGCCTTGAATAAAAATTAATATTAGCATTCTTTTTTAAACATTAACCCAATTTTATTTTGTTTTACACAAAGCACAATGCTGTCTATAATATTTAACTTTATTGTGGTTAGATTTAGGTTTTATTTTTTATTTTTTTAAACGGTCCTTATTTCTATATTTTTTTCTATTTGAACTCTCCATTGACCATACATTAGCTAACCCATGATTCAGTTAATAGTAATGGAGTCCTTATCCTGTTTATAATCATCTAGAAACAGGATAAATTTTTAATATTTTGTGGATTGCTCCCTTTCTGGCAAATGCAGTCCATTTGTAACATGGCTCCTCTTAATCAGCTACATCCAACTTAAATTAGGAATATATTTCAGAAAATAATATTAATAATATGGTAAAATTTTCATGGAATTTGATTAGTCTTTTTTAACATCGGTCGGCTCATTTTGGTGGTAATGAACCTATGCTGCTGTGAAAATGAAAAAGTTAGATGCTAAGTGTGTTTAAGGAGCACTTAACAAAGTCTGGACATTACCACCTTTCCACTCCCTAAGAAGTCTTATCACCAGTGGTGTTTTTGAATGTCTGGGGAAGGGTTGATTAATTTGAAAATTAGGTGTTGATGGTTGCCTGTTACAAGCAGGCGATGACCATTTGACCACAACCCTGACGATCGCCTGCTGGTAATTGGAAAATTAATTTAGTAAAATTATAAGAATTTTGATTTTTTTTTCCACTTGTAATTTGTATAAAGCTGAAAAGTGTCAGAAAACGTTTTATGTAACATTTCTCAATTTTTATTGTTTTTGTTTTTAGAGGATAGAAACTTGCAATGGACTGGTTTTTTGGAAAAGAACCCACCCTAAAAGGTACGTCCTAGTTAAGTTACAATAATTTTATATGTTTTGTTAAAAAAATATTATATTTAAATAAATTTTAATGTTAATTTTTGTTTTTTTCTAAAAGAACAACAGAAAAATAACGATAAGTTGCTAAGGACTACAGATAGGGAAGTTGAAAAAGACAGACGGCACCTGGAAAGAGAAGAAAAACAATTGGTAAAGCATGATAATTATAATCAAATGACTTAGACATGAAATGTAGTGATTCTAAATTTGATTGAAACAAAGATAGTTTTGTAATTTATTTTTTAAACCTTTAAATCAACTCCAGACAATAGAAAATTGACACTTGCTGGTAATGATGAAATTATATTAATTATAGATTTAAATAAAATAACAAAAGTTTATCTATAAAAATATTATTAAAATAAAAAGGTTGTCATAAAAAATTTCTATTAATTTTATTTTGATATCTCAATAATAACTCCTTTCATTAAAGAAACCTATATTATTGACAGTTAATGTTTTTGGCAATTGATAAACTAACATTCCAAAACACCTGACCAATCAGCAAATATTACTCCTGGGCTTATAAGACTGTCATATTTTCAGATTGAACCAAGAAGTTGTAGACATCTTTAATATAATAAATAATTATTCTCCTAATCTGTTTACATTTAGCCCCAGATCTATTAGTCATGAATTATATATATAATTATGATTGAATTTATTTTTAGATTCTTGAAATCAAGAAGAATGCCAAAGATGGCAATCAACAAGCCTGCAAAGTATTAGCAAAGCAACTGGTGCAAATTAGAAAACAGAAGAATAGGACATTTGAAATTAAATCTAAAGTATGTGACTATTATATTGAATCTATGATCTTTGCTTTGTTTTTTTAATCTATGAAATAAGTAAAATAGAGCTCCAGTTATCCAAACGTTTGATCATCAGAAAATGCTATTTTGGATTTTAATTAAACTTGTTATCTAATTTACATTGTAATCATTATTGTTAAATTAAAACTATCTTAGTATGCTTCTTATGTAATATATGAAAATTGATTTATATAACAAAATTTACATTATAACTCAAGACTGCTTAGGTAATTTTCAATTATGGTTTTTAATAAAACATTGTTGTTAATTTAAATAGAATTAAACAAAAGATCAATTTTTTTATGTGCTATGAAGAAAGTTGCCACTAATAATTTTTCTGAAGCTACTTTATTCAATATATGTATCTGGTATTGTAGTATAAGTTCTTTGTGTGTTTACGATTAACTTTGCACTTATTTGTGTTTTTAAAAAATCTTATCCCATTTATTTTTCATTTTCTTCTAATGTCTCTTGATGTCCAATGTTTACTTTCACTTACCTATACAAGAAGTATATAGCAAGTGAAAGTATTGCGATCGTGTAAACTATCAAATAGTCAAGAATGAAGGACTGACAAGAAAACACAGCTAAGCATTCCTCAAAATACCACCAGCACATTTTACCTTTGAAATAGTGGAATCTAACTCAAATCGTTTTCAGAATTGATTTGATCTTTGTCAAATTTAAAATAATAATTTCTATTGTTTTCGGATTACATTAATTTGTTTACATTTATTGTTATCCGAAACTAATAGATATTGTTAGTTAATGGAATAGATATTATTATTATTATTATTGTTTACATTGGGTGGCGGTATGGCCGAGTGGGCAAAGGCGTTAGAAAAAACGGTGTTACCCCTGACAACTGGACATATGATTGCGAACCCAAAGATAGCAAGTTCAAAACCCAGAGCCAGTGGACATTTAAAAATACTCAGCATAATCCCCCTCCCTCTCACCTAGCCCTGTAAACCCCTTATAGTCTAAAATATGAGAAGGGGAGGACAAAAAAAAAAAAATTGTTTACATTCACGTCGGAATGAATGTTAAACAATCATTTTTCTGAAGTGCATTGATTAATATTATGCGGCTTTTTCAGTTTAATTGATTTTTATTTTCACTTACCTACATATAAAAAATATAGTAAGGGAAAGTATTGCGATCGTGAAAAATTTCGACTTCTGGTTTTCAACTGAAATACACGTTTTGGGGTCTGTGTGTGTTTGTGAACAGACTAGCTCAAAAACTATGAACCTTACGAAACTGAAATTGTGTATTTAATGTATATATATGCCCACGATGTAACAGCAAAAATTTCATCAAAATTGGTCAAACAGAGGGGGCACTATATTTAATCAATTTTTTTTCATAGGTACATTTTTTTTTTCAATTTCTCAAAAATGGCTCTAACTTTTTTGATCAAACTCGTCATGTTTAATAAGAATCAAGTATTCTTTAATATCAGGTAAGTTTTATCATCATTTAAATGTTTTAAGGGGGCTTTGGAATGGGAAAGAGGACTTTTTTGTTTTCCTATAAAGCACCTTTGTTTTTGTTTATATGGGAAAATTAACTGTCTCTTGTTACGCATTCGAAATGGCTAATTATGAAAAAAATCGAGTAAAAATATACAGGAGAAAAAGAGAATAATATTCCGATTTCCCATAAAACATGTTGAGCCCACACATGCGTATCACGCTTTTAATGACACCATTGTTTATGATTAAAGACTTTCTGTTTATGGAAAAGAGTTATCAACATGTTTTGAAACATACATAGTTAATGGAAATTATTTGTTTCCATGATAACTAACTGAAGTTTTCAACAACTACATGGAGAATTAAAAAATCAGATGCAATGGAGTATTGCCGCAGTAGTACACTTGCATTGCCGAATTATCAAAAGTAAAAACTTTTATTTAACAATAAAAAAAATTAAATTACTTTAGATAGCAAATACAATCAAAAATAAGTAAATGTGTGAATTTGAGGAATGGCTTTTACATATTTATAAAAACACGTCAATTTCTAACCTGAGTAAGTTAGTGAATGTTGTGTTTTGTGCGCATCACACCAGAATTTTAAATATAACAAACGAATCTTGCAATTACATCTTACACCAAAAAACTTTTAAAATTTAAGAAAAGGATAGTCATATATTTAAAAAGTTACTAAATGATTATAATACTAATAGTAGTAACAAAGGCTCGATGTCGACTCAACCTTTCACTTCCTATACACCTCATTCCACCAACATCCATCCAAACCCAATCAACAGATCTGCCTTTACGCAATTCTGCCATCTTCATCTTGGCCTACCCCTCGGAAGTCTCACTGTCAGCACCGTGCCAATTAAGTGTTTATTGATTTGTTCACTGCTGTTTCGCAATTTCACAAACCCATTTCAATTATCACGCTGCTATAACTTCTATTATATTTACTGGTTGCAGTTCACTCATCTAGGCATTTTATAAATATCTGGTACTTTTTTATTTTTTATATTGCACCATCAATCCCCTAAAGCAGTCCCCACTCAGAGACCTGATCAGGGAACTAAACCTTTGGATTGGATAATGGTTTTACCTTATGGAGATCCATGACCTTAGCGTTCAACCCATTGTCACACCTTTCAGCAAGCCTGGGGGGGGGGGGGGGGGGCTCTCATTGTTGATGAGTGGTCTAACGACTTAGCCGGGAGGAACTTCCTTCTGACCATCCCTTCATCTGCCACCCGTGGGATGTTCCCCATACGCACAAGACAATAATGGGACCTGCGTGAAGCATTGAATGATTGTATTTTAAGAAACATGGTTTGACAAAAACTAAAAAATGATGTAAATAAATACCATTTTTGTTTAATATTTACTGCACTACTATATCTGTTTACACATAAGTCTTTGAAATGTTTTTAATAGATTTCCGGTGTCCGTTCTCAAAACAGAATGATAGGAACAAATGCTAAACTTACTGAGGCCATGGCCACAACTGCTAAAACGATGAAGAATATCAATCAGGTTCTCAAGCCTGAACAAGTGGCGGCTACTGCCAATTCTTTCAGGGAAGCCTCAATGAAGATGGATATGACCGATGAAATGAGTTAGTTACCTTTTTTTTCTACATATAATAGCTGTACTTTTATATTTTCTGGTTATTTTTTTTACTTACTTTGCTACTGCCAATTAAGCCGTCCAAGGGTGCTGGCCTAGGAGGGTTACAACTCTTAGTTGTAATATTACATTTTGAAGTTATTAAACTTCTTATTTCTTATTTTGCTATTCTATACTTATTCCCATTTTGCTTGGTTTATGCAAGATATGGAGAGAAGAGTGCATTTTAATTAAAAATTACTAAATAACTAATAAAAATTAAATTTTTACTAAAAAATATCATTTACATAAAATTAAATTAAATGATTTTAAAAATATATAAATAGTTTCATACTATTTGGACAGTTTTTGACAACCACCTTGGGTCATATTTTTCTTTACTATATTCATGATCAGCTATCAATTATCCAATATTAAAAAAATTAAATTACTGTATACTTTAAGAATGTATTAATTTTCCTATCTGTATTAAAAATTTGTAATTTAAACACTATGGCATAATTATGTTTATTTTTATTCCAGTTAACGAATCATTAGATGATATCCTCAATGATTCAGATGATGAAAAAGAAACTGATGCAATTGTAAGTCAGGTCCTCGATGAAATCGGAATTGAAATAAGTGGAAAGGTGGGTAATGTTGATGTTATTTTATTGTTTAGTTTTTTAAAAATAAATCTTATTCATGCATCAAAATAAACGGGAATGAAGCAAATCTTTGTTAATAGATGGCAGCAGCCCCTCGAGCTGATCATAGGCTTGCACCCAGTAAATCCAGTCTTCCTTCGGATGAAGAATTAGAAGCACAATTGGCAAAATTGAAATCTTAAATTTGGATTAATGCTAAGCCTAAATATTAATGATTTGTAAATATGAATTTATTGTACATATTTTTATATCAGTTTCAATTTTTTAGGATTCAATTTTTAATTTTTAGTATGTAATTTAATTTAATATATAAATAAGTACATTCTGTTACTTCATGGAATAACTATGAAAATTGATGATTGCATTGAATTATGAATCTTTTCCTGACTATGATTTTTTAAAAATCAATTTAATAGGATTGAGATTGAGCTAGTAATTATTTTAAGTGCCTTGTGTAAATATAATTGATAATGAGCCATTGCCTTTTAAAATAAATCTTTTTTTTTTCTGGAATAGAATATGTGATATTAAAATTGTAATATTTTATTCCTCTCTCATCAAAATATATATTATACAGCGAAGTTTACAATTTGCATGCGGATAAAACTCAAAAATGACTCCAGGTGCGATCAAGAAAGTTATATACTTTTGTAACCCTATACCCTCCATCCATGAAGAAGGTTTCTGTCTTTATCTTAAGGGTGTGATATTGAACTGACAAGGGCCGGAACTTAATGCCTCTCACAACATGTAAATAGCCTATCTGTGCATGGAGGATGGGTTAATGAATGAAAATATTTATTGTGGTCAAATAAGATAATTCAAACAAATAACGTAAATTATTTATTTATGACCAAGGTTTCGACCCACTTTGCAGTTCATTGTCAGGGCTGACTTCTTAAGGTGAGGACCTGCAAATTTGGTTGAAACATTGGTTTTAATTCATATATTACATGAATTATTTATTTACAACCAATGTTTCAACCAACTTTAAATGTGCTTATCCTTAACATGTTAGATGCGGCGGTGTATTTTAGGGGTATCCTGAATTGAACAGTATCGGTCCCCGGGGTCCGACTGCTCGGATGAGCCACAGACGATATCGGGCATTGGGGTCCGATGGGAATGCTATAACGAAAATAATCTTTTGACTGAAAAGTGAATAAAATGAGCATCTCAAGGGCATTATCTCTTGGTAAAGATTGGAAGTAGACATAATAGGCGCAGGACGGGCCCCCGGGGTACAGGATACAGGATTTATGCCATACTTTATTGAAAATCAGACTTCGGAGTTCGATTTTAAAAAACAACAGAATTTCAGCTGTTAGCAACATTTTCTGCACTAAGATGCAATAATATCATTAAAAAATTTCTAAATTGAGTGTTTGAAGTGTTCGGACTTTCAGACATTTTCATGTGAAAATCTGCTATTAAGATGGGAATGTAACACATCGGACCCCAGGGACCGATGCCGCACCTAATGTGTTAAGGAGTCAGCACTGTAAATTAACTGCAGTGAAGGTGCTTATTCTTAAGGAGTCAGCCCTGACAATGAACTGCAAAGTGGGTCAAAAAATTGGTCATAAAAAAATAATTTATGTTATTTGTTTAATTCAACTTATTTGACCACAACCTGGACCATCTTCTACTTACATATTATATTGATATTTAATATGTAATAAAAATAATTACATATTATATATATATCTACACAATCTCCTAACGACATTCTGGAATTGCTTGGTTCATCAAGCTTGCTACTTAATATTGGGCTACCATTTCCTGGTAGTTGGTTTATCAACTCTTCAGTTTATATACCATGTATTTAAAGTTTTATATTATTCAGGTAATTTTTCTCTTTTAACAATACTTGAATGACATCTTTCCCACTGAACTTAATTTTTAAGTCCTAAAGGACCATTAGCTGCCTTTGTATACCTCAGCTCACAATTAAATCATGTCCCTGCTACTTCACTCATCCATTCTATTTCTGTTTCCTCTTTAGCTTTGTCATCAACTGGTGATCAAGGTTAAGAAAATTATAAATTTAGACAATATTAGTTTGCAAATTATTTATTATCATTTTATATGTATAATAAAGAATAATATATGTGATTTTTCAGTAAATGATATAAAAAAAAATAAAGAAACGAAAAGATAAAACAGGATATTACAATATAATAATTAAATGATTAAAGATAAAATTTTAAGGAGAGATTCTATTTCTCTTTTATAATAAAATCATTAGCTAGCCTAAATTAGGAGTTGCTAAGGTAAGGTCAAGAAGTAGCTACTTCCTTAATAAGGTATGACACCAAAACATATATTTTTTTTTTTTTTAAACAAGGCTCAATTTATTAATACATATATTTTTCTTCAATAATGAATTTTCTTTGATAAAATAAAATATATACATTTATTCTATCCTTTTTTTGTTCAATAATTACTTTATTGAAATGTTACCAGTAAGAAAACCCCAGCCCAAACCAGGAGATTTGAAATACTAATTAATTTATGTAAATTATGGTAACAGAGTTAAAGAATATTACACTATTATGTTCTAAAAAATGTTGACGAGTAAACTTTGACATTCAACTTATGCTTCCATTATTTTATCCATTGAAGGTTTGTTGTTTTTTAAGGATAACAATTATTTAAAATGTTATATTTCTCATCTTAAATAGAACTGAAGAAAAACTAATTATTAAACCAAATGTTATTTATGGTTATATATAACATTCTTTCCCAAACATTGCTTTTAACTTTTAACTTTAGTACACTGTTGTATAATTTTTATTTTCTTAATCTTTCAATCATTATGAATATATGGATTGTAAAAATAAATTATTATTTAGTAATAATTTTAACAAAGATAATTGGGTTTTTTACAAAATTTTCCAATTCATAGTGGAACCTTTATTACCCATGATTATGCTCAGCGGCTTACCTAGGGGTAGGAGTGCCACCTCCGCCCTGGGCCGGACATTATAGAGCCTTATTATATAACAATTGAATGGGTCCTCAAAAGAGTCCTCCTAATAAGATAAGGAGGCTTGGCTCTCCCACATGGGAATTTATTTATTTTATTGAATGACATATTTACTACAAATAAAATTATATAAATTATAAAATTTCACTTTTGTAGGGCTCAGTGCCAGTTCTGATTTTCATTTTTATCAATCTAATATTGAGGGGTCCTTCTACTTAGTTCCCATCTTCAAATGGGGACCACACCACTGGACCTTTGTTTTTTAATTTCTATGATTATAACTTGATTTGTTCAATTAGACCAGTAGGTTATATTTCAAATAAAATATATATACGTATATTTATCTACCCCAATTCGGCCCACTTGATAAAGTGACCACCCTCAACTGGCGCCTATATGGAGCCTTATAAATATATCCATCAACGATGCCGAATGAGCTCATCACTTATAATGCTAGGGATGGTTGCTACCGAATATTGATTTAAATAAGCTAATTACTAAATTAGCATGAATAAGCTAGGTGTACTTAAAAATTAATGTAAACCTAGTAGGGTAAACCATACAGTTATTGGCACCCCAATTTTAACTTAAAGAAATAGGTAAACAAGTCTTAATTTTATTACAAGATATATATAAGTCTAATGTTCGAAGGTTCCTCTAAATCATCTATGAAGTAAGACTTTAACAAACTAACCATAGGGATGATTTCACAATTAAATCCACAGGGTGCCAATAACTAGATTTGGCACTTTTAACAATAAGTATTGCCATATTGTAAAACTATTGAACTTTTGACCCAAAAAAACCTCTTGAGTCTTTATGAGGATTGATAATGAGGAGCTATAGGAAGTTTCTATTTGATCCCTTTATAAAATTTTTTTTTTTAATTTAACTACAGAAATCTAGTCTTAAGGGTGCCAATAACTGTACGGTTTACCCTATTTTTTTCTATGTGATTAACAATGTATCTTAATGCCAGTAATAATTTATTAATTATATAAAGAAAACATTACCTTTTTTTCTTTTTCAAAAAGAATAAACTCTATTGCTTCTAATACCCTTCTTAATATAGTCAAATGAATCCTTGTTTTTATCATCACTTAATTTTTACACCTAAGATAAAGTCAATGCCCTATTTGTGAAGATCTGTTACTTTTGTGGCATTTGAAGAAATCCTGACTTCTCAACCCATCTTTAATGTCTACATTAAGATCTTTCAAAGACAATATAGAAAAACCATTATATAAAAAAGAAGTTGAAACAACTAGGATCTTTACAATATGATTCCCAGTTCATTCGATCTAGTAATGGAGGTCCCACTATGATAGACATAAACTTCAAATGAATAAGTTACATTTTGGATATGAGATCATATATTAAGACAACTTTGACAAGATTTAAAATATGTAAGTTGATATTCTTGGATAAAATCTAATTGTAGAGGATAATTCATGGCCTGCCTAATAATAAGTTTTTTAATAAATATCTATTGCGGTTGAATTTAAGTCATTTTTTAAACTGCTGACATTAATAGGTGTATATTTGCACTATTTTTTTATTTTATTTTCTGGACTTAGAAATACCATATTATGAATAAGAGGAGGGTGATAAAACTGGTTCAGGTCTATTCGCTAGTCGATTGTAAAATATTAAATTTTGCATTTCATGTTTATCTTCTTCATCTTGATATGAGTTGTAATCTTGACTTTGGAAAGCTTTTGCATCAGCGTTTTCATACTGAAACAAAATTTTAAAAAAATTGCATGTAGTAATAATAATGATTTATTTAAAATATTATAGTTTAATTTTAAAAACATACCTGTAAATATTATTATTGTTTTTCATTAATCTTAATTTACAATTTTCTTTTTCAGAATTTGTAACATGTTATATATAAAAATTGAGAATGAAAAAAAGTTGAGAAAAAAATATTGTGCCCCAGAAGGAAATACAATTAATCTTAAATTTTAGGGGCCACAGTATAACATAAACTAATACAATTTTATACTATCACATTAATAAGTTCACTCTGCATAGAAAAGAGGACTTATGAGGTCAGATACTTTTGTCTTAATAAAATAGAACATATTATTAATTATCATTTTTTTATTTTCTGTTATATTTTGTGGGCCATATTTAGATGATTAATCATGTCAGGGTTTTAGAATCAAAACTAGCCTTATCTATAAATTTTTAATTTTAAGTTGAAAAGGAATCATATCTATGGTTCAGATGGTTTGTTTATAAATCTGTTCAAAAATTAAAATTAGTATAGCATTAGCTAGTAGGAAAAAGGTTGTACTCTGTTGTTTAAATTTGCATGTTTCTCTTTCTAGATTCCACTATGATGTAGCCAAGGTTGCAGGGTGCAAAATAAAAATATTTGAGGGACACATTTGTCCTGCGATATCAGCTACTACTTGTTAAAGGCCCCTATCCTAATTTTATCTAGATAGGTAAATTTTAGGACTCCCTGTGTAACACCATTCAGTTTGACATAGTAACGTAAAGTGACATTAAAGAAATAAGCTAACAAATAATCAATGTTCTTAGAAGGGGAGTTCTACTATTTCCTTGGGGCTGGCACCCCTGGAAGCATTGGATTATGATGATGCTCTCTTATATTATATATTAGATATCTAAGAAAGCATAAATAAAAAATTTAGTTTTTGATAAAATTGCTCTGTTCTCAGAAAGTACTTAATATTCTGAATAAACCAATTTTTTGTTCTGATAAAATGATGAAATTTTACATTGCTAAGACAATTTTGCAATAGAAAAAGTCTAATCAATTGTTAACCCATTATGACTCAACCTTCATGAAAAAAAAAAATGTTCTTAAACAATTTTTTTTTTTTATAAACTTCAGCATTGCTGACCTTATCTTTAATTGCACTTTTGACTCATTGTGAATCACGTTTCACTTATGTAAATCTTTATTGTGACTTTGTATATATCTTACCATAGGGTTTGGTAAAAGTTTGAAATCAATCCTTTCAGCTTCTTGGAAAGGCCTGTTTTCTACATTCACAATTTTTGTTTCCGGAAGATAGCCACTTCGGAAGGCTGTTACTTCATATTGCCCTGGTGTTAGAAGACGGAAATAATCACCTCCGTGAACTAAGAAACAAAGTGAATAGATTCCCTTAAAATGTTTTTAGAATATATTTTTTTAAAATTTGTTGATATTATTTTACTAAAATTATAAGAAAATTCAGTGAGGAAGAGAAATGGTCCATTAAAGATTCTACTATGAGGAATGAAGAGGTATTATTTCCCTTACATCCTTTTTTTATTTTAGTAAAATAAGTATTGTTTACATACTATTTTAATAAAAAGTAAACAACAAATAGAACTTTTTGTCAATTAATGAAAATTGCTTTACCCGATGTTACATCATGCATGATATCTACCCTCTTGCCTTCAGTAATGTTTTTTACATGAATAATTGTGTTAGAAAGAGGCTCTCCTGAAATTCCATTGGTAACTAGACCTTTAATGCCTATATGTGCCTAAAAAATATAATACAAGAAGGGTGAAATAAATAATAGACTAATAGTGATTATTGTATAAAGATAGACACTGTTTGTACAGTGTCTACCTATATTGAGTTTTTCCTTAAAAACAAAGGATAATTTAATAAACACTGTCACCTCCCAGATGTAGTTCAATAGGGCATCTTTATTTCTGTTCCATTCCTCTGGTAGTGCATCAGCATTAGGATATTTGTCACATCCCAGTTCTACAGTGATTTCAAAATCATTCGAAGAAAGATAGTTAAAATCTTGCATTCCTCCATCAACGCTATACCAAGCTGCACCATTAGTAATTCCACCCTGTTTTCCAAAATTATATCCATCAAAACCACAACCTTTTCGATTAGGATCTGCCATGTCGACATGATTAGTGGAATAAACTTGAGCCAGATGTCTGTAAACATTAATGTATTAAGTTGTATATACAATTCAAATAAAGCAGAGAAAATCCATATCCCATTTCTAAGATGTCCCATAGGATGTTCGATTAAAATTTAAATAATTAACATATCTATTTATTTAATTAAATAGTTATTCTACTCTTCATATTAATTAACTGTTTTATAATCACTGTCTAACCTGAATGTGTGGTCATCTGGGCTCTGTGTATATTCCGTCATGGCCCCAGAACGACTTTCATCATAAGGATAATTAGCGACCAAGTCCCCTCCATGAAAATTTGCTGATAGGACAAATGGAATAGCCATGATCCACATGATCACCGCCTTAGTTTCTGGTTGGATCTTTTAAATCAACATAACACTATGTAACAATAATAATTAATTAGGTCATAAAGTATAACAATAAATGATGAACAGTACGAACCGGCTGTGTTAGTCTGTCTACCATTGACAGCAGGTGATTGTTATGAGCTATATGTGATTCTTCATTGCTAAACATTATCCTGTTAAGATTTGGAAAATTTCTGTTCAAATCAATGCTGTTATTATTGTTTCTTCCAATTAGGTAATCTTTTCCACCCTTTAAATAGAAATGTATTATATTCTAAATTACATATATCTTTATAAAATCTCTAGCCTCATAATTTATGTAATGCATTAAACATTATAGTGATTACTAGTCGTTTATACTAAGATGAGGAGAAGAATAGTCTCCTCCATTTCACAGTTTAAAAAAAAATGTGACCTATAGCTGACAACATTGTTGCTATTGCTACTACCTGGCAGATCCTAGGTAAAGGCAACAATCCCTTCTTGAATGGAAAGAAGATCTCGCAAAAAAATGGAGATGAAACTGCCAAAAGCAAAGAGCTATGTAAATAATTGAACACAAAGACATATATATATTGTGTAATAGTGAGTGACTGTATAAATTTTGACTTAAATTGGTCACCACTTTCCCTACCTAAGAAACATTATTAGAAAAACTGACTTAGTAAACAAAGAAACTTGAAATAATTTAGCAAGGCAATCCTGATATGGTCGGTTGTTTTTTTTTTAAAGACATAAAACCGTAGTTCGGTCATCAATGGTTGTATTAAAGAGTGAAAATTGTCACAATTTTACAAAAGAATAACAATAGGCCTGTTATAGCATAATTGTCCATCAGAGTGAAGGGAAGCAAGAGAATATCATATTAAAATGTAACCCCCCAAAGCTTTGGAAATCAAAGATGGATCTTGCTCAAGAAGCACATGAGTCGGATCATAGGATCACACAGAAAATCTGGGCAGCATTGTTATTGAAATGAGGAGGGACCATTTGCAAATTCAGGGATCAGCATGTTTCTGAGCGAAAATCATCTCTTGAGTGGAGTGGTCCGAATGTTTCCAGAATGTCCAACAATGTTTCGGGAATAGGAACCCAAAGAGGCTTAGGATGTCTTGCTAAGGATTATATTCAGAAAATCCTTTAGTGAGTAGGGCCACTCAATCCGCCATTAATAATTAATGGCGGATTGAGTGGCCCTACTCTAATTTATGATATACTCCTTGTTGAGTTTCAAACTCCCATTGAGTATATGATTGATACAATATGAAATGTGTATTGCCTATCCTAGTTAACTTTGAACCTAAACCCAAGAGTTGAGTTATTTGGCTTTTTTCGCTGTTTCCATTTAGAATACCTTAGCCTACCATTATTTTAGCTGTAAATTTACCGTGTCTGTCGCAAGTTGCCATCCATCAGGATTCATTGAAGGCAAGATATGAATTCTCGTGATGGAAATGAGTTTTTTAATATTTTCATCTCCTTCCTTATATTTATCACAAAGATAATCAGCTAGTTTTAACATTAATTCTCTTCCCAAAACTTCGTTGCCGTGCATGTTGGCTATGTATTTGAATTCAGGAACCACTGTATCAGAAAATGAACATTGTTTCAATAAAACTAAATGGAGAAGGGTGTCATAGTTTTAGTTTTATTTATAAAAGAAAATTCTATTAATGCAATTAATATTTTTGTTTATTTCTTGATTTTTTACCCTAGTATATCTATTGTACTACAACTACCCTTCTCTTTCAGCAGACAATATAGTTCTTAAGCCGACTGCTCTTATGTATTACTCTATCAAATACCAGCATTCAAATTAATATAAATTTATTAACCCGTTGCGGTTTAGGGATTGACCCCATCTTTATTGATTTCATTATTTGTCTTTAGATAATGAAAAAAAATTATTAAAGATAAATTTTAAACAAATATCTAAATGTAGCTTAAACTTGTATTATTTTTAAGATATAGACATCTTATATTAGTGATCTAACACTTGTGCACGTGTAATATCTTTAAAAATAATTTTTGTCTTTAATGATTTTTATAATATAAAAATAAATAATTCTACAAGGTGCCTGGAGATGGAGTTAATCTTCTAAATTTAGCGGCTTGATAAATTTGGATGTTGATTATGCCAATTACTCTTCTTAAACAATTAAAGAAGAACCTTTTCATATCTATAACACTCAATCATTTATTTATAACCTAATTACAAGGAGGCCTATATAAGAGCCATTGCCTCTTTTAATATAATAATTAATTTAATTAATTAATTAGTTAATAATATTCCCCAAACTTAATACCATAAAGAAGAAATTAAATACCATAATCTGAACTATGTTAATGATTCATGAGCAGTACCAGATTATCACAAAAATCCCTCAGTCATCTGTTTGTAAGTCAAACCAGTTCTTATACTGTGAACTTATTTTTGCTTTTGAGGTATTAAAAGTTATTCACAGTGATTTTCAGCTTCTTCTAATAAATTAGAAGCTAAAAAGGAGGTTCTGCATAAGCAGATAAGCTCAAGTGTTTTTTTTTTTCCATAATTGCCTCAATTATATTTTTTTTTCCTCTATAAATTATGAGAGGCCTAATCAATACTATTATTTATTATTGTTCAATCTAGGTATATAAGGAAAGGATCAATGCAAAAAAATAATTTTACAAAAAGATTATTTCAAGAATCTACTTACATAACCTATGTTTACCAGGCCTGTTTGAAAACTCTATAGCATATAGAGGTACGCCCTGTACAGATTTTAATGGTAATGTGTAAACTCTTGTAATTTCAGGGCATTTTGTGTGCACGTCGTTTAAAATTTCTGGCAATTCTGTATTGTTGTGGTGTTTCCATTCGAATGCTTTAGCAAATATGGGAAGCAAAATAATAAGAAGTGCCAGGCCCATTTCAAACCTAAAATAAAATAGAAGGTACTTATTTGATTTATTTATTGCACATCTAAATTGTCAACAAGTAAAATTATAAGCTTAGAAGTTATAAAAGCATTGGTTAATGGGGAGGATGAGTGAAAAGCTCATGATGAATCAGGGAGTCATCTCATATGAAGCAGAAGGCTGAAAGCACTCTCTCTGGAGAGTATTGAAACAATTATTTGCATTTTTAATAGACTAATTATCTAAAAAACAAAACTTTATTTATAAATGTATATGGGTGATTCTAAAATTATGGTGGTATTTGTGTCACAACGTGATATATCCAGAACCGCCTGAAGGATTTTTCAATTTTTTTTCCTAATTATTACCTCATTGGTTATGAATACAGCTATCTCATTTTCAAGTGCCTAAATACAGGATAACATTCCATAAAATCAATTACAATGCTCTTTTTATCTCTCCCTAGCCTGTCACAAAGTATAGGTCATATACTTTGAAAAATAATTAAACACTTTTCCATCACAATAATTCTAAAAAATCAGGCACTAATCTTATCAGCATACTTTCAGGATGCAAAATAAAATTGAGCCAGGACTCCAAAGGGTACAGGCTAAGTACCACAACAGTTTTTCCCTTTGTCACACAGTTGTGAGGTCACTCCCTAGCTTGTTTTTCATACACCCACCAATCCCCTCAGAAAAGGAAATTTCGAGTTGAGAACATACGGGGTACCCTTGTTATAAACCTGACTATACGTCGATTCATATCATTTTTCCCTAAGTTCCCTCAGTTGCTTTCAGGACGTGGAGGAAGGTGTAAAACTAAAAAATATTTTTATGGTGAGTCCCTCCCTATACGTTATTAATATGATGATGGTAAACAATATATGTATATTTTTTATCATAGTTTTATAGAGCCTTCGAATCTCTACACAGCCATAACTTCCTTAAAGAAATATTTGTCAAAGATTTGCCAAAATTAATGATAAATAGCCGATTTGTCCCTCCCTAGCCTGTCTCTCCCTAGACTAATACTGATTTCGTTTCTAGCTAGGGAGAGACAATCTTGGTCAGGGAGAGACATTTGATGAAATTAGTAACTTGGTTATGTTCATTACTAATCAATGTCAGTTCTGAAAGTTAGGTTTCGATTAAGTATCAAGGGCGGATCCAGGGGGGGGGGATGGCATGGGTCATGACCCCCCCCCCCCCCCCCCCCCCCCCGAAATATTTTTGTTTTTAATTTTTCTTCTATATTTTTAAGCAAATAATGCAATTAGCTGGTTACTATGGTGACAGGGGTCATGACCACCCCCCCCCCAAATATTTTGGTTTTTAAATTTTTTTATATTTTTAAGCAAATAATGCAATTAGCTGGTTACTATGGTGACAGGGGTCATGAATTAATATAATGATGTCATAGTTACATTTTGTGACTCCCAAGAACATTAATTTCTTTGAAAATCATTATCTCTATAACTATGAATATTAGTGTGTGCACACTTAACATCATAGCTAAGGAGCATTTGACCAAGCCATCAAGAACCAGAAACATAAGAAAACATGACTTTGAAAATTCTAAAATATTAAGAGCCAAATACCACCATAATTTTAGAATCACCCATATATTATTTAAAAGTACATATGTTGTAATAATATAATGCAAGTTAATTATCTTATTCTTTAAAAAAAAAAAAATACCCTGAAGTGAATTTGAAATAAAGTTTAGAAAATTTCAAAATCAGCTCAAAACCAAAGAATAAAGTTGATGAAGGGACTAGTATAACAATGGTTTTTAAATACATTTTTTTAAACCAATAAGTGTTATGGGTTCATCTTCTTGCAGCAATAACAATGTTGTTTTCGTTATGAAAATATCTATTAGTGTTAACAAAAAAATTTCAAACGTTTAGATTTGTAACTTCCATCCACACCTTCATCCAATGTTGCCATAAATTTTTTTATTTAAACATTTAACTACTTTCAATGGCACATAATCATTTGCCCTATTAATTTTATTTAAAAATCTGTTCAATAACACTTTTTGAATGTTGCTTCAAGTTCATAAAAAAGTATTTATTAACTCACCTAATTTATTTTTATGGCTTACAAAGTTAACAGTTTACCTTTAACTTATAATATTTAGTCCATGCTGGTAGCCATATGTCAAAACCCCAGTGGGATGAATGAAATGGCAGAGTATTGATCCTCTCCCACTTATTTCACAGGCTTCAGGATGACATTACCTGTTAATATGGAATATTTAAATCGTAGTGTAAAATTAATATCCAGTATCCTATAACTTTTTAAATAATATGCTAGGTTAATTGATTCGAATTAATTTTATTTTAATGACCTAAAGTTATGCTTCATTTCCTGGTGTTGCAACACTGTTTAAGCAACTGAATAATTTGCTACTCAAATTATGGGAAATTATTATTATATTTGAACAATAGGATTCAATGAAAATCCTTTAGTAATTAGCTTTTCCAAAAACTGTAAGAATTTAATTTACATATCAGAAAGCTTTTGAGAAAGGCATTAATTCCTTAAATAATAAAAAGGTTGAATACACACTTAACTTTATGGACAAATAAATAAATAAATTAAGTTTTTCTATTAATGGCTTTTATATTTTGTAATTACTAAAATCTGAATCCTGCATTTTAATATTCTCCCATTTAAATAAAAAGATTTGGTTTGAAAATAAAATGATAGTACACAAATGATGTGTAGGTAAGCTTTGAAACTTAATCTTAGACTTAAATATTTCTTTACAATAGTTGAAATTTAAGGCTATTCTTGTTCTAGAAGAAATAGTTATTTAAAAAATAAAATTTTAAAAATTTATAGAATTTTATTTAGTAGGGGTTGGCAACGGTTTTCACTTTTTTGATTGTTGAGTCGTTCCTGTTAATATAATCCCAATGGGGCTGATACCACTGGAAACTCCAAGTATTAGAGTACTTCAAGTATTTTTTTCACAACATAATATTTAATACTAAGATCATAGAAAATTGAAGAATTCGTCAATCCAGAGTATGCCAATTAACCCCCTATGTGGGGCAGGTTGACCTAGAAGGTGGGGTTGTTTAGTCATCTCATTCAAGTAATGCCTGACACCTATTATTGTTATTAAAAGCTGCACTATAATGGTATAATAATTTTGAATCGGTTTTTAACAACTTTTAAGGGAAAATAGAATGACAATAGAAGAAGATAGAAGTTTAGACTGTCGTCACTTTTTGCATTAGAAAAATTGCTCTCATCTTCCTTGGTGGAACTAAAGACAATTGGTAGTTTCACCTTTGATTATGTTTACTTTGCTTTTGTGAATTGCTACTGCGCCAAAAAGAAAGTTGAAGAGAGCCAACTAACCCCACAGGAGAGATCATAAGAAAGATGACTGCCAGGACAGGGGAGAACAATCAAACAAGAAACTGGTTAGTCGAAAGGTTAGGTTTTTCAAGGTTAGGAGTTTGGGGCTATGTGAACAGAATCGGAGTCAAATGTTTTCCCATGCCTTTAAACCAACTTTACTGAAAATATAAAAATTTACTTACATGTTGTAAAATCAATCAATGAAGCACACTCTTATCTACACTGTTAGCATCGGATTGAAAACTCAGGACAAGATTCCCGAGGTCGATCAGGTCACATGGTACAATGGTGGGGCCTTCACAACAGGTGTGACGGAAACTATAAGCCAATGGCCAACCTACCCCCTATGCCAACCAACCCCGCTCTCCCCTACTTTACACATAGGAAGAATAAATGTATATTATTATAAAAGTATCTGTGTTCAAGATGATGTGGATGTGATTGTCTATAATGGGGAGAGGGTTAGGGGTGCAGTCAAGGAAGTCGACGTGTATTATAAATTAAATTATTTTATTTATTTATTTATTGACTGTTCACTTATCAAATAGGTTTTAATTAAAGGGTTTTCTTTACTAACTGTAATTAGGTTGCTATGTCACAATGCATTACTTTCAGTTTTAATAACAGATGTTAAAGAAGCTGATGAGAATGTTAATGCATCAAAAATAACATTTCACATATAAGTTTTTTAACTATTTTCTTTCCTTACACACTGCCTTAAGCATACTCTATCCCCAGCCCTTTGCCTGGGAAAACATCTCTACCTTATTCTAAACTGATGGTTTTTTTTTTTTTTACTGCTTAACTTCTCTTCTAAACTGATGGTAAAAAGCCACCTTGATTATACCTAGAAAAATGCAAACATAACATAAAGGAAGTGGGCTCAGATGCATTATTTATTATTTTATTTTTCTTCTCTCTTAATACTACTTTTAATAACTCGCAATGCTAATTTTTTTTTGCTCATTTTTATTTAATATTTTTTTCTTTTAATAAATAGGTTTTAGAAGCTATTTATTATTAAGCTATTTACTTATAAGGTATTGCCAATATCACCAGGATGTTAGGTCTTACGGAAACAACAGTTCGAAGTGCAGTTTAAAAGTTACCAGGAAAGGGGACTCTAAACAAGGAGACCTGGATGAGGAGGCCCCAAAAGATAGTGCGGAGACCGTTTCTTCATGTGAAAACAATAAGGAACTGCACACCGACAGCTTTAGAATCCGCTTTTCGACTGACAAGTGCTTGCCCTGAGAAGTTGAGTGTAAGCACAATAAGGAGATGGCTCACTGAATGCATTCAGCAGCATCAAGACCTTACCTGATAGTAGCTCACGCTCAATTTTACTGAGAAAGTGCCTGATTGAGCCTCTGTTATGTTCAGCGATGAGTACAAGTTAACCTGTATATTCAGGATGTTCGGGAATGAGTGTGGAAAAATTGGAGAAAGAGGTGCAGACAGTGCAACATCGCTGAAACCGTGAGTTTCGAAGTTGGATCTGTTACGGTATGGAGAGGCATCATATCACAGGCTATTAAAGGCATCCTCCAGTTCAACAACCCTCCTTTCTTGCCATTTAGTGCACAGAGTTTCTAGAACTATGCCTGTGTGATGCCTTCAAGCCTTTCATTGGCAATAATTATGCCTAATACACGCTACTGCCAGGCCACACACAGCAGATGTCCTGATAGAGTATCTAGGACACTGGATTGGCTTTGTACTCTGCTGTGGTGCCCAAAGCCCTGCCGTGAACTCCGTGGCAAAGGAACCATTTAGAGAAGTGTGTCTTCTCTTCTTCTTCTTCTTCGATGGCACTACAACTCATGAAGAGTCAGGGCATCCCGCAGTCGGAGCCGCCAGTCTTCTCTGTTTTGTGCAGCTGCTCTCCAATTTCTAATTCCGAGCATTTTTTGGGCATCTACCGCCACACAATCTATCCAGCGCAGGCGAGGTCTACCAACCTTTCTTCGTCCAAAGATTTTTTCTTCCAAGAGCATCTTTGTGACCTCGTTATTGCTTAGTCGAGCAATGTGCCCAGCCCATCTCAAGCGACCAACCTTTATTAATTTAACCACATCAGGCTCATTATACAAACTCATGATCTCGGCATTTTTTCTTAATCCCCATTCGCCGCTGCTACACACAGGTCCCATAATCCTTCTCAGTATTCTCCTTTCAAATCTCAATAGAGATGATTCCATTGCCTTCGTCATGGTCCAGCACTCGGATGAATATGTGAGAACTGGCCTGATTAGTGTTTTGTATATTTGTAGCTTAGTGGCCCTGGAGAGAAACTTGCTTCTTAGGTGTTTCTGAAGCCCGAAATAGCATCTATTGGCTGCCATGATCCGGCGCTGAATCTCTGGTTTCATGTCGTTGGTCGAGTTTAGCTGTGTTCCCAGGTATATAAATTCCTGCACGCTGTCGAATTTAAAATCTCCTATCGTAACTTTCCCTCCTAGAAATCCTGCTGTTGTTCTTTTAGGATTGCAGATCATGTACTTAGTTTTGGATTCGTTAACCACCAATCCAATTTTCGTAGCTGCTCTTTGAAGGTCCAGGAAAGCAGATTTCATGCTTGTAAAATTACGTCCAACGATATCCAGGTCATCAGCATAGGCAAGGATTTGACACGATTTGTTGAAGATGGTACCTCCCACTTGGATTCCCGATCCCCTGATTGCATATTCCAATGCAATATTAAATAAAAGGCATGCCAAACAATCCCCTTGTCTTAGTCCATTGTGGCTATGGAAAAACTCAGATGTATCTCCGAAAACTTTAACTGTGCATTGGGTGGCTTTCATTGTCATTTTGACAAGGCGGACAAGCTTTGGAGGAATGCCTAGAGCGATCATGCCATCATATAATTCCTCACGAATCACGCAGTCATAGGCAGCGCGGAAATCCACAAAGAGGTGATGAGTTTCTAAATTGTACTCAGCAGCTCTCTCCAACATCGTTCTCACGGAGAAAATTTGGTCTGTTGTACCTTTGCCTTTCATGAAGCCTGCTTGATACTGACCTATTACTCTTTCAACAAATGGGAGGAGTTTACGGAAGAGAATATTGGAGAATATCTTGTATGAAGATGGTAGCAAGGAGATACCTCTATAGTTGTCGCAGTTAAGAGGGTCCCCTTTTTTATAGATTGGACATACAATAGTTTTGTACCATTCATCGGGAATGCACTCCTCTGTCCAAATGTCTAAAATCAGATCACTGATATATTTAGACAGTGCTTCGCCTCCGTGTTTCCAGAACTCAGCCGGGATCCCATCCACACCTGGGGCTTTATTGTTCCTCAGCCTATCTATGGCATCCTGAACGTCCTCTTCATCTGGGGGCTCAAAATCTCCATCGCTAATGGTACTCCCTCTAGATGTGACTTCTCCTATGAATTCACCATTTAATAGATTTTCAAAATGGTTTCTCCATCGTTCCATAATCTTTTCTCTTTCTGTGATCAGGGAGCCATCCATGTCTTTACATGCATTTGAACGGGGCATGAATGCTTGGCGAGATTGGTTTATCCGTTGGTAGTACTCTCTGATTTTGTTCTGGGTCCGGTTGGTCTCGATTTCTTCCATCTCTTTCTTTTCCCAAGATCTCTTCTTTCTCTGTAGGATCCTTTTTTCAATCCTTCTTTTACTTCTGTAATCCTCAACAGATGCTCTGGTGTGTCTTCTTTGGATCATAAGGCGATATGCCGCATTCTTTTCATCCGTAGCCAATTTGCATTCAAAGTCAAACCAAGGAGCCCTTTTATCGGTAGCTTTCTCTCCGATGATCTCTTTAGCCACTCCATGTATTATTTCTCTGCACGAATTCCATCTTTTATCAATTATTTCATTAGGATTAGTGCTTCGTAGTTTCTCCTCGATGGACTGAGAGAATTGCTGGATTATGGCAGGGTCTTTTAGTTTTTCCGTTCCGTACTTCCTGACTTTGTTTACTTCCCGACTGTTCACCAATGATATTCTTGCGTGTATAAGGGCTACCAGCAGATAGTGATCTGAGTCGATGTTGGCTCCTCGGTATACACGAATGTTCTGTACATTAGACCTATACCTTCTGCTTATTAGCACGTGGTCTATTTGGTTTACCGTGATCCCATCATTGGAACGCCATGTCGCAAGATGTATTCTCTTGTGGCGAAACATGGTACTAGCTACCACAAGGTCCTTGGCTGCTGCGAAGCTAACTAATCTCTGGCCATTATCATTTGTGTGAAGATGGATGCTGTTTTTTCCAATGGTAGGGCAGAAAACGGATTCTCTGCCTATTTGGGCGTTCAGGTTCCCTATAATAATTCTTGCATCATGTTTGGGGATATTATCTATAGTTCCCTCAAGGATGTCGTAGAATTGGTCTTTTTCTTCATCATCCGACGCCTCTGTCGGGGCATGCACGCTGATTATTGAGAAATTATAAAATTTTCCTTTCAGACGAAGAAGGCATATTCTTGGACTGACAGGTTTGAAGCCAATTACCAACTGGGCTAGTTTCTTGCTGACAATAAATCCAGTCCCATATACGTGTTTTCGGTCCTCACAGCTGTAGTAGATAGAGTGACTCTTCTTACTCAGAATACCCTGTCCGGTCCATCGGATCTCTTTGATAGCAGCGATGTCAATTTTATAGTTGTCTAGCTGATTGAGGAGCTGTTGGAGCGCTCCTGGTCGGTATAGAGATAAAACATTCCAGGAGGCTAATTTAAAGTCCGTTAAACATGCTTTACGTTGGTTCCCATTAATCCGTCCGGCTTTTCTTTCTTTGGGGTTCATAATAGTTTGATTTAAGGGGTGGGGGTGATTAGCCCTCTCAGCCCCCGATTCAGGTGGAGGGGCTGCCTCCTCAAAGTATCCTGACGTACTCCCCCATCCAGGGTGGCTACCTAGGGAAGGTGATCCTAGGGTGTGTGCTGTATGTGACCTTAGTGTTTAGTGTGGGGGTGTGTGTAGTGTGCTGTAGTTAGTGTACTGTGTGAGTGTCAGTGTAATGTTCCCCCAACCTGGGGGGCCAGTGGCTATCTGCGGTACTAAGACCGGGCGATGGGGCCGCCATCTTCCTACGCTCAATTTTACTGAGAAAGTGCCTGATTGAGCCTCTGTTATGTTCAGCGATGAGTACAAGTTAACCTGTATATTCAGGATGTTCGGGAATGAGTGTGGAAAAATTGGAGAAAGAGGTGCAGACAGTGCAACATCGCTGAAACCGTGAGTTTCGAAGTTGGATCTGTTACGGTATGGAGAGGCATCATATCACAGGCTATTAAAGGCATCCTCCAGTTCAACAACCCTCCTTTCTTGCCATTTAGTGCACAGAGTTTCTAGAACTATGCCTGTGTGATGCCTTCAAGCCTTTCATTGGCAATAATTATGCCTAATACACGCTACTGCCAGGCCACACACAGCAGATGTCCTGATAGAGTATCTAGGACACTGGATTGGCTTTGTACTCTGCTGTGGTGCCTAAAGCCCTGCCGTGAACCCAAGGCAAAGGAACCATTTAGAGAAGTGTGTCTGAAGGTGGCTAAATACTCCAGGATCTCAGGACTGGACTAGTGGAAGAATGGCGGCCATACTCCAGGAATGGGTAACTGTCCTCATTGAGGATTGAAACATTCATTATGAAATGTTCTGTGCTAAGGAAGAATTTTTTTGTTGATTAAAGTTAAATAATATAAAGAATTTCAATTACCTTACCGTGTTGGAGTGCGTCGGAAACGTCGTCTGGCAGCATCTCTTTTTCCTCATTAACTGTCTGATTTGGGATTTATGCAGAGTGGAGGAGTAAGTCTAAAAGTGATGGTCTTGGGGGGGAGGGTTCCTTTGATGGCGAATAAAGAGTATTTAGGGATTGGGAAAGTGAGTCATAAAAATGATTTAGTTTTTCAGAGGTTAATAAGTCAATGTTTCACCAGTTAGGTGAATTTAACTTGGAATTTTAACTTTTACGCGAGTGACTTGAAAAAATTGACTTTAAAGGTATTTTACGTTGACTAGGCTAGTCATTTTAGAACATTTGTTTATTTATTCTGAATCTAGAACTATCTAGCTTTAATAAAAGACCAGTTACCAGGTGTGTAATATGAAACCGGAATTTTTCAAAAAGCAAGTAAGAGTTGACTGTGTAAAAATTATACATACCTTTTTATTCGAAGTACTGTCCTTCGCTATCTATGCATTTTTCCCATCATTCAGGCAATTTGTAGATTCCCCGCCAAAATAATGCTTCCTCTTCTGAGTCAAACCAATCACTTAACCAATTTCGTACATTTTCATAAGAAGTGAAGCGCTGCTCAGCTAGTGCGTGTCCCATCGATGCAAATAGGTGGTAATCGGATGGGGCCAAATCTGGTGAATAAACCGCATGCGGAAGAATTTACCAACCAAACACTTGGATCGTTTCCTTGGTCCGTTTAGCCCAATGTGATGGGGATTGTCATGGAGCAAGATCACTTTGTGTGTCCTTTCTTGATATTTGGAACTTTTTGGCGCAAATCTTTATTCAAATTTATCATTTGTTATAGGTAGTGTTCCGTATTATCAGTTTCCCCAGGTTTCAGCAGCTCATAGTAGGTAACACCCATCTGATTACACCAGACACAGAGCATTTTCTTCCTCCCAAGCGATGCCGATGGTTCACCAGGAGTTACCTAGGATTTTTTACGCTTAGGATTCTCAAAGTAAATTCACTTTTCATCACCAGTCACAATTTGATGAAGAAATGACCTTTTTTCTGTACCTGGCGAGCAGCATTTGCCATGAGGTTTTTCGAGCTTCCTGCTGCCTGTCATTCAGTTGGTGAGGTACCCATTTTCCGACCTTCTGGAACTCTTCCATGCCTTTCAAACAAATGGAGACGGTGTCACATGTAATAATTGTCCAACAAACGCTTCCGAATCAGCGTTTTCAAAGTTTTTTTTTGTGGTTTTCCACGGTCTTTGTTTCTTTTATCGAAATCCTTCTTTAAATTTTTTGAACCAATCGAAACATTGAGATTTGCCTAGGGCATGCTCCCCGTAAGCTTCAACAAGCATCATATGTGATAATGCTCCAATTTTTTTCAGAAGGAAACGGAAAATAAATGCTATCTGCAAATCTTGATTTGTTGGCACAAAAGTCGACATGTTCAACGCCACTAAAAACACGGTTATAGAATGAAACTGATGTTGGTATCAATTGGATCTCTTTATTACATGTAGGCAAAAGCAGATAACACCACTGACGGATTAGTTAGAAGATTATATTGACTGCTAACTCCTATCATTGGCGAATTCCAGTTTCATATTTACACACCTGGTATGGCGAAATTAAGCGTAATGGTGAATGTCAGTAATCAAAAACTAACTAAAATCAAATTCGTAATCCCGCAATGTTTGAACGCCATTTTGGGTTAGAGTAGCCAGTTTTTTTTCTGGGAACATAGGCTTTTTCCTAATCTTTTATCACAAGGAACACAACGATAAGCAATTTATAGGGATGTGGGGGGGGGGGGGGGTGCACGGTAGAGGGTCCTGCCCACCGTGTATATATCATGGCAGCCTACGACCCCATCCGGGACTACCCTTTCCCCAACTCTGTCCCCGCGAGCTCAAGTTAACTCTTGCACACATAAATTTTCAAAATGTCATTATTATGGTGTTTTTTATCCTAGCCTAGTTATCTCTCGCATACGTAAATTTACAAAAAGTCATTATCTGGCAGGTGTAGTATGTACCTACGTGCCGCTTTGGTAGGTGTAGTTACCAGACTTACGCAGACTTCATACGCCCAAATGCTGAAAAGATGGGTCCGTTCATTTCGATGTTTTATGTTTAAAAAGTATAGAAGATGAGGCTGTGGGCTGTATTGTATAAACACTTAGCTTAACCTATTTATATAAATTATTGAAATAATTATAACATTGATAAGATTAAACTAGCAGTAGGCTTCTGCGTGCTTTTGAGAAAAAATCCAACAGGTCCTGGCCCATGAAGAACCTTTTAGCAGAGAACATTTGATCGAAAATCCCAATGTTCCAATAGAAAAAAATATATATATGAAATGCATCAGAGAGAATTTTAAGTGGCTGAGTTGACGTTTAATAAAAGTTGTAGCGATTACGAGTTATTGAGGAAATAAATATCAATTTTATGTGACCGTAAACTGGCCCTACGTTTTTTGGTTTGAATAATTTTGTAGAAATTCCTATTTATTTATTTATTTATTCGTAAGTCGTAGATGATACTATATGTAAAAATTAATTTAATATGTATTAATCATAATTAATTAATAATATATGTAATAATTAATTATAATATTAACTATATGCAAAAATTAATTTAAAGCCGCATAATATTAATCAATGCACCTCAGATGTATGATTGTTTAATGTTCGTACCGATGTCAATGTAAAATGTAATGTAATTTGATTGTAATACGAAATTAATAAATAATATTTTATATGTGACAAAGATCAAATCAGTTCTGAAAACGATTTGAGTTACATACCACCATTTCAATGTTAAAATGTGCTGATGGGATTCCAGGTAATGCTTAGCTGTGTTTTCTAGTCAGTCCTTCATTCTTGACTATTATTTGAAAGCTAATTCTTTCATATACACCCTTTTAAAAATAATTTTCTTAAAAACATCACCTCTACCTCAAAATTTAAATAGTTTTGAACTAGTAAAGTAATTTCAACAATGAAAAACAAATGTACCCTTCGAGTTTTTATCGAAGTATGTGATCTAACTGACATTCTTAGATTAGTATTAGTAAACAAAAATTATGTAAAATCAATATCTTAGGACACTTTATTATCATTGTGGAAGGTTAATTAATACAAATATGGATATTCGACAGATGGTATTTGCTTCTCCATGTGACCTGACTTCAATACGGGGCTTATAAGCCATTCCAATTTTTTTTATGTAAATATTGTTCCATAAAAAAAAAAAAAAAAAAAAATTGAATGATGTTTATATGAAGCTTGGCATTTATTTATCGTTGATCTTTAATGTTTGTCATAGGCGCTTAGTTGTTAACTTTGAATGTCTCTCCTTATACATAATAATACTATTATTTCTTGTATCTTATCCGTTATTTTTCGCTTTTAAATAGTTAATGCTGAACTGATTTCTACGAACATTTTTTTAAATTAAGTTTGTTTTAACGAACTTGGCATGCGCGGTACGCCTTGAATATCAGCCCAGTGTCGCAATAAGAACCAAACCTCGGTGAAAGGCAAAACCAACCAATTAAACTTAGAATCAAAACTGAAACAATGAATCAAAAGAATGGGGGAAGGGAAGTCGAACTATCGAACAGTTTGTTGGAACAAAACTAATAGGTAACTTTTGGGCCATTCCATGTCAAATCAACACAAAAATATATCATTTTGAACCTCACCATCTCATTTTTACTTTTACTTACCTATATATGAAATTTATAGTAAGGAAAGTATTGCAATCGTGAAAAATTTCGACTTCCGGTTTTCAACGGAAATACACGTTTTGGACAGACTAGCTCAAAAACTATAGGCCGTACAAAACTGAAATTGGGTATTTGGCGTATGTATATGCCCGCGATTTGACAGAAAAAAATTCATCAAAATTGGTCAAACGGAGGGGGTACTTTATTTAATAAATGTTGTCTCATTATCACATGTTTTTTTATTTACTCAAAAACGGCTTTAACGATTTTGATCAAACTTGGACGTGACTGCCAAAATTTTATTAACCGTATTATGAAAATAAAAACTTTTTTATTAATATAATGATTAATTTTACTTAAGAGAGTAAATACGTGATGCTCAAATTTTTGAAGCATCGCAGGTGTGTAAAAATATGTTATAAGATAATAGTCTATAATTAATATAGGTATATATTAGTTTAGAAACTTTTGTTCCATAATAAATTTTTGAAAACAATATAAAGCAATTTTAGAGGAACAGTATTCGTTCTTGATTTCCAGAAAGGCATAGGAGACGTCAATTCACCTATCGTTTCACCTTGACGATGTATTTGTACGAGTGTAAAAGCAACTCGTAGTAAAAAACAAGCAAGCAGTAAAAAAAAATCGACTGTTCATGAAATTAGTCCCTTCATAAATAAATTAGCAATAATGAATCAAAAAGTGCTAAGAACTACCAAATTTTGCTATACAGATACTCTATAACTTATGGAGATATATGTAAAAATATAAGTATATGCTTAAATGTGGAAAAATGTGTGAAGTTGAGGAATGGCGTTTACATATTATCGAAACACGTCGAGTTCTAATCTAAGTAAGTTCGTAAGTGAAAGTTGTGTGTTGCACGCATCGCACCAGATTTTCTCTTTTTTTTTATTTGATACATTCGTACTATTTGTATTGACTATAAAAATTGTGAAATATTACTAAGATATGTCCACTCGTTTTTGACTTATGGACCTGCAAAGCCCTCAAAAATAGGTCCAGAAACAGAAAAAATCATGATCAAAAATAGCTGGGCAATTCCACGTCAAATCAGCACAAAAATATATCATTTTGAACCTCACCATTTCAGATTTTCTTGAAATTTGGTATATGTGTACTACTTGTATCTGCTAGAACATTTGTGATATATTACTGAAATATCTCAACCCGCTTTTGAATTATTGATTTCTAAAGCCCTCAAAAATAGGTCCAGAAACAGAAAAAATCATGTTTAAAAATAGCTGTAATAGTGTTCATACACCAAAATATAAAAGTGGGATCAAAATTTCTTCATTACTAAAAAAATTGAAAACTAGTAATAAAATTTCATAAATTTACCATTTTATGATTAAAAATAGCTACAGATGTTTTCCACATTTGACTAGGACTATGAGATTGGCGCTAGAGAGGACTATCTTTTAACAGCGCATTCCATGCCATGGCGTATGATGCACAGCAATTTATAGATTGGTACTAAAGAAATTTTCTGAAAACTAAATGTAAAATTTTGATTTCAATTTTCTCAAAAAGGACATCTTTTAAATTTTTTATGTATTTTGTAAAAAATAGGTAGTAGTATATCTATTCATACAACAAAGTATAAAAGTGGGATGAAAATTTCTTCATTACTAAAGAAATTAAAAAGTAGTGATAAGATTTCATAAATCTAGCTTTTTACGATTAAAAATAGATGTAGATGTTTTCCAAATTTGACTAGGACTATGAGATTGCTGTCGTTTAACAGTGCATTCCATGCCATTTCGTATGATACACAGCAATGTATAGGTTGGTGCTGAAGAAATTTTCTAAAAACCAAGTTTTAAAATCTAATGTCAATTTTCTGTAAAAGTGTATTTTTTTAAATTTTGTATATATATTTATAAAAAAAAAATAGGTCATACTGCCTATACATATACATTGTTCTATATCATTTGAAACGGCATGGAATGCACTGTTAAACGACACCAATCTCATAGTCCTAGTTAAATTTGGAAAACATCTACATCTATTTTTAATCGTAAAAAGCTAGATTTATGAAATCTTATCACTACTTTTTAATTTCTTTAGTAATGAAGAAATTTTCATCCCACTTTTATACTTTTTTGCATGAATAGATATAATAATACCTATTTAAAAAAAAAAAAATAATTTTTTTAAAAAATGCCCTTTTTGAGAAAATTGAAATTAAAATTTTACATTTAGTTTTAAGAAAATTTCTTAAGTACCAACCTATACTTTTTTGTATGTCATATGAAAAGGTATGGAATGCGCTGTTAAACGACATAAATCTCATAGTCTTAGTCAAATTTGGAAAACATTCTACAGCTATTTTTAATCATGATTTTTTCTGTTTCTGGACCTATTTTTGAGGGCTTTAGAGACCAATAATTCTAAAACGGGTAGACATATCTCAGTAATTTTGCTCAATTGTTCTAGTAGATACAAGTAGTACACATATACCAAATTACAAGAAAATCTGAAATGGTGAGGCTCAAGCCTGTGTTGAATTGACGTGGAATTACCCAGCTGTATATGTTTTCCAATTTTGACTAGGACTATGAGATTGGTGTCGTTTAACAGCGCTATCCATGCCACATCATATGATATGTAACAATGTATAGGTTGGTACTAAAGAAATTTTCTTAAAACCAAATTGAAAATTTTTAATTAATTAAACCAAATTTTAATACCAATTTTCTCAAAAAGGGCATTTTTAAAAATGTCTTATTTTTTTTTTAAATAGGCAGTATTATATCTAATCATACAACGAAGTATAAAAGTGGGGTGGGAATTCCTTCATTACTAAAAAAAATGAAAACTAGTCATAAAATTCCATAAATCTAGCATTTTATTCAAAATATAAATGTAATAAAACTATGGCAATATTTACATTTTAGTTAGGAAAAACATGAAACAAATAATAGTAAGGGTCACGGGCGTCACCGCCGGGGGGGACAGGGGGGTGTCCCCTGTCGTCCCCCCCAATATTTTGACAGGAGGGGACGGCCCCCTGTGGTGAATCTCTACAGTTAAATGATAATTCATTTATAATTTATATTTACTATTTGACTCACATGTTAATATTGTTGCTTATTGTTTAATGTATTGTTCAAACATTGTTTAAATGTACTGGCATTGTTCTTAGATGAATAAAACCTCATCTTGCCTAAAGGTTTCTCTTTATATATATAACAATTTATTCATCTAAGAAATAAAATAATGGAAAACTACTTGAAACCTGTACGATTCGAAACTGAACCTGGTTCGGAAAACTCTGCTCAGTTATGGAAGCATTGGAAGAAAACTTTTGAGAGTTTCCTCAGCAAGATAGCACTAAAAGAAAAACTATCACCTGAAGACAAATTAAATCTCTTGATCAATTATGTTTCACAACCAGTTTATGACTATTTTTCGGAATGCGGTACCTATGAAGATGCTATTCAAACCATTGATCTGATATACATAAAGCCGACGAGTGAAATATTTTCGAGGTATCAACTAGCTTCTCGAAAGCAAATGTCTGGTGAGTCGATAGATCAGTACTTATTAGCACTAAAAGTATTAAGCAAAGAATGCCAATTTGCCGCTGTAACAGCTGAAGAGCATAAAAACAATTTCATTAGAGACTCATTTATTAACGGTCTCGTCTCTCCTATTATTCGACAACGTCTTCTTGAAAATAACTCATTGACGTTAGAAGAAGCCTCTACACAAGCTAGAGCTTTGGAAGCTGCTCAAAATCAGGCAGCTTACTATTCCCCTAATAATTATCATACCCCTTCACTTAATGCTTCTACTTTAAATAATGTTTCAGAAATTGCTCCACTGGGTATTAATATGCAAAATGAGGAGGCTCAGCTGGCTGCATCTTCAACTGTTAAATGTTATTTCTGCGGTGGAAATAGACATCCACGATTCAAGTGCCCAGCCAGAGATGCTACTTGTAACATTTGCTCTAAAAGGGGTCACTACGGAAAGGTATGTAAATCCAAAAATAATCGATCTGTTGCTAACTCCCTAACCTTACAACAAAATAAAAACTTTGTGGCATGTATATCCGCAGCGGCTCCTTCATGCCTTAGTAAAGCCATTACTAAAGTTTATATTAATGACTTCGAAGCTGATGCACTTATTGATACTGGAAGTTCGCAGAGTTTCATAAGCCAATCTTTCGTTGGTAAATATAGAATAAAAGTTTTTCCAGGACATGGTAAGGTCTCAATGGCTTCCACTGCTCTGTCATCCAGTATATTAGGCTACTGTACTGTTGACTTAAAGCTACTAGACCACTCATATCATCAATCAAATCTAACAGTCCTAACTGATTTGTGTGCTGATGTTATAATAGGGCATGATTTAATGAAGCAACACTCTCAAGTCCTTCTTAACTTCGGTGGATCGAAAGCTCCTCTAAGTGTTTGTGCCTTAGCTCAAGTTAAGATCGACCCTCCATTCCTTTTTCGAAACTTAAGAGGAGACGTTAAACCGATTGCGACCAGGTCCCGCAAATACTCAATGAATGATAGGTTATTTATTAAGAGTGAAGTAGATAGACTGCTGGCTGAAGGCATAATTGAAGAAAGCCAATCACCTTGGCGAGCGCAGGTACTCATCACTACCAATGAAAACCACAAGAAAAGGATGGTAATAGACTATTCTCAAACCATTAATCGATTCACCTTACTAGATGCCTATCCCTTACCCAGTATTGAATATATCGTATCTGAAGTTTCACGTTACTCAGTTTTTAGCACAATCGATTTGTCCAGTGCTTACCATCAGATCCCGCTGAGGGAAGATGAAAAACAATATACTGCTTTCGAAGCAGCTGGTCACCTTTACCAATTTCGTCGAGTGCCATTTGGAGTTACCAACGGAGTAGCTTGTTTTCAGAGGGTAATAGACAATCTTATACAAGTTGAAGAACTCAAAGGTGTATATGCATATCTGGATGATATAACTGTCTGTGGGAATAATCAGGAAGAACATGATAACAATCTTGCAGAATTCCTCGCAGTGGCTAAGAAGTACAACCTTACTATAAATGAAACAAAGAGTAAGTATTCAACAACTTCTATAAAACTACTAGGATATAGAATAGAAAACAGAACACTAAAGCCTGATGAAGAAAGGCTAAGGCCGTTGCTGAACCTTCCTGTGCCCAATGATGCAGCATCGCTAAGAAGAGCAGTGGGGATGTTATCTCACTATTCCAAATGGATTCCACGCTATTCTCAGAAGGTACAAAGTTTGGTTAATACTAAGACCTTTCCACTTTCACCTAAAGCTGCTTCCGACTTCGAATGTATGAAGACGGAAATTGCTAAATCAGCCATGTCTGCAATTGCTGAAGACATCACATTTGTGGTTGAGACTGATGCATCAGAACATTCTATAGCAGCTACCCTTTCCCAGTCGGACCGCCCGGTTGCCTTTTTCTCTCGGATGCTCTCTCCTAGCGAGATTAGACACTCTTCCATAGAAAAAGAGGCTTACGCTATTGTTGAATCTCTGAAAAAATGGCGACATTTTCTTATTGGTCGCCATTTCAAACTGATAACTGATCAGAAATCCGTATCTTTTATGTTTGATCAGCATCACAAAAGTAAAATTAAAAATGAAAAGATACTCCGATGGCGCCTAGAACTTTCATGCTCCAGCTACGACATTGTTTATCGACCAGGAAATAAGAATGACGCAGCTGATGCGCTATCACGGGTTTGCGGTGCTACTGGAGCCGATAAGCTATATACCTTACATTCCAATCTAGGCCATCCGGGTGTTACCAGAATGGCACTCTGGATCAAGAGTCGAAACATACCATTTACTTTAGAAGAAATCAGGAAGGTGACTGCCTCTTGTAAAATATGCGCCGAACTTAAACCACGTTTTCACAAGCCTAACGAAATGCATTTGATAAAGGCAACTACACCGTTTGAGCGGGTGAATGTAGATTTTAAAGGACCTTTGCCGTCTGTAAACAAAAACAAGTATTTACTCACTATTATAGATGAGTACTCTCGATTTCCATTCGCTTATGCGTGCCCGGACATGACTGCTGCTACAGTTATAGAAAAATTCTGCGATCTATTTAGCCTATTCGGTACCCCATCTTTCATTCACTCAGATAGAGGATCTGCATTCATGTCAAATGAATTAAAAACATTCCTACATTTTAGAGGTATAGCTACGAGCCACTCAACACCCTATAACCCCCAAGGCAACGGGCAGATAGAAAGACTCAACGGAACTCTTTGGCGAACTATATCACTAATTTTAAAGGGTAGAAATATGAGCATCAATCAATGGGAAAGTGTACTAAATGAGTCCCTGCATTGTGTGAGATCTCTATTGTGTACAGCTACGAACCTGACACCCCACGAGCGAATGTTTATTCACAACAGAAGATCGTCCAATGGACTGTCCATGCCTACTTGGCTTATGACTCAAGGAAAAGTATTATTGAAGAGACACGTCAGGGAAAATAAATACGATCCCCTAGTCGATGAAGTTGATCTTGTGGAAGCTAATCCAAATTATGCCATCGTGCGACTGCAAAACGGTAAGGAAGCGACTGTTTCCCTTCGCCACCTAGCGCCCACAGGGGATACAGAACGCTTACCTGAAGCATCTAAATTTACAGAACGCTTACCTGAAGCATCTAAATTTAACAACCCCCGTTCTTGTGAGAAAGCTCCACTAATACACGACTCAACCATAGAGATAAGCCATAGTTTAGAAGAAATTAAAAAACCTGGACCTACTCTGCAAGGCACCCAGTGTAATCGACAATTACCCGAAGACATTAGTCAGTCAGTTCAAACTTCTCCAAGAAGATCAAGTCGGCAAAGAAAAGCTCCCCAATACTTGAATGACTTTTATTGCAAATAATAAGGAGGGGAGAATGTGGTGAATCTCTACAGTTAAATGATAATTCATTTATAATTTATATTTACTATTTGACTCACATGTTAATATTGTTGCTTATTGTTTAATGTATTGTTCAAACATTGTTTAAATGTACTGGCATTGTTCTTAGATGAATAAAACCTCATCTTGCCTAAAGGTTTCTCTTTATATATATAACACCCCCCCAATATTTTGGCAGGAGAGGATCCAATGTAAAAAATTAAATAAAATTGTGTTTTGTATCTGGTTTAACCAATAAAATATAAATATAAAATATTTGTTAATTTCAGCACACTCTATTGTTAAAAGCTAGTCAGGCTTATCGTATATTTGATGAATTATATATTTTTTATTCAGCTCGTACTGATTTATTTTATCGCTCTACATTTCTTTTTTAAACCAAGCAGCATGATCCTACTTTCCGTCAATTTGATGAAGCTTATAGGCGGGCGCAAGCGACGGTGCTGCTTCTTTACAGGAACTAGAGAAAGGGGATAGAAGTCGGGCTAGTACCTGGGATTCGTAGGGTTTTAATTTATTTTTCCATAATTAAAACCCGATTGAGCATTTGAAGAATGTCTAATAGGTATTGCTCGTTCCCTCAGTATTCAATTAGAAAATCAAAAGACGATGCCTGAAAGTTTTGACAAATAAATCAATAATATGACAAAGAAACTAAACTGTCATGAAAATGACAGCTGTCATAACAATGATTGTATGAATAGGTAATGTTATTAATTAATGTTATTAATAACCGAAAAACGTAGAGTAAAGTTACAATGATGTGTTTGCATTTACCAGAACTACCAACTTTACACGAAAATTGCTCATTATTATTAATAAATTTGATTTCAACTTTTATTTGATGGGACAGTCCTTTAAGATCGCTTGTTTGAAGGCACAAGGCTTGTAAAATAACTGTTTTTTTACTTCTAGATACTATTCCACATGTAATTATGTGGTTTGCATCAAGGATAGCCTGTCCATCAATTAATGGTCTTTTAAAATTACCAATTATCTCTCACATCAACTATGTCTATCCCCGTTCCTTCCGACATTTTGCAAAACTACTAGCGCACCCTATAGTCGATTGCGTCCGCGAATAGAAGTTAATGGAAAGCAATGAAATTAGTGGGGTCAGAATCAGAAGAAAAACTTGGATAAAAATCAATAAAGAAATTTTGCCCACATCCTTCAACATTAAGCCTTAACAATTCCCTATTTTAATGTATAACTGAGGCATAAATAGACAAGTTTTAAGAGACTATAAATACGTTTAAAATACAGCGTTGGAGGATGAATTTAAATGCCCCAATAGTGGTTTTTCGGGGTTATTATTTCAACTTTTAGCCCATCGAATTTCTACCTACCCTATCTAGGAAAATATTGAGCCGCCCCCCCCCCAATAATTTGGTCCTGGTGACGCCCATGATAAGGGTTCAACTAATAAGCTAGGTGATAACTAACTACATTTGGTCGTTATAACGCCAAAGTGAAATAAGCGCCAAACTCCGAATTTTGGAAAACTAAAGTTTAATTAAATTAAAAATTAAATAAAATTTTATTAAGAAAAGTTATTTCACTATGGCGTTATAGCGACCATTTTTTTGTAGAATCAATTATCTTGATAGATAGCAATGAGGAAGCGTTTATACATATGTCCGTTGGTTGCGGATTCGGAGGTGTTGATAGTTCCTTTGCACGGTCTTCTGAATCCATAGAAAACTTTTTTATTATTATTTTTGATGTTTTTTAGGAAAAGGACGAGTGGTATTGTTGCATTACTTTAATAGAGAATGCTTGGACAAAGGGAACTCTCAAAAAAATGTTCTAATTTTGAATGATCTTCTTGAGCGGAATATTTAAACTCCATGTTGGTGAAGTTTGGAGTTTGGCGCTTACTTCACTTTGGCGTTATAAAGACCAAATGTCGTCAGTTATCATTATATTAGTTGAGCCCTTCTTATCATTTGTTTCAGGTTTCTCCTAATGAAATTGTAAATATTATCATAATTTTAATAATTATTTTGAATAAAATGCTAGATTTATGGAATTTGTGACTAGTTTTCAATTTTTTTAGTAATGTAACAATTTTCGTCTCCCTTTTATATTTTGTTGTATGATTAGATATAATACTGCCTATGTTTAAAAAAAATAGGAAATTTGTTAAAAAATGTCTTTTTGAGCAAATTTAAATTAAATTTTTCAATTTGGTTTTAAGAAAATTTCTTTAGTACCAACCTTTACATTGTTGTAGATGATATGAAATGGCATGGAATGCGCTGTTAAACGACACCAATTTCGTAGTTCTAGTAAAATTTGGAAAACATATACAGCTATTTTTAATCATGATTTTTTCTGTTTCTGTACCTAATTTTGAGGGCTTTGCGGTTCCATAATTCAAAAACGGGTGGACATATCTTGGTAATATTTTATAATTTGTCTAGTCAATACGAATAGTACGAATATACCAAATCTCAATAAAATCTGAGATGGTGAGGCTGAAGCCTGTGTTGAATTGACAACGACCCTTTTAAGTTTACAGATTACTCCGATTTCTGAAGTAATCATAATTGGAAACTTTTAATGGATAGGAATAATTTAATTTCTATTTTAGTTTTTGAAATGTATATTTTTCTAATTATCCTACATAAATAATGTTTACAAGTCTTTTCTATAACTATTTAATATTTGTTTATAATAGTAGGTAGTTAGATTACTGATACATTTTTTCTTTGCAAGCCAACATGTTATGGAATAATCTGCGAACGATAATCGTTTGCTATCTATGGTTATATAGTTTAAAGCCAAAATGAAAAATACAAAAATAGATTTAAAAAATACATATGAAATTTCGGTAGTCTCTTATCTTGAGATGAATTGAAGAGATGAAATAGCCTGCAACAACTGATCCCAAGACGAAGTCCTGCAGTAAATGTCTAAAACAAAAACATGGAATTGTAAAACCTTATTGATAATATAATAAGGTATTAATATTCAATCTCCAATAAATTTTTAAATATGTGATAAAATAAAAATATTTGAAAGAAACATTATTTCTTAACCTACATCCTTATAGTTTACACTATACTCCTATATCTTACCCCTTATCATCGCTGTTCTCAGAAATCGGCCGTAACTGTAAAAAATAAAGTAGCGTTTAAATTCCTTATTTTAGAGAAATAATTGTACCCTTTTAATAGTTATACATACCTTAAGAATTCGCTGCTCATGTCCAGGATGATATTTGTGTCGAGCAAGAACTGAATCCTTGGGCAAACTAAAAATATATTCTTCTGGGGTACTGCCAATCACAGCCATTTTAATAGCGGAAATCACTGAACCAATCCAGGAAGGGGATAATTGAGTACTCTTTTGTGCATTAAATAATTGTGTTTCGTCTTGAGTTTGGGACTTTACGAGTAGATTACCACGAAGGAGTTCAGGTCTAGACGTTCTGCTTATTGTAGCAGTAATCACTGGTTTTTGACCAATGTGAGAACTTTTACGTTCAGGATACGATGTATAAGTTGCAGGAGACGTGGCACTATGCATTGACGAACGTATTGATTGTTTTATATGATTCATATCTCTACGCATCATAACGATAGGTGTCATTGCTTCATCTCTCATTTGTCTATCTTCTGAACTTATGTGTTTTTTATTACCATCAGTTTCCTGTATCTTCGAAATCCTTAATGAATCGTAAGTTACACGTCTTTGGACAGTTGAAATAATTTCTGGTTGCGATCTTACATCTTTTTGATTATTAGATGTATCCCGAATGTCCCGAATATTTCGTCGCAAATTTATAAATTCTGACATTCTCTCCCTCCGTCTGTACAAGTGATTCTCATTTTCCATATATTTTTCTCCTCTCATTTGCTTTTGTTCTTTATCAAGGTGAGGTGAAGTAATTATAAATTTCAAAGATCGTCGGATGGTTTCTCTGCGAACCCATGAGCCCTGTCGTCGGATTCCAATTCGAGATTCTCTGAAGAACTCTGACCTGTCGAAGGCAAATACACGAGAATCAGCAAACGTTCTTCTATCAAACGAACGTTGTTCTAGAATTGACGGTGAGCTGCTTCTTCCTATTGTGCTTCTTTGCGGTGGAATATTCTCACGGTTTCCATATCCAGTGTCTCTAAAGATCTCTGACCTGATCCTACGATTACCAACATTTTCACGTTTTCCACCATCTCGTCGAAGATATATATCTGTCACACTTCTGTCGGAAAATAATAAACGAGATTCAACTGTACGCTCTGATCTACTATCATGATTTAATTCTGCCATTCTTCTATTGAAAGAAAACCCGCAAAACTCTACAGAATGTTGTGACATTCTTCTATCAGAAGAACATTGTTTACTGCCAATAGATAAGGCACGTTCTAGACTCCTTTCAATTTTGGACCCATCTTGAAAATCTTCAGGTGTATTGATTGCAAATCGTAAAGATGGTCGGATGGTTTCTTTGCTTTGTCGTTGAATTCGAATTCGAGATTCCCTCAAAAACTGCGGTGTTATTTCAGGATTACTTTCTTTTTCATATATTCTAACGTCATGACGAAGATTTGAACGGTCCATCCTCCTATCGAAAACAACACGAGAATCAACAGAACGCTTTGACCTTCTTTCATCATACAAATATTTTTTTCTGTCCATAGACGCAAAACCTTCAAGCCTCCTATCAGTTCTGGAACGACCATCAGAATCATTAGCCTGAGTGATTGCCAATCTGGCTTGGTGAGTTTTTTCTCGGCGTTCCAGGATTGATGGCGATATGTATCTTCCTATTTTGTTTCGTTGCCTTGGAATATTCCCACGATTTCCATATGGAGTGTCTCTGAAGAACTCAGATATAATCCTGCGGGTACTGACCTCTTTATTTTTGCCATTAGCTTGCCGAAGATTCCATTCTGCTATTCTTGGGTTGAGAGAAAATCCGCGAAACTCGACTGACCGTTGTGACCTTTCTCTATCAGAAGAACGTTCTTGCCTCCTGTCAATTTTAGATCGACTCTCAAAATCTTCAGGTGAAATAATTGCAAATTGTAAAGATCCTTGGGTAGTTTCTCTGCGTTCCAATGAGCTCTCTCGTCGGATTCCAATACGAGGTTCTCTCAAAATATCTAACCTTATTTCACGATTATTTTCTTTTTTATGTATCCCAACATCGCGCCGAATATTCGAGTTGTCCATCCTTCTGTCAAAAGAAATTACTCGAGACTCAGCTGAGCGCTCTATCCTTAGGCCATCAGATGAACGTTTTTCCCTGTCGATTGATGCAGCACGTTGAACCCTCCTTCCTATTTGAAATCTATCCTCAGAATCTTTAGGTTGAATAAACGAATTTGCCGACCGTTTGATGATTTCTCTGCGTTCCACACGTGCCGCTGTTGTCTTCTGTCTTTGTAAAATATTTTGCTGCGAGAAAACATTTTCGCGATTTCCATGTCGGGAGTCTATTGAAAGAGTTTCTGAATCAAATCTTCGAGTATTTTCTTTTCCCAGTTTCCTAAATTTTGTCTCTAGATTCGACTCGTCCCTTCTGTTGACTCTCTGTTGACTCTTTTGTTCTCGTTCTGATTCTGTTGAAACGAATAAACCATCAACAGAACGCCCTGATCTTCTACCAGACATTCTTCGTTCATTGTCAACAGAAACAGCATTTTGAAGTTTCCTATCCACTCTTGATTTGTCCACGAAATCTTTAGGCTGAGTGATGGCAAATCGCGATAATTGAGTTATTTCTCTGCCTTCTAGGCGTGCAGATAATCTTTGTCGTCGTATTGAAATATTTTCAGGAGTTTCGTTTCTCATGTCTCTTAAGATCTCTGACCTAACCTTACGGTTACTAAGATTTTCAATTTTTCTTCCATCTCGCCGAAGATATAAATTATTCATACCCCTGTTGGATGATAATAAACCAGATACAAAAAAGCGATCCAAGCTTCTTTTATGAAAAGAGGGCTGTTCTCTGTTAATAGATGCAGCCAGTCCAAGTCTTCTATCAGTTCTAGACCAATCATCTTCTTTAGGTTGAATTATTTCGAGTGTTGATCGTTTGTTGATTTCTCTGCGTTCCATTCGAGCCGGTGCGCTCTTTCTTCGAATAATATTTTGCGAAGGGAAAGCATTCTCATGAATTATATATCGAGAATCTTTTGATATCTCCATTCTAATTCTTCGAGAACTTTCTTTTTCCTTGTTTCGAATTTCTTTCCTTAGATTAAGGTTAGACTCTTCCGAGTGAGAATCAGCAGAACTTAATGACCTTATATTAGACGATTGCCGTTCATTGTCAATAGAAGCTGTAAGTTGGAATTTCCTATCCATTCTAGATTCCTTGGTATCTCTAGGTTGAGTGATTGCTAATCTCGATAAACGAATCCTTTCTCGGCGTTCTTGATATGATGATAAACTATTTCGTCTTAACGTGTTTTGATAAAGTGGTAAAACACTTTCACGGGTTCTAGAGTCTATTAAGATGTCTGAACTCATTAAATGAGTTGGTTCCTTTTCATTTTTGCCAATATTTTTCTGAAAATTCGACATGGACTTTCCTTTTTCTAGACTAAATTCACGAGATTCAACAGAAGGTGACCTATAATCAAACAAACGCTGTCTTTCTCTATAAGGCATAGCACATGCAATCCTCCTGTCCTTATTAGATTGTTTCTCGAGAAATTTAGGCTGATTTATTGCAGCTGTTGATCTGCGTTCCAGGCATGCTAATGAGCTCGGTCGTCTTACCGTGTTTTCCCGGAGGTCATTTCTAGTTTTTCCTATCATCTCTGACCTTATCCTACCAGTCCTCACGTATTTGCTATTTTTAATATCATGTCGAAGGTTGAATGCAGTCATTCTTCTATCACGAGAAATTACAATAGACTCAACTGAACGTTCAGACCTTTCATCAGAAGTAAGTTTTTCTTTGTCCTGAAGTACAGCGCCTTCATGCCTCCTATTCATTCTAGATCGCTCTTCAGAATCTCTGGGTTGAACAATGGCAAACGCCGATTTCTGGGTAGTTTGTCGGCCTCCAATACGTGCTTGTAAACTCAATCGTCGTAACGTATTTGATTCTCTTAAGATATCAGACCGCATCCTATGAGTATTACCCTTTTCATCTATTCCAGTATTTCGCAGAGAATTAATCTCGGTCATTCTTCTATCGGTAGAAAATACCTGAGATTCAATAGAACGTCCTAATCCTCTTTCAGATAAGGGAAATCCATTATTAAAAGTTGTAGCACGTTTAATCCTCCTACCTATTTTAGAGCGTTCCTCTAAATTTTGAGGTTTAGTTTCGGCAAACACTGATTTTTGGCTTGTTTCTCTATGTTCCTTTGAATCACTGTCCAGTGAGGTTTGTGGCCGAATATTAGGTTCTGTCGTTCTCCTATTTAGAGAAAAGACGCGAGCCTCTTGCCTTACTGACCTACTATTTGCCAAGCGCTGTTCAATATCAATAGATGCCGCCCGATCAAGCATCCTGTCCATTCTAGATTGTTCATTTCGAACATCTACATATCTAGTCCGTTGGTCATTTCCCCTTTGTTCAAAAAAGGCAGATGAACGTTGACGTCTTTGTTGTGCTGATTTATTTTCACTGATTCTTCTATCTAGTCTACTATTTCCAGAAGTACTTTTTGTTTGACTACGTCTATCTGACCGCTTTGTTCGTTGAAGAATATCCTGTTGGTTTGAAGTCCTTTCAAGAATAAGTTCTCTCCTTCCACAAGAAACACGCCTTACATCGTTCGATAATCGTTCTTCTCTTTCGCGAAATTCCCTTTTTACCTGAATATATGCGTAGAGTCTAGTAAAGTTATTTAATTGATGTTTTCCAGAATAATATTTTGTACCAGAGGGAAGTGTAGATATTTTATTATTTTCTTGTCCTTCCAGAGTCATAGATAAACCTTTTTGTTCTGAAGAACCTTGATGCGAATCATTATTTTCTTTTATAACAGCAGTTCTTTCTATATTTCGATATCTTCGAATTGTTCTTGATGATAAGCGTGTTTGTTTAAACGAATCCCTCTTTAAGGAATTCGGGAATGATTGTCTCCTCTCATTTACTCTTCTGGTTACTGAGCCTTCTCTATTGTCTCGCTGGAGTCTAATCGAAACCACCTTTCTGGTTGAACTTGACTGACTATCGGTTCCAATGAGGTGATCGTTATTGTAGGCAACACTTCTTTCCAAGGAAACTGATGATATTCTCTCAGTTTTATGCAATGTGCCTAGCATTTCGGACCTCCCAATCATGCGTCTTTGTGAAATACTGTTCCTCCTGGATGATATATCAGTTGTTGAGGAAACAGTCGGTGAATAAATCAGCCATCTCTTTTCCCTTCCAAAATTAGTTTTCGAATTATAACTTGCTTCTTGCCCACATATTGCAGCATGTCCATGTGAAATCATACTTTCATCATAGGTATGTGGAATAGAATCAGTTGCATTGTCTTTTCCTTTCATTATGCCCGTATCTTCCCTTTGACAATCATATCGAGTCCGTGTTTGTCCAAGGGAACTTTCTCTTTCCCCAGTGTCAAATGGTAACCTGGAATAATAGTTTGGCAGTAGTGAGTAGTTTGAAAATAATAGAAATAAATATTGTGTAACTACATAAAATAATTAATTGTTTTTCGCATATTTTATTATGAAAAATATTATAATTGCATTTATTTCTCATAAAATATTAGATTAATATTTATGCTTTACTTTAATATTATTTAAAGTATATATATAATTTATACTTTGACTCACCACCAATATTTCAATTCATGAACCTTGCATATCGGCTCTACATCCCTTTTCTCTTGACCTTTAAATGCGATGGTAGGACATGCTAGAAAGAGAAGTAAACAGCCGATTTGTGTAATGCTTCTGACTCCCGGAAGAATCACAAGCCTCGTTTTACGCATTGTTCTGAAACAGATTAGTAACATATGTTACTTGTAGGAGCTTGAGAGAGGTAAAAGTTGCGGCCAATCCGGATACCACATACAATGGAATTCCAACCCTCCCCCCCCCCCCCACACAAAAAAATAATGTTTTGAAAAAATATTTTTTAAAATTTTTATTTAAAATTTAAAATAGTTTCTAAGCACAATTGGATAAAATAATAAAGGAAAGGGGAGCTGTGGGAGCAGAATTATGGGAAGGAGTAGGAGTCAATCTCAATGTTTGTCCCGAGCTACAGTTAGCATAGTAATCCCACCGATTAAATTCAATATTTGCAAAATAATTATTCCAACCCTCCCCCCCCCCACACACAAAAAAATAATGTTTTGAAAAAATATTTTTTTAAATTTTTATTTAAAATTTAAAATAGTTTCTAAGCACAATTGGATAAAATAATAAAGGAAAGGGGAGCTGTGGGAGCAGAATTATGGGAAGGAGTAGGAGTCAATCCCAATGTTTGTCCCGAGATACAGTTAGCATAGTAATCCCACCGATTAAATTCAATATTTGCAAAATAATTATAATCAATACTTATTATAAAACTAAGTATACAATGTATTCGTCACAAAAACTATAAAACGTGTCCCGTTGCGATCAAGGAAGTTATATGTTGTGATAGCACTCTATTCTTTATCCATAAAGGTCCCGTTTTTACCGGAAGGGCTTTGTATTGAAAATATAGTGCCAAGAAGTTTCTTACTCTCGATTTCTAGAACAGTGCATTACATGCCTGATGGGCTAATAATAACAATAAAGGCTCAATAAACCCGAAGGTTCGATGCCGACATCATCATCCTAGACAGCTTCTACGACCGTCGAAGCCAAACTTCAACAGAAGTGCCTCAACTCAATCCTCCCACCTCCGTCTCGGCCTTCCCCATGGCCGTTTCCAGTTTACACCCGCTAACTAGCTTTCTGTGATTCGCTCACAACCGAATTTTGCCGTTATGTAATCTTCTTCATTCTTTGGTAGGTTCGCCTATTTCCGGTCCAAATTTTCTACGCAGTACTTAACCGTTGCTAAATTTTAACAGCCACGTTTCCCATTCTTAGTGAACCTTAGGAAAGATAATAGTTTTGTAAATTCCAATTTTTAAGTTTTGGGACCGAAGATAAGAGCTAAGCGATTTCGCGATTGATAAGTAGCAATTATTTCCCGCTTTTCATCTTGCCTTGATTACCTTTTCGATTTCATTTCCTCCTAATTATCATAGCCATTAATATCTAAATTTTTCTACGTGTTCAAACGTGTTCCACTCTAAATCAATATGGGAGAAGTCCCTATTTCTGCAAACAGCCAACCCAAGTTCTTTACCGGTTTTCATCAATGTTATTGTAGGTATTTAGTTTTATAGATTGACTGGTAGGCTAAGGAATGATAAAATTAGTTTGTGTGCTCAGCACCCACATAGTGCTCAAAATACAAGAGACTACATTTAAATAATTAGTTTTCCCCCACATTTTAAAATACTTTTATTATTTTAAATCTGCACTGAATTGAAAAATGAATACTGTATTATCAAAGAAATTAACAAAATCAAAGTGTGATTAGTCAAAGAAAGACAGTTACTGGAAATAAACTGTACCTATTGTATTTCTTAATAAAAAGATGCTTTGATTAATATTTTATATAGCCCAAAATAAGTTTGAAAAATGTGTACATAAGTACACCGTACAGTGAAAAATGTTTAAAATATTGTTTTCAATAATATATATATATATATATATATATACATATATATATATATATATATATGTATATATATATATGTATATATATATGTATGTATATATATGTGTGTGTGTGTATAGTCATTTCTTTACATTCTGAATTCTTAACGTTGAGCATATTACCAATAGGCCCATTATTGGTAATAATTTATTTGAACTAAGTATTTATTTATAAAATAGGAAAGTGGAATACTAAATGAGAATAGAACTTCAAAAAACTAATATAATAATTAGACTGGAAGGTGATCTGGTCAACATCCACCTCCAGCAGGCAAGATCATTCCTCAACCTTATAAAGAGTTTGGTTCCATTTTATAGAGGAAAGGGGGGAGGTAGCTACAGGATGTTCTATTGACCACAGGATTGCGTATTAAATAAGTGATTAGCTACTGCTGACTTTGAACTCGATTCTAATGGTTTCTCAGATCACCCAGTCACTATGCTCTCCAGGGCTAATATGTCTCTCTCTCAAAAAATAAAATAAAACATTAGTGATCCCAGTGGTGGCCCTAGGATTTTTTAATGGGAGTAAAAAATCCTTAGCCATGCTGTTCCTTGGATAGGACGTAAAATGGAGGTCCCGAGCCTGTACGATGTCAGGTACTCATTAAAGATTCCTATCTTAATTATACTTGGATAGGCAAAATTTAGGACTCCCACCAACACATTGTACTTAGATACATTGGTATTAATAATTAGTTGTTGATAAATAAAAGCTTAAAGAAGTTTAAGAAATTATTAAAGTTAGAAAATACAAAATTATTTATAGAACCACTTTTATAGAACCACTCTCATGATAAGAAAAAAATAAAATAATACTCTTATAATGTTCAATCAATCCAAATAAACTTCATGCCCTGCTACTCAAACCATCATATATAACATAATTTTCAAATAAGAAGTTATTTAACAATTTTCATAAACTATTTCTTTTTAAGATGTAAACATTTTTTATTTTATTTTGATTTATTTTAGTCTAATAAGTATACTTTATATATTATAATTCTTATTTTTAGCTTATACTTTAAATG